>JARFJB010002044.1:0-277500 GCA_036346205.1 Vesta saturnalis
AAACATATAAACGTACTAGATTGTGTTTTCACTGTAAAATGACATTTATTAACAAAGCTATCTCTGTGTTAGATTTGACTGGATTTTGAATTGATATAAGGTTTCTATTTGTGAATGTTTTTATCAATTTCAAATTAAACTTTTTCACAACTTTACACTTACATCATAATTGATAAAATTTTCGTAAATTTGTCCTTTGGTTATGACATATCCCACTGTGCCTTCGATCGTTAGAGGGTGTTCTGATTTGTCATCTTCAAGGCAGTTTAACCATATTTAATTTATTGAAGACCTAGTTATTCTTCCATATCAAACAGTTATATTAATAGCAGACTTATGTTTGCGTTTTCAATTTTCATATTTATTTGCAAATGTATATATATATATATATATATATATATATATATATATATATGTTGAAACAAATTTTTCAAATGATGTAAGTGTAAAGTTGTGAAAAATTTTAATTTGAAATTGATAAAAGCATTCACAAATAGAAACTTGACATCAATTCAAAATCCAGTCAAATCTAACAGTGAAAGCACAATGTAGTACGTTATATATAATTTTTAATTTCACTATATATATTAAATTATAGTGCTGTAGTAATTTAACATATAATTGGTAAAGCATTACTTCTAGGTCTAGAAAAAATACAGCAAAAAACCTAGACATACCAAAAGCTAAAATTAAAATTAAAACGTACCATTGTGCCTTTTTATTTATAAGTTGTCAAAACCTATTTCAATGGAAATTTTCTTTTGCCTATTGAAGTTATTTGGATGTATCTATATCTCTATAGCTTCACGTTGTAAACGAACATAATAATGAGTTTGTCTTGACTGGTTTTCCATATTATCAAATTGAACGTCATGATTTAAATTATTTAAAGCATGCTCAGCTACCGCAGATTTCTCCGGTTGAACTAAATCTACAACATCTCATATGTTCTTTACGTCTTGTACCAAAGCTACGTTTTGTGGTTCCAATGTATTTGCCACATGAACAAGAAAACTTATGCACCCGGAAGATAATAATGGATTTGAAATATCTTCAGGTGACCTTAAACATTCTTCAATTTCCCTTGTAGATTTAAAAACAGTCCTAATGCCATAACTAATTAGGATTTAGTTGTAAAGCGAAGAAAATCAATACCAACATTAAGCACTGGTTTTCCATTATGGTTATGTCTAGCACGTGAAATAATATTATTAATATCTTAAGTTAATAGCATTAGCTTGTAAGGATTTTGTTAAATATTTATATTCATATTTCAAAAATTCAGCATCACAAATTCGTTTTGCTCGATCCACTAAAGATTTAACTACACCAATTTCTGACGTGGATGGTGATTTGATAATTTGTAAAGGTGTGTGTCGGCTTTCTGTAAACCTTAAAAGATAGTGAATTATTATTATAGATATTAATATGTCAACCAATGGTAAAATTTCATTAGTTTCCTTTTCCATGGTGAACTGGATGCTAGGATGTACATCATTTACAAAAAATAAAATTCATGTAGTGCTTCTTCTCCAGCTCTCCATGTATACAAAACTAAAGGTTCTTTAGGTGCATTTTGTAAAGCTAATGATTCAAAAATTAGCTACAGCAGGAATAAGAAAGCCGCCATTCCTACTCCGTCACGCTGTTCATAGAATTTATTATACCACTGAAAATAAGTCGTAGTAAGACAATGCTTAAACAGAATTGTTATATCCTTTGGAAAAATATGATCAATATATTCACTAGTTTCTTTTAGAGGGACTTTTGTAAAAAGTGAAACAACATCAAAACTGACTCTCTTCAAATTTGAAATGGTGTATTTTTTCACTGAAGTCGGCAGGATTTTTAATATAATGGTGTGTTTTACCTATATGAGGTTGTAATAGAAATGTTAGGTGTTTTGCACCATTGTATGTAGAAAAACCAATTCACTAACAATAGGCCTTAAAGGAACATACGTTTACGGATTTTTGGCAGACCGTATAGTTCTGGTGAAAAAGTTTCTGAGTTAGTGTCTGTTTTCCTTATGAACGTATGAACCAGGTTGAATTGAATTAAATTTTTTTCTCCACTTGACCGTTACTTTGTTTATTAGTTTTCCATACTAATCGTCGTTAGTAGTTAATTTATTAATAAAATATGGAAGCAGGATTTTCAAATGGAGAAAAGTTTGACATAATATCGTGTGACATCTTAAGCAACCAAAATTGCAATACGGCGGAGCGCATGTATTCGAACATGTATCCTGAAAGGAAGCAGCCAAATTAAAGAACATTCAGCAAGTTAGTAACTAACCTTAAATAATAAGGTGCTTTTAAAAAACCCGTACTATCTCGAAAAAAACTAGTAATGAGGAAGATGTAAAAGTCGGAAGAAACGGAGTTAGGGTTCGGAGGGGAAGCTACTACACCACTATTCGCCTAAATAGCCGCACATGGTGTACATATTCGCAGTGACCATGCCGCTATATGTGTATGAGGAAATCTAACTGAAAAAACCTCATACGGGGTACACGGTAAGGGGAATCGAAGCCATTACCTCCCGAATGCTAATCTGGTCGTATTACGACAACTACTACTACTAATATTTTCAAACATTGTTGTCACCCGAAGATCTTCTATCTTTTCCTAAGGCTGGAGCACGGGTAAACAATACTTAAAGAGGTAAGAAACGTAGGGCAACTGCTATATTGCCAGACACTCCACTTAAAATGGAGCTTGAAAATGAAAACAAGAATTAAAGGAGAAAAGGTTAAAAATTAAAACAAAAGTAAAAACTGGAACTAGGGACCTATTTGCGGAAAAAACAAACAAAAAGAAATAGAAAAAAAATACGTGAAATTTAATCAGACCAAGGCTGTTGCCTGGTGTGTTTAACCGTAACGACGAAAAGTGTGTGAGCGTGTGAGTGTGTGAGTGTGTGTGTGTGAGTGTGTGTGTGTGTGTGTGTGTGTGTGTGTGTGTGTGTGTGAGTGTGTGTGAGTGTGGTAGTGTGGAGTGTGAGTGTGGGTGTGGAGTGTGTGAGTGTGGAGTGGTGTGTGGATGTGTGTGAGTGTGTGAGTGTGTGTGGTGTGGAGGAGTGGAGGTGTGAGGTGGAGGGGAGTGTGTGAGTGGAGTGTGAGTGGAGTGTGTAGGTGAGTGTGTGAGTAGTGTGAGTGTGAGGTGAGTGTGAGTGTGTGAGTGGGAGTGTGAGTGTGAGGTGTGAGTGTGTGTGGAGTGTGTGGTGTAGTGTGGGAGTGTGGTGGAGGTGTGAGTGGAGTGGTGTGTGTGAGGTGTGTGAGTGTGTGAGGTGTGAGTGGAGGTGTGGTGAGTGAGGTGAGTGTGGAGTGTGGGGTGGAGGGAGTGGTGAGGTGTGGGAGGTGAGTGTGGAGTGTGAGGGGGAGTGTGGAGGTGTGAGTGTGTGAGTGGGTGGGTGTGAGTGTGGAGGTGAGTGTGAGGTGTGGAGTGTGTGAGTGTGTGAGTGTGGAGTGTGAGTGTGTGGAGTGGTGTGAGTGTGTGAGTGTGGAGTGGGTGGAGGTGGTGGAGTGGAGTGTGTGAGTGTGTGGGTGTGAGTGTGGGTGGTGGGGAGTGTGTGGAGTGTGTGAGTGTGGAGGTGTGGTGGTGGTGAGGTGTGAGGTGTGAGTGTGAGTGTGGAGTGGTGTGAGTGTGAGTGTGGAGTGTGTGAGTGTGGAGGGGTGTGAGTGTGTGAGTGGTGAGTGTGGAGGTGGTGATGTGGTGTGGAGTGTGTGAGTGTAGTGTGTGGAGGTGTGAGTGTGTGAGTGTGAGTGGGTGTGGTGTGGAGGTGTGAGTGTGTAGGTGAGTGTGTGAGTGTGTGTGAGGTGGTGTGTGAGGTGTGAGTGTGGAGGTGTGAGTGGGAGTGTGTGAGTGGTGTGTGAGTGTGTGTGATGGTGTGAGTGTGGAGTGTGTGAGTGTGAGTGTGTGAGGTGTGGAGGTGTGAGTGTGAGTGTGTGAGGTGTGAGTGTGTGAGTGTGTGGAGTGTGTGAGTGTGAGTGTGTGGAGTGTGTGTGTGAGTGTGTGTAGTGTGGAGGTGTGAGTGTGGAGGTGATGTGGGAGTGTGGTGAGGTGTGGAGGGTGTGAGGTGTGAGTGGAGTGGAGTGTGGAGTGTGTGAGTGTGGAGTGTGTGGAGTGTGAGTGTGGAGTGTGGGGTGAGGTGGAGGTGTGAGTGTGTGAGTGTGTGGAGTGTGAGGTGGAGTGTGGTGGTGTGTGAGTGTGTGAGTGTGTGGAGGGGTGTGGAGTGTGTGGTGGTGTGAGTGTGTGGAGTGTGTGAGTGTGTGGAGTGTGTGGGAGTGTGGGTGTGTGAGGTGTGGTGAGTGTGGGAGTGTGAGTGTGTGGAGGTGGGTGTGAGGTGTGGGAGTGTGTGAGTGTGTGTGGAGTGTGGGAGGTGGAGTGTGGAGTGTGGAGTGGGTGTGTGAGTGTGTGAGTGTGGGAGTGTGTGAGTGTGGAGTGTGTGGAGGTGTGAGTGTGGTGTGGGTGTGAGTGTGAGGGTGTGTGGAGTGTGTGAGTGTGTGGAGTGTGTGGAGTGTGAGTGTGTGGAGGTGTGAGTGTGGTGAGTGTGTGGAGTGTGTGAGTGTGTGAGTGTGTGAGGTGTGAGTGTGTGTGAGTGTGAGTGTGGAGTGTGGTGAGTGTGAGTGTGGGAGTGTGTGAGTGTGGAGGGGTGGTGAGTGTGGTGTGGTGTGAGTGTGTGTGAGGTGTGGGTGAGTGTGAGTGTGGAGGTGTGTGGTGTGTGAGTGTGAGGTGTGTGGAGTGTGTGGGAGTGTGTGAGTGTGTGAGTGTGAGGTGGTGTGAGGTGTGAGTGTGGAGTGTGTGGTGTGAGTGGGTGTGGAGGTGTGGAGTGTGAGTGTGTGGAGTGGGTGTGAGGTGTGTGAGTGTGTGGGTGAGTGTGTGAGTGTGTGAGTGTGGAGTGTGTGAGTGTGTGAGTGTGTGAGGTGTGAGTGTGAGTGTGTGAGTGTGAGTGAGTGTGTGAGTGTGTGTGTGTGTGTGTGTGTGTGTGTATGAGTGTGTATGTGTGTGAGTGTGAGTGTATGAGTGTGTGAGTGTGAGTGTATGAGTGTGTGAGTGTGTGTGTGTGTGAGTGAGTGAGGGTGTGAGAGTGCGTGCGCCTGCGCGTGTTCGTGCGCGTTACTATTAATAGCAGTCTTATATTTGCGTTTTCAATTTTCACATTTCAAAAATCTGTTTCAATATGTATATATATATATATATATATATATATATATATATATATATATATATATAATAAAATTCATATTAGGGTTTATCTCGTGTAATTAATTCATTTAATAAATCTACGTTTCGAAAACTTCTTCGTTTTCTTTTTCAAGAATTGGCAATATGTCATTAATGAGTTATGCTTTCTAGTTTTTAATTTTCGTCCCTCTTGTTAAGTGCCAAAGGTCTCTTCTCAATTTCGATGGCCTCTCGTATGACACGTTCATTCAACGTGTAAGCAGCAGCTAGTAATGGAGTATTGTCTGAGTTTATTTTGTGGCCAGTATCCATGTGATGGCAAGCCAAGGAAGAAGATGTGTTGAACAGCTTTATTGCCAAGTTGTGCTCTTGTGCTTAATCTTCAATTCGTCTGTCCTATACATGAGCGACAGCATCCAGAAAAAAGAATTTTTTATATTCCTTGGTTTTTACCAGGCGTATGATCTTTAGCGTTTCGGAGGAATTGTCGGAGAGAATTATAAGGTTTGTAAACGACTCTGAATTGGTTTTTGGGAAATGTGTTACCAATTCTGTCAGTGTCCCCTTTTACATAAGGCAATACAACTAATTTTTTTTTAGGTTCATCACCAGTTTTTGAAGATTTTTGTGCAACATTTATTGATTGTATTAATTTTCTTTAAAGGATAACCGTTTTGTTGTAACGTTTTTGTTAATTTGTCGAGTTCGTCATTTTTTGATTCTTCGTCAGATAGACGGATGGATCAGATTGTTAAAGACTAATTATCCCGTAAAGTTGACATGGACGGTGGAGTAATTGGGTGTTTAAGTATCAATTTGAGTGTGTCATTATTCTATATAAGATAGTTTGTTATCAGATTCAACTTCCAGTGTACTCCTCTACTAGAACTATCGTTACAAGAGGTACGTTTGCCAGAACAACCAGGTAGATTGTCAGCACACTATTTTTATCATTTTTATGTTGTTATCTGTCTAAACCAAGAATACTTTTAGAAATGTGTTTTATGGTCGTTAGCAACTAAAATTGCTAAACAATATCCAACAAACATACAGTTAATTATTTTTTACTAAGTAAATTTTTAAAGATTTATTGTAAGTACCACTTTCGAAATATTCATATCAATCAAGTGCTAATAATTTTAACGTTCTGCAATCCCACCCTCTGAGCCAAGATAAATGACAATACGACGTGGTATGCTTATTTAATTTTCTTAGTGTGAATTTGAATTAAATTACAAAAAACGCTGAGTTTTTTAAGTTATTTCGTAGAAAAACTTATTAAAATCAAACCGTTTAAACTCGTAAAAAAACAAAACCGTACTTATTAGTTTTGGTAAAATTATAGCAGGGGTGAAAGGCTTAAAGCTGCTTCCGGGGATTACAATTGTAGAAACAGGTCGGCTTTGTCTAGTTTGACGTACATTCGTATAAATCCATATTTTATAATGTCATGTATTCATTCATAATGCATTTGTATTCCGCAACGATGTGATACGCTTGCATAGTTACTAACGTATAAAAAGTGGGCGCTGTAATAAATTTACACATGTAACATAACTCAGAGTACCCGATATTTATATAGATAACTCCTGGATGTTGTAGAAAAAACTATAAGATCTTTATTATAATTTTACAGGTTTCCTTAACAAGAGATGAGATTACAAAAAGCGAACCAAGAGACGTTCGATTATAACCGTGCAGGCTGTTTATTTAAACCGCTGACAAAAAAGGACCCACCTCAGATCAGTTTTCAAGTAGAAGCAATTAATTAGGTAGTTAAATGTAAAGATTTATTACTCTATATATTCTTACACAAAGTGATCGTTCCTATAGAAAAAATACCCCTTCATTAATGATGTAAAAAATACACTTCGCTAAATGGAAATATATATAAGTATTCTTACAATAGGATCTCTGCATCTGCTTAACGAGACATTTACTTATTTATATACATTCAAAACAAACAAACACACGCTTTATTTTAAATATAATTACTATAAAGCTAAAAACATCATATCCTTAAGAGGCAATTAGTAAATATACAGCTTTAGTATAGTTCATATTCTAAAAGGATTGTTGTGTACATATTCTTTTTCAATTACAAATTTTAAATTGTGGTCATTTTATTTTGGGGATAGTACACGATCAGAGTTTTAAGTGAATATAATTTCTGGTGCAGTACGTATCACATATGATTGCTACCAAATTTAATTTATAAATGTTTTAACATGGAGTAAACTACAGCCCGCTTTAAAATGTTTGATTATTATAACTAAGATTACTAAGATGCTTAAGATAGCAAATCGGAAGAAAACGCATATATCCAAATTTTCAAATACTGTCCATAACCGAGGGAAAGTTTTAAGCTGCGTAAACGATTTAAACTCATAATATCTTTAATACATATCTTTAAGGTTTCTAAGTCGTGTATTTCAAGATAAATTATACGTTTTGATAATACATTCAATTATCGTCGTCAGCAAAAATTACGACGTATCTGAAAGCCTACTATTGAATATTATTTTATTATAGTAACGATAAATAGGTATACCTTTAATAAACTGAATATGATTAAATCTCATATAATGACGTTATGGAACACCTCCGAACAACACAAATTCCAAAATTAAAAAACAAGCTTAATAACGGTTAATTACAGTATAATGTCTGTGCAAAGTTGTAAAAACCAATTTAAAAGTGGTATAAGAGTTCACAGTTACAAACTTGACATACCAATTAAAGATGTAGTAAAAGCATAAGTCTCACAAAGAAGCAATAACTTTTCGTTACTACTTAAAAACTGTAATTGTTACGATATATTGGAAACAGCCAACATAATGTATGAATTTAATTTTAAGTTTAATTTTAGATTTGCGGCTACTACTTGAAAAATGCGGACCAATAGGAAATAGCTTTGAATGTATAGTAACATAATAGTTTACATAACAGTTTCAACATCAAACTGGAGAAGCGCTGTTAGTCTTGTGGGTACATTGGATGCCTGACATGCGGTTGATGTACGTTCGATTCCCGGCTCGTGTATTTTTTTTGTTAGGTTACGTAGTTTTGTTTATCTAATCTATTTTTGCTCGGTTACTGTAGTTTTATTTGTTTTTTTCCCTATTATACCGTAAATTTTAGATTTTTATTCTTAACTACGAACTTGTCAGACAAGGAAGCCCGTGATTGGTCCGCATTTTGGGAGAAATGTCCGCAAGTAATTTTAGCAATGTAGGTATGTTAAATCATTGCAATACTGTGACCGAAATAACTTCAACATATAAGAAGAAAATCTCCGTTTAAATAGGTCTTGGGCGGATAAGGACACGGAACGGCCATTTCTCGATAACCAACAGAAATTGGCCAAAAATATTTGTAAGCCCCAAAATTTATGCTAGAGAGCACAATTATATTGTTAACTTTAAAAAATTAATTTAGATTTAAATGATTATTGGCTACAATTTTTCCTAATCATTTTTTTTAGAGGACGAATTTTCGTTATCGTGAAAGCAACGGAAAAATATCTGGTGTGGATCAACATACGACCTTCCAACCTACAAAGATAAAACAGGCAACAATGTAAAAACAAAAACAATAATCTGTATGGACGTTTAAAGCTTCATGTCAAATAGACGTTAATAAACATATAGATGCTAGCTTTAAAAAAATCCAAAACCGACCGTTTCTATAAAATACTGGTAATACAATTTAAGTATTTTCAAACTGATTTAATTAATTTTTAGACATAGTTTGCTTTATATATAACGAAAAGCTATGTAAAATTAAATTTGCTTAAAAGAATATGTCTACACATTTTCTTGTAAAATTAATCGTTATTCAAACACTGAAAAAATTCGAACCAACACATAAAATCTACCTTAGGAATTTTTGCCGCTAAAATACGCGTCGTATCAAAAAATTATATATAACATAATTAATGGAAATGTTTAGTGTCTATAGGTTAGTATTTGTATACCTTTGAAATATACAGCAACTTCAGATATATTTGATAAAAACCAAAAACTGCTCCTAATAGACCCCATCGCCGACGTTAAATTTCTCCAAAAATCGAATCAGTTTTAAAATAAATCATAAGTAGCATAATACCAAAATTGAAGCACGAAAGCGTTGTCGTCCTGGAGTTATTGTGCACACGCACACCCCTATACACGCACGCAAGCCCACGCGCAGACGCTAACACACGCTCACACTCGCACACGCACACGAACACATACACGCACACGCACACACGCACACACGCACACACGCACACACGCACACACGCACACACGCACACACGCACACACGCACACACGCACATACGCACACACGCACACACGCACACATGCACACACGTACACACGCACCCACGAACACACGCTCACACGCACACACGCATACACGCACACACGCACACACGGACACACGGACACACGCACGCACACACACAAGCACTCACGCACACACGCATACACGCACGCACGCATACACGCTCACACGCACACACGCACGCACACACTTACACCGACATACGCGCACTTGTACACGCTCACACACACTTACACACGCTCACATACGCTCACAGACACTCACACATGTTCACACACGCTCACACACGCTCACACACGCACGAACACACTACACATGCATAGCTAGTCACACACGCACATACCACACACGACACACACGACCACACACCACACACCACACACACACACCACACACACACACCACACACCACACACCACACACCACACACCACACACCACACACCCACACACACACACCACACACCACACACCACACACCACACACCACACACCACACACCACACACCACACACCACACACCACACACCACATACCACACGTTACACCACACACACACACACATATACACACACACCACACACCACACACCACACACCACACACACACACACACACACACACCACACACCACACACACACCACACACCACACATCACACACCACACACCACCACCACACACACACACACACACCACACACCACACACACAACACAGCACATAGCTCACCACAAACTGCACACCACACACCACACACACACACACACACCAGTGTGTGCCACACACCATACCACACCCCACACCACTCACCACACACCACACACCACACACCACACACCACACACACACCACACCACTCACCACACACCACACACACACACCACACACCACACGTTACACGCCACACACACAACAACACACCACACACACCACACACCACACACCACACACCACACACCATACACCACACACACCACACACCACATATCACACACCACATATCACACACCACACACCGCACACCACACATCACACACCACACATCACACATCACACACCACGCACACGCACACACCCACGCCCAAGCCCACGCACACGCCCACACACACACACACACACACGCGCGCGCGCGCGCGCGGACACAAACAAGCAAACAAGCACATGCGCTAATGTAAAACACGCAAACGAGCAACCGTCCAAAAGAAAAAAACTATTAAATAAAGAATTACGCCCTTAATGCATTCAAAACGGACATACAATATGTACTTAGTATTTTGATTGATTACATAAACACTACTCCGGTAGGACACAAATTGATCATGTTTTAATGAGTGAGAGGGTATGATGATGAAAAGACCACAGTTACCAAAGAGGCCCATGGTAATGAACGCACGTGTAAATGAGAATGAGTCTCCCGATTTTATTGAAGTTGGCAGAATGTGGAAACGGCTTCTGGTGGTGAGTATAATTCAGAGATTGGTTGTTAGACTGGAGGACGTTTTTTAAACAACGTCGGAGGCGATAAATATTCATTATTTGGAATATCTGCAATTTAAGTAAAATCGTCTAATTAACAAATAATTAATTAAGAAATTTTTGTGAAGGATTGTGGTTCTTTACAGATGTACTAAGAAGTCAAAATCTGAAAAGGCACACTCAAACAACATGGTGGAAAACCAAAAAAGTAAAAACACAAGCAAAGTTGCGGAACAAGATAGTGGAAAGCCAAAGGCACATGGAAGATACTGGATCAAGATGATGGATTCTTAATCAAAATGCAGGACACAATGTTCTGGAACCAGTTTCTTGATGCTGTACCACTTTGAGATATCCAACCCACGGAAGTAGTCCATAAAGAGCATGTTAGAAGTAGGAATCCAAAAAGAAGGTGAAAGGGGGACGAAAAATGGGACTTAAAAGAAGTGGTTAAAAAATCCACCGCAAAAAGAAGTCAAATCTAGGGATTAATAAACAATCAAGGGGAATAATTTAAGTGTTATTAAAAAAACAATTAAAATTTGTCTCCATCCCTTCCAATAATAAATAAATAAAATTGTACAAAAAAAAACTAGATATTTATTTCCCGACAGTTTCAAAGTTAATGTTACATTTTTAGTAAACCTTAATTGAAATAACAGTTGACTCCTGGCCAAAGGAGTGCCTAATTGTTTGTGAGCAAATTTTATAATCGAACAGAATAATTTTAGCATGCACGATACACATCTTTTCTTAATGTTACACACCATTGTAGTCACCTAATAAGTATAAAGTAAAATTACTTTAGACTTTATTCAATACACGATAACATTAAAGAATAATGTGGAACTGCTAATGTTACTTTATCCTATTGAAGTGACATTTGAATTAAGAATATGAGTATAAGAGTGTTAATAATTCCATAATTCAGCAAATTGTTGCATCAATTAAAAAATGAATCATAATTTGATATATAGGCTAGAGCTACTTAAAATTTTTTTTGTTCCAGAGAAAATTTGAACTGTATTAAAATAAGTTGTGTAAAAACTATTTATGAAAGACGCATTTCCGTTATATTATTTATGGTTAGAACCCTTCAATAAGGCAAGGTACGTTATGACATCATGCAAAACATCCACTTTCCTCTATCTGTGATTTTACAAACACCCTAGCGGGGCATGTATACCTATTTGTGTATTCCATGCATTATTATTGTGCTATCCTGTAATTTCATCGGAAACCGACCTCCTTGTATATCATTTAAATTTACGATGGATGAAGTATAACCATATGTGGAAATTATGATTTAAAAATCATGTTTGTGCAACTCGTTAACAAATTTCTTTTAATTTTCTGATTATTTACATGTAAGAATATTAAGTTTCCACATGTAGCGTGGTCATCAATTGGGAAACGATCGTAAAGTATGTAAAATTAATTATAAGATACATGTTAAGATTTAGATTTATTCTGTAAACATACCGTACTAATTAGTTAACAACTCTTTACAAAGATTCCTTTTTCTTTAAAAAAGGTCTCTATCTGAATAAATTAGAAATTCATTATATATAGATAGGTAGGTACATATAAAGCGGCAATTCTTTCAGGAACCTTCATCGCGTTACCATTGTTCATGAAACTAATGGAGAGATACGAGCGTTTAATGCATTCCAGTCTATTATTTTTCATTTCAATAATAAATGCTACGACGTTCTCGTGAAGTTGAGTTCATTATGTTTTTGCTGTTAGTAGCGATGTTTCTTACCATCCATTTTAGAAGTGAATATAATTATTTCCGATCACGAAATACCGTGGCAACTGCTATTCGCTCCTTCGCTAGCCCAATAGTCATTAGCCGGCAAACCATTAACCAGGCAGGCCTCGACCAAATTATGACTTATGAAACTACCTACACCCGATTCTCGACCCCGATCAGCGCGGTTGCAGGCAGACAACCTGCTGCCTTTTGGTCTAATAATAATTTACTTTATATAGCCAGTTATCGGTAATAAGATTTTCAACCCCACGAGCTAAACTAATTGATTTTGTTTCTACTTGCAATAGTCACCACTTACAGAAGTTAAAAAGTTAATAAAACAGTAGCTAAAACAGATGTTTACCTTGAATTCAAACGTTATTCTATACCTAATAATCGAAGGATTCCAGAATTAGTAAAGTAAATTTGTTTTATAAAGACAACATTATCCCAACAGCCCCAAATGTTTTTTCTTTCATGAATTTTTCATTAAAGCTTTAATTTCGTAATAAATAAATGTCAGTATTAATTTTTTCGAAGTGAATAGACCTAGCTGTTTTTAGGGTAATCAAATTTTTAATAGAAATAGCTATTTCGCAAGTTTTGAACGAGTTAATGAGATCCAGGCAAGTTCGTGTTTACCTTATATAGCCGCCTAATGTATTCACCATTGCAATGGCTGCATTGCCGTCCCTACCCTGTGCCAGGTACGGTCGTAATTGAAAATCTATTTTTAGGAAACTAACCTACAGAAAACCCATGAATAATAAAAGTTAAAAAGCTTTGTAAGCTGTTTATGGACAGCAAAAAGTAATTTATGTTGTAGCGTTTATTAAACGTATTCTCCACCAAATACTAACCACTTGACTATGAAACTAATTTTTAATTTCTATTACATTGCATTTATTGCAAACGATTTAAACAGAAAATTGTGTAAAGACCACATAAGAACTGTTGAAAATATTTCTCATTATGAAAGGATGATCATTTGCCTCCGCTTAATGGAAATTTATAAAATACTTTACATTAATTGTGTTATATTTTCTAAATAATATATTAAATACTTTTGTCTAATTCCATACCTTTATAAAAAAGCATCAATCAACAGGTTTTTTTTTATTTTCATAAATGTTCCTTTAGAATTTTTTGTTACTAGGAATAGATGGCAAAAAACAGATTTTTTAATTATAATAATTAAATCTTATGCGGTTACGGCAATTAAAACTTTAAACCACATCTTTTCTACTCGTTAACCCACAACATATCATTTAGGTTTATTTAATTCGGTTTATTACCTATTAACCTATGAATAAAATTGAACATTATGCAAAAGATTATCTTGCATCGTTTCATTTTTAATATGCCAGGCCTCATTTGGATATGTTCAATTCAATTATAGTTTTTATGATTTTGAACAAATTGAATTAATTGGTTATATTTTACAGTAAAGTAACAAAATTAATTTGTATATTATTTAAAGTCAATTTGAGAAAAAAGGGATAGTTTCGTATCTTATACCAATATGATTCAAATATTTTAATGTTGTTTCTATTCAGTCAGAAAAATTTTATTTATAGCGCTCTAATTTATATTTTTGACATAGTAGTGGAGGTATATCTACTAATTCGTAGATCTGCAGGTGATGTAAAAAATAGGGTTGTTATACTTTAATCTCAATCTTTTGCTTACCTTAATATGTCATAAAAAATCAATTAGCTATAGCTTAGAAAGAAATTTTAAATCCTCAAACATGAGAATGAAAGGCTCTGCGACTATCCATTACCGCAAGTACTTACCTTCTTACGTATAATTGTATATTTATAAACCATCATCACTTTAAATGTTTTCTAAATAAATGATTGTCGAAATTTTCTATAGATATACCTACGGAAATGTATGATAACACGATAGATTAAATTTACTGTTGTAATACTGTAGTTTGCTGTAGTGATAATGTGGCTATGCAAGTCTACAATTAAAGGTTATAATGTAAATTTCTATAAAAATAGTACGAAAAAAAAACGGCTTTGTACGGGGTGGGCAAATAAGCGAGGTAAGCGGCTGTATCTCAGGACCTATCAATCTGACAACAATGGGAAAACATTTTTAGGATGAATGTGGTCATGAGAAAATGCTGGAAATTATTTTTTGTAAAATAAAACTTGTTTGGAAGACAACTGTAGGTATTCTAAATCGACGTTCCCATTATTACACAACAGTTCCTAATAAAAGTGCTAGAGGGCGCAATTTGTTATAATAGTTTTTTTTTATTTTACTCCGAAAATTTAAACCACAAGGTATATTTTTGACATCGCATTCGAAATGTAGATTAAATTTGCAAGAAAAACGTAAAAACCGCAAGTTTGCTCGTTTGATTTTGCTGAGCCGAGTTGGATAAATGTTGGTCTTATATTAAAGAGATAGTCGTTAATCGAATTAAGGACCGACAGTGATTTTTAATGTTTATCTCGGTCGCTAGGGGGCGTTAAAAATACACAAAAAAGGTTTTTACGCTTTAATTACAAGAAAATCAAAAAGTAAATTAAATTTGCCATAAAAATGATACAAAATGATGAAAATCCGATTTAAAACCCAAAAATATTAGGTATCTAATGGCTCGATAAATGTTCAAGCTGCCTTCCGTCACATTCCAAACAGTCTTTCAATCTTGTTCGGGTGTATAAAACTTCTGCTTCGATTTCCGCTTATTAATTGCCCTTACCCTTATCTTAAACTGTTTACCTTCCTTAAACTAATTTTATTAATTTTACACAGATATAGTAAGTAGAAAATTTTACATGTTTTTTTTTAGATAAAACGCACTCAATTAATCACTACTTCAATTAATAAATACCGCCATCTAGCGCTTTGTCTTGGAATGTCTAATCATTCTTTAGTAGTAGGCCGCAGAAACAAAAAACAAGCTTTTAAATAACATTGTATAAAAACATCAAATTTTTATTAGACATAGTTTCATTCTTGTCAATTTTATTTGTGAATATTTTTTAAAATGCATTTCACAAGTGATGAAGCCGTTGATATGATTGCGGTCTATTTTGTGTGCTTACAAAATGCAGCAATAGCTGAAAGAAAGTACGCGGCCCGGTATCCAGATCACCATCATTATGGAACAAGAATTTTTCCACGCTTGGTACAGCAACTACACGATACTGGTGGTTTTCGTCTTCCTAGATTTAGGAGGCGTCGCATTGGAAGGACGGGATAAAATATTAGTAATGTCTTAGTTACATAGAATTTAATAGACACATTGGAACTAGAGCGTTATCTTTAGATTTGGGAATAGCTCGAACTACTATTCTATTAAAAGACCGCAGCTAAATAATTGCATTAGTGCATCCTTTTTAATAGACACACTGACACACAGTTTACTATATGCGCGCTACTTTTTATTTTTAGACTACACCTCTACCATATAGTTTTTTTACTTTAAAGGAAGATGATTTTGATCACGGAATGAATTTTTGTCAAGGGATGTTAGGCATGATTCATGAAAACACGATTTTTTTTCACAAATTCTATGGACCGACGAGGCTACTTTTAATAGTGATGGTAGGGTAAACATGCATATTGTGCAGTATTGGTCTGCTGAAAATCCATAATGGATGCGAGAAGTGCGGCATTATCGGTCCTTATTTTTTTGGTAAAACAATCCCTGCCTTTTATTTATTTTTCATTCACAATCTTTCTCCATGTTTTCCTATCTCTGCATACCTCCCTAGCTTCCGCAAGATTCATACATTGTCTCTGACATGTCCTTTTATTTTTAAAACTCCTTACCTTTCTTTCTTTTATCATACATTCTACTACATTCAACCAAGTTTTACGTAGCCCTCCAGACACGGCCTTACCTCTAACCTCACCCACATATATTTGCTTCCTTAATCTTGCGTTGTTCATTCTCTCAATGTGACCAAACCAACGTGATGTACTACTTTTATATCTATCCATCATCGTCCTTTCCTCGCCACACTACGTCATTATACACTCATTCTTTATCTTATCCCTTCTCGTTGTACCACATGCACTTCTCAGGAATCTCATACCCACAGCATTTATTTTTCTTTCGTGCTTTTTTTACATACCCATATCTCACTTCCATACAGTACTGAAGGGACAAACACGCCATTATAGATTGCTCGTTTCGCAGCTAGGCTCATGCTTTCGTTTCTTATTATCGTCCACGTACTTCCAATCACTTTCTTTCCAGCATTGACCCTTCGTCCAATCTCGCTGTCCATTGTACCATCTGCAGTAAACATTCTACCCAAATATATCAACTCGTCCACTAGTTCCACAAGAGTAAATACTCTACTCTCCTTTCCACCTTCCCGATTGAACACCACGATCTTAGTTTTGTTCACGTTTACCTTTAGGTACATGCTCTCACAGACTGTATCAAACTTCCTCAGAGCAGTTTGTAGCTCATCCGCACTGTCACTTAATATGACTGTTTCATCTGCATACACCAGAACTCGTACGTCTACGTCACCAACCATTACACCATTTGTATCGTACATACTTGCCTAATACATTTGCCCATGTATACATTGGACGACCACGGTGACATCACACAACCTCGCCGCATTCCTTGCTCAATATTAAAGTATCCACTCACACCTCCTCTCTCCCTAACACATACCCGGCTACTTCCAAATAATTTACGTGGTACACTGAGCAAACTTATTCCTCTGTAGTTCTTGCAGTCACTCTTGTTCCCCCTTACCCTTATACTATGGTATAATGATCGAGCTCTTCCAATCACTCGGCATTTTTTCACACTTTAGGCATACATTGAATAATTTACACACTCTTCGTATAAGCTTCGCACCTCCATACTGTAGCATTTCACCAATGATTTCACCTACGCCTGATCCTTTACCGTTTTTCAACCTTCCTACCGTTTCCTCTACCTCACTTATCCCGATATTCATCTCAGTTACATTCACCATTCCTTCTACATTCTCCTTATTTAACCCTTCAATCTTACTTTCCTCACTACTGTACAGCTTTCCGAAATATTTTTGCCAGCATTTCCTCACTTCACAATCGTCCCATACTATTGCGTTGTTCGTATACATAACTCTTGCAGCATTCTGTTTTGGCCCACGTTTTGTATTTTTGATCCATTTCAGAAGAGTTTATTGTTTCCCTCAAAATCATTCTGCATTTTCTCTTCTTCCATAGTCATCACTTCCTCTTTACTTATTCTCACTGCCTCCTTCGCTTCTTTATTTCTTAATCTGTACACCTCATACAATGGCTTTTTCTCAGTCTCATTTTTTGCAGCAATCATTGCCATGTACGCATCTTTTTTCTTACATACTGCCTTTTTTACCGATTCATTCCACCAAGCACATTTTTTCTGTCTACCTACAGTCGCTCTTCCACATATCCGCACTTTCAATGTCAGTGTCTTCTATATGTTCGTTCCACACTGTTTCATTCACATTCATCTCTTTACTCACAGCATCTGCGTATTTCAATCTCGCACCATTATCCACTAGTTTGTCTACCCTAATTCTAGACGTTCGCACTACGTTTGGAGATACGAATTCTTCGCTCTTTCACTTACGATCACCCCAACTCCTTTTACGCCATGCACTTCAGCTTCAACTTCTGACCATAATGCTAGGCTGCCATCCTCCATCTCCACAGCGTCCTTTCCTTTGCTCTTTGTTTCCAATACGTACAGAATATCAAGCTGCCTACATTACATTCGCAATTTCAAATTCTTTACCTTGGATACCTCTAACATTTACTAGCCAAATCGTGCCCCAGACGATGTAGCATTCCTATTAACGGTATCGTCCTACTGTCGGACAGTTACTTGTCTACTACCCCGGCATGGGGGGAAGTAAGAAGTAGAAATATAGACAGAGTCAAGAAAGATATAAATAATATAGAATGTATACTTACTGTATGAATATCTAAATGAACATATATACATATACATTTATTTTTTACTTACATAATTTTCAAGTCACATTATATTTCAATTAGATTGTTCCTTACGCGATTCTTGGTTCTCATGCTACTTACCGGACTTGCTGTTATTTATTTGCGACCAAATAATTTAATTATCTTTAATTAAGATTTCCCATTTAGAGTTAGTTATTTGTTGTAAATATGTAATTAAAGATTATTATTAATTTTATTAAATACATAAAATAAAAAGTTTACCTCGAGTAGGATTTGAACCTACGACCTGTACTTTGCTACAGAACATCAGATCTACATACATAAAGACAAAATTTACATCGATAGCGCAGTTGGTTAGTGCGGTACTCTAGCAAAGTACAGGTCGTAGGTTCAAATCATACTCGATGTAAACCTTTTATTTTATGTATTTAATAAAATAGTTATTTGTTATTTAATTTAGTATTTATTTATCAACTCTGTTTTATTATTGTCGTGAATTGTGATAACGTTTATATTTTTTAAATTTCACTTTTATTTCATTGAAGGGTAATAATAATTAACGATACTGACCCTGCTAGCCCTTCCGACTTTAATTGCATACTTTTAGGGTTAATTAATTATAAATAAGATTAAATGTACTAACAAAGGTAAAAGTTAGATTAAATCTTGGATTTGCAGCCAAGGAAAAATATAGTATAATTATAATGTTATAATTAAGCTTAAAATTAAATATAGTACCAAAAATAAAAGGTGGATTAAGTTTTGAATTTGCAATCAAAGAAAATATTCAAGCACTTACAAGATACTCTGCAAGCTGTACATAGAATTTGCATTTCCAGAGGATTTTTTTTAATTTACGGCTCTGCCATGTGTTGTCATATCATTTTATATTTGTGTCAATATGCCGACACAAAAAAAAAGATTATTTACAGGTGATTAAGATTTACTTGTAAAATGTTCCGATTTCCCGTATCTTTCGGAATTTATGATTTAAGCACAGTAAAATATTTTCATACAGACATTTTACCGCCAATTTTTTAATAAGATGCATTTTTATTAGTACGTTTTTTATTCATTCATATTATTATATTGCGTTCACGGTCTCATGCAAATGCCTGTACAACCTAATCACTTTTAAACCGCGTATATTTTGTGTGTTGCCGAAAATAGTCTAGTCTAGTGAATTCAGCTAATATGGTATGTCAAGTGGAGATTTGTACTGCATATTGATGATGTGAATGAGCGAACCGAGTATTCCTAACAAAGGTGGTCTGAGGTGGTATCAAAGAATGTAATTCAGTAGCGCAATAGCCATTGTAGTACAGATAACACAAAGAAAGAACGAGCAGCTGCTTTAGTAGCTGATAGAAGATGGTCAACCCATGATATACTTGGAGTTATTCCCAACATAGTAATAGAGTCTGAATATGTGCCATTCATACTTACAACAAGAAATGATCGACCTTATTTGCCGGACACAGGGCAACACTGAGTTTTATTGCCATTAAATGTAACTAGAGTATTACTTCTCCATTTCGAGGATACCTTGAATGTCTTTGTTACTTGAAATTGCCATTTCAGCTTTAATGTCTAGATTTAAGATAGGTGGATTACCATTATTAGCAGACTGAGATGAACTATAATGAAGAGTGCTGTCGTGGGCAAACCAATCGGCCGAGTTAGTCGTTGAAGAAATAAGATCATTTATGTATAGCAGAAAAAGTATAGATGCTATAACTGATCCCTGTGGCACGCCCGCGTTAATGCCAACTTCTTTTGAAAGAAGCCATCAACTACGACACGTATTCGTCTTTTATCACAGAAACAAGAAACCCAGTTGATGAGCGTATCATTTGAGCCAAACGAGGTGAGTTTGGCAAGTAAACACGTATGCCAAACTTGGTCAAATGATTTTGAGATTCTAAAGCAACTATAGCTCTTTCGCCGGATTGTTCTAATGTATTGTTCAAAACTTGAGTCACATATAAAAAAACATCTGTTGAACGACTCTGTTTAAAACCATATTGGTGGCCACTAAAGAGTTCGTTAATTTCAAGAAAAGTGAGCAATTGCTGATTGATGGCTTTTTCCATAATTTTGGACAAAATGGAAGTGATGGCAATTGATCGGTAGTTAGAGGGATCGGTATTTTCGCTTCTTTTGGGAATAGGTTGAACATCTGCTAATTTTCTCGATGAAGGGAATTCCCCAGAAGACATACACCCATTGCTGAAGTTTTCTTCAGATTGAACAGATGATTTAGAAACTGTAACCAACAAAATGACAACTTCAATAGCTCAGAAACCTAACTTCATATAACAAAAGCTTATACTAAGTTCTGACTTCTAATCGCCTTCGATTTTTTACTTTCAAATGCCCGAAGTAACGTGTTTTCTTGAAAAAATCGTTCTCCAGTTTTCAACGAATTTACGCGTTTTGAGAATTTTAAATACCTTAAAGGACATGGGTGTGTGCGTGCACGCGCACGTGTGTGTATAACCGCGATAACTTACGTAACCAATATTAATGAAACTTTATATGTGCGTGCGTGAGTGAGCCAACGTGCGTGTGTGTATGCGTGCCTGCGTATGTACGCGCGTGCGTGCGTAAATGCGATACTTAAAAAATACGTAACGATTTTTGAAACTTTAAATTAAAGTTACTTTTAAAATATCGGGGTTCTATCAAATTTTGGTTAAAATCTATTTACAAATAAAGGGATTTTATTGAAGGCGCTAAAGCCAACTTTGTAAATATCTCGATAACCATTAACTTTATTGAAAACCACGAAAAACCTTTATTATAGATAATTAATTATTAAACAAGTTTCTTTAATGAAATTTTTTTCTAGAGTAATAACTAAGCCTTAAAAGATAAAAGAAGTCCTTAAAGTAAATTTTGTCTATGTCGGAAAAACTTGCATCGTATCGCTATTGCTATAAGCACTTTTTTATTGATATCTCAATTTTAGATACGTTTCGCTTATACAGTCTTTAATATGAAACTAAATGAACGATAAAAATTAATATAAACATTTTAAGATGTAAGAGGTCTTGCCAAAACGGAAAAACCTTTAGCGTAGTCTTTCACCAAATTTATATTATATATATATATATATATATATATATATATATATATATATATATATATATATATATATATATATATATATATATATATATATATTGTGTTATATAAAAGAAAAGTGCTTAATAAATAAATAGATTTAGCCAGGTAGGATGTCTATAATGTAGATTACCTTTTAGAATACAATAATTTGTATACGTGTATACATTTAATTGATTACAAGTGTTTTGTACCTTTAATGCAAGAGCACATACGAGAGTAAATTAATAATATCCGTATCACGACTGATTTAGTAATATACCGCGAGATAAGCATAAGAAGGTTTGATGTTTGTAACAACCCTTTTTGAGTTGTATTAAAATATACCTTAATTTAAGGTCTTTCATTCATTCTGTTGTAAATATAAGAAAATTTTAATTATTTTTGTATTATAGATATGAGGTAGGCAACTTAATTTGGATTTCTTTTTAGGGGTTTATAGTGTATACTCTGTAAAGGTTTATATTCCCACTTCAAACTATTTTTCTTCTGAGCATTTTTTTTGCGCAACGCGTCATAACTTAACTCTTTGCGCAAATCCATTCGCGCACAATTACATCATCATCTGACATGATCCTATTTCCTAGGCGTCCATGTTTTCTCACTTTTGTGGTACGTTGTGAGATGCAGAAAGTTTTTTTCGGGTTTTCCCCTAAATTTTGGTGTAAAGTGCCATTAATTTGATGGTAAGATATCTTTTAACGCGTTACACAAAAAATTAAAACATTTGGTCTTTTCAGGCACTTTTTTTACTGTTACTTTTACATTTACTTTGATTACATTTTATTTATTTAAAGAAGAAATTTATAAAAATAATTCCAGTTTTGGGTGTGGCTGATAACATAAAAGCATTGTTATTGCATAAATTGCGCAACATTACACAAAGATGATATCACCTCGGTTTGCAATTCCGCATTAATTTTTTATAATACCAGGGATCCTCAAGAAGATTTTGTATATTTAGTAACAGGTATTTAATGTTTAATGATTTTTTAGTATTTTAAGGTTTTTACAGTTAGTTTTTAAGATATATTTTATTTAACCCTTTCACTTTATATATTTAATAAACATAGTTGTTATTTTTTTATTGTTTTGCATTTTGATAAATTTGTAGTGTAAAACTCGGTTTAGTTATTCCGAGATAATTAAAAAAAAATGACTTGGCATCCGAGATCATTTTATTAGTATTACATTTCATTTTTAGTATTTAGGTTAAGTGAAAATAATCGAGCAGAATTTGAGGTAATTAAGCAAATCAAAAGAATGAACCCCCCTACATTAAACTACCGACTGGGACAAAGGCATTATTTGTGGTGAATGGTTAGTATCTCCAGTTAGTTTGACGATTTGTATTTTGGTGGAGAACTTATTTCTCTATTTCTTTATTACTTTATTTATTATTAAATTTATTACACCACTATTTTATACTGGCACCATTACCATAATTTTATATGTTGACCACATCAGATTGTTTACTTTCTCCTTTGTATGGATCGCCACGATTTTAATTGTTAATTGTTTGCGTATAAATCAAATGCTTTGCGATTGCATATTATGCCTTTCACTAGCACGAAATGACGTAGACATGATTTTGCCATACATTTTAAATATGTTATAACTTACCAAACGCAACTTAGTATTCCAGGAGTTTATACATTATTTTTAGGTCAGTCTCTTCCGGAGTTTTTACTACGCGTTCCAAGACACCTTGAATATGGGTTTCTACATTTAGTTACATGATAAATGTTTTTGTTGACTCTTGTTCTAGTTTATTCATTATCCTTTTTCACGGGATACCGCCTTCAAAGCTTAATTCGCCTTAATTAAAATTAAAAAACTATTATAATAGTATTGTAGTGTGGTCAAATGGTTAATGTACGGTTAATTTACAAGCATCTTTATATTTTATTATTTGCACTACTCTTATTAAAATGACGTCCATCCAACTTTTAACATAAATACCAAAATTTCTAAATAAACGTGTTTTTAACTAGTTATAATGTGATATAACGACACCGATGCATTTAAATAAAGTATTTTCGATTAAAACAGTAAAATTCGTTAATTAATCATTAATGACCAATTGATATGAAGCTCTAAAAAAGAATTTATAAAAAAATTAATTAAATGAACTAATTTTGCTATCCGCATTAATTTTTTTTTTCTTTAAGAAAAATTAATTGGGCGTGAAATAGTTGACCTAAAACTATCAGAGCACATTAGCCATACATTTTTTGACAAGTACTTCAATATACGGCTATCTAACGAAAAAAAAATTAAAATAAGCAAACTAATAAAAGTAATATTTTGAAGTAGACAGCCTTCTCTTAGAGTGAATGATAAATTATCGTTAAATAAGTAGAGTTAATTATTTCACAAAATAATCAAAGTATCTTTGTCAGAACGCTGAACTGAAAGTAGCACTACGGTGCATATCACAGAGCATCTTCATTGTATTTTATATCTTTAATACATACATTGAAAAAAAAACAAATTTTTTTCTTGTAACAATTTTATGGAAAGTAAAACTTGTTTATTAACTTCACGCCTAAACAATTTACTTTTTTTATTGGTAACTACGTGCACATTCTTCTGCACTCCCTGACGTTTATGTGTTGTCAACTTAATAAACTATAGAACTACAATATAAATCTATGAATTTAATGAAACAATTCCCCGATTTTATTATTAAAAATTACACCTCAAGATTTTTCTAGTTTAGTATAAATAAAAGATTAAGTAGGAGTTTTGTATCACAATCCCTCCTAAAATAAGCAAGTCGTAAATCAAGGGATGTTTCTTTTTACCTTTTGGAATGTAAACCATCATTTAAAATCCCCTCTCAGCAGCAGTCAATACTAATTCATCTGTCACCTCGAGCAAATCCAATTGTACGTTTTGCTTCTATAAAAATTGAAAATAACAAATCTTTATGTTCCCGTATAATTACAGTTATCGCATAGTTTTTTAATGATGGAGCTGAAGTTGATTATTAACATGACACCTGGGTCGATTATCAGTTTATGGCCACTAGTTAATTTTGGAATAATCTTGCCTCCATTTAAATGCCCGTCTATTATTTACAAGGTTTCGGAATTACTGTTATTACCATTCACGGAGTTTTTTCGGCTATCATAATCTTACAACAGTAGTTATTCCGTATGTTTTACTTTCAATCAGACTTGACGAGGGGTAAGAGGACTTTCGTCCTTTAGAGACAGGGAGATAATTACTGTAGTTTAAAAGACTAAAGCTAGGTAAGAAAAGATTCAAGATTCCTATTGCGGGAAAAACGAATTAATATTGTTTATTCACAATTAGTTTGTAACACACCGCTTTTCTATCTAACCCTTTAAAGGTTGAAAAGTGAATGATTCTACGGGTTTACTTTAAACGGTCAGTAATAACAAAAAAAGGAGAGAGTAATGAGATGAAGCGGTCAGTAATTGACCACTTTCCAACCTGTGGGGGTGCTACTATCGATTTAAACTATCAATGCCAAATTGACAACACCAATTTTAATAAAGGGTCAAGAGTATGCAACCATTTTTTCTCACGTGCGTAGATGGTGAGTGTACGTAAGCAATAGGTGGAAACAAACAACACGGTTTCTTTAATAAGCATATTTAATAAGTGAATTATTGATAACAAGTAACGACAAAACTAATACAAAAATAGTAAGCGTCATATTTAACGAGAAGCCGTGATGAATGTGTTCCAAAATCTTTTGATGTGAACTGTGTAATGTTGCTTGTTCTTTAATTGTGAATAAAATCGTCTACAAACCTCGGTAAAAGTACTATTCCCCTGTGTCGAGAACTAGTTCACCTCGAGGCTTCGCCTCTCGGTGAACTATACTTCTCTCGACAGGAATGGAACACTTGCCGCCTCGGTATGTATACTACAATTTACAATTAAAAAGAATAATGCGGGATCTATAAAATATTCCATTTTCATTTTAAACAACTTGATGTGTATGTAATTAATGAGATGTAGGAATGTATAACATTAAGGATAATCCCATAAAATTTATTTTAATTGTTGTTAAACAGTTGTAAAGACTATTAATTACCCAATTTTGAAGACTACTAATTAACCTGTAATTATAAATGTCCAAAATGTTTACCTCCAGAATATTTTATATGGTCTTTCTATAATATTGACAATCTAGACTATCCTTAACTTACATAAGAATTTGATTTATTATTATTTAACTTATTGGAAAACTAATAAGTATTACTGCTTTTAACTTTCAAGTGCATTAACCGATCTGATAATTGTTAAGGTGCCATTCAAGCATGTGATTTTTCACACAAAAAAGACTTCATGTTTCCGTTCTATTAATTGTTAATGTAATTATTAACATAGAAGTTTGTGAGTGAAGAACCCAAGAACTCAAAAGAAATGTTTTTTTTTTAGTTGTTACGGCTAAACTACTAAGGTCATCAGCCGTATTTCACTCAATATATAATTCCATATGTATATACTTCTATTTTCATATTTTTGAGTACAACCCTGTTTCCTTTAAGTATTCTATAAGGCATCGAATCATATTCTTATCACTTGCGAGCATTTTATCTATAGTATCCGGAAGATTGAATTTTGTTCTGGCGTGGAGGTATACGGGACACGTTAGTAAGATATGTGTGACATTTAATTCGACTTTACACGTGTCACAATGTGGTTTAGGGGCTCTTGTTATTAGGTGGAGGTTGCAGATGTTAGTGTGCCCAATTCTTAACCTACTTACAATGACTTGGTCACGCCTTCTCATATATTTGGAATACAACCACCTTTCGAATTTTGGTTTGACCTCTTTCAAATGACTGTTTTTATTTTCCCACTCCATACACCAGTGTTCCAGTATACCATCTTTATAGATTTGTTTGGCGTCTTGTAAGCGAAACGGTGAGCTACCTACATCCTTGCTTTCCGCTACGGCCTTGGCTAGATTGTCGACCTCGCAGTTTCCTATAATTCCTGCGTGACCAGGAATTCACTACGTGAACAGTAGTAATGGGGCACCATCCCCTCCCCTCTTTTTTTGACGTCACAAGCCCCGCCCCTTTCACTTTTTTATATGCTCACGTGGGGGACCGGATTTTCCACCCTTATTTTTACTCGCTTACGTGTAGGACGTGTTTTGTCACCCCTATTTTTGCACACCCACGTGTGAGACCGGATTTTCAACCACTGCTGGAATTTTTATCCCTAATTATTTTTTATATACCCTCGTGTGAGACCGTATTTTCAATCCTTTCTTTTCGAAGGCCCTTTTCAACCCTAATTACTTTTTACATACACCCACGTGTGAGACCGTATTTTTATCCCTAATTAAAGCCTTTTTGATTTTTAACGATTTACGTGAAGGACCGTATTACCCTTATTTTTATGATTTCTTTTGGGGTTATTTTTCAACCCTAATTATTTTTTACTTGCGCACGTGTAGGACGTATTTTTTACCCTTATTTTGAGATGGTAATCTTTTAATTATTTTTATTAATATAAGATGATGATGATTAATTATTTTTATTAATTATTTTTTATCGTAGGGAAATTCTTAATCTGATAGCTTTTAAGATGATGATGATCTTTTACCTATACGAGAAAACGTTGTATTTCTAATAAGGAGGTTCTTGTAAGACACGTGTAGGGCTTCGCAACTTGTTCTCTGGCCTTCGCCCCCTGACCGGAGATGGTGTGGGAACCTAACCTTATAAGACAAGTGTAGAGCTAAGCTCCTATCGTGGCCCCCTTGATGCAATTGTATGTTATTCTAACTTAATCTTACAGCTGTAGGCCTTCGCCCCGTCATACAAAATTGTATTCTAATAAGGAGGTACTTGTAAGGCAGGACTTGTATCAGGGTCTGCGCCCTGGCCCCTTTGAGTAAAAAAAAATGATTTTAGCGCCAGTGTATAGACTAATGAACATTTTCTGAAGCTGATAATGTACACCTCTCTCTTGCTCTATCTTGTTTCTTTCTCCCCCTCTCTCTTTCTAACACACGCACAAACAAATCAATTAATTAATCAATCTCAAACAAATCACGTTCGATCATCAGACAAAACTCAATCAACCGAAATTATGTCTTACAGTTTGCGGAAACCAGATTACAGTTCAAACTGAATGCATTAAAGTGTAATTAAATATGACGTGAAATAATAAATAATTTCTACCCTAATGCAATGATGCTTTATGTATAGGCTGATTCTCTAAACAGTCACCAGCTATACATTCGGAACATCATATCTGATTTATTTGCATGTTTAATTACATACACACAAAACTGTTTCATTGTAACGTGTTCATTAACATTTGTAAAATCCCATTAAAAAGTAATAATTACTTATATATATATATATATATATATATATATATAAAACATAGAGTTCAATTAAAATTAACGTGTTTTAAGAATATCAAACTGATATAACGGAAATAAAAGGCAAAAGGTTTTAATGGTTTATTATTATACATAAATTAACAATAACTACAAGTTTAAAAACCGTGCGTACCTACTATTTTGTAGAGTTGATCTTATGAAGTCATCCTGCGTAATAATACATTTTTTTAAAAATCTTTATCGGCGTTTTTGTTAGCAATATCATGTAGAAAACATATATTAAAAATAATACGCTTACCTTTAGAAGTTTTTCCTTCAACTGTACAATATGTTAAACTGAATTTTTTATACAACGTGTCTCACTAAGATGCGCTTTGTGAATGGTTGGCTATAAACAGCCCATTACATTAACTATTTAGAAAGTAATACAGAAAAACCTGAATTCGTATTTAACAAACATGTACTTACAAAAAAAAATTTGTTTCATTAGAAATGTCAGTAATTTTTTATATAGTGTCTTACTAAAATACGTTTTGTGAATGGCTGGATATAAACAGCCAATTACATACCTGCCATCAACCATTTAGAAAGTAATACAGAAAACCGGAATACCGCTACTAGCATTTAACAATTATGTTGTACTTACAAAAAAATTTACATTCAAAACACAAATATTTTAAAAAACGTCTAATACCACTAATGTTGCATCATAATAATAAAAACTCATTAAACAGTGATTACACATTAAATACATTTAAAATATGTAACTTTTATACTACGTCTATTATTACATAGAGATGAGATTATTCTTAAATTTAATTGATTTCGATAGAGCTCTGGAAATACTACAACCGTTCGAAATCTTGCTTCTTCTCTCGATATCAAAAAAGCTATACTAGTGATACATTAAGTAAGCATAATAGCGGATACAGCTACATTGCTAACGATTATTGATGTTTTTTTGCATGAGATTTTTTGAATGAGACAGCCTCGCAGGTATTTTTAAGAAAAGCTATACACATCTCATGAGATCAAACGAGATTTTTGAGATATAATCACCTCATCGTCTTCACCTTGAACGATTATATTGTAACAACCTATAAAAGTAGCTAATAACCCTAATAGTTTTATCAGACATTATTACATGGACACGAGGTTAGCCCTAAATTAACTGGTTTCAACACGGCTCTGGAAATGCTGCACACGCTTCAAATCTTTTAGCTCGTACGCAGAAGTTGTACCGTATTCACTTTCTTCAATTTTTATCTGCATTCTGTTTCGAGGCTGTAGTACGTTTTCTAATACATAAACAGAATCTTCAATACTGTGATACGAGTAGCAGCAAAACACATTAGCTAGTTAGTTTCACCTCTATATTACTTTACATGCAAGCCTGATCTTATCATAAACAAATACATCTGTCAAAAAAGCTAATTAAACATAACTCCGAGGCCTGGGTATAGCAAGCAACGCTGCCAATTATAGCTTTTAGTCAACACAATAGTGCCTACAACTACATACAATCGACTAGCACTGCTTTAGCACGAGGATCAAACGAAAAACACGCATGCACGCACGCACGTACACACGTACGCACGCTCGCACGTACGCACGCACGTAAGCACACACGCTCGCAAGCACGCAAGCTCGCACGCACGCACGCACGTACGCACGCACGTAAGCACGCACGCTCGCACGCACGCTCGCACGTACGCTCGCACGCACGTACGCACGCACGTACGCACGCTCGCACGCACGTACGTACGCTCGCTCGCACGCACGCACGCACGTACGCGCGCACACACACACACACACACAAGAGCGCGAAAACACGCAAACGCGAAAAACACACTAACAAAAAAAACACACAAACACGCTAACACAAAAAACACACAAACGAAAAACGCTACCACGAAAACACGCTAACACAAAATACGCAAACGCAAAGACATACAAATGCGAAAACACGTAAAAACGAAAACACGCAAATACGAAAACACACAAACGAAAACACGCCAACATAAAAAACACGCAAAACAAAAAAACACGCTAAAGCCAAAAAACTTGTAAACTTGCAAACATGAATCAAGACGGTGGTGCACCGTTAGGAAAAAAACAGGTTTATTAACAAAATTGAAGGAAAGCTTAACGTTTGAAAATATATTATTATTATAAACAGCAATACATCATTATTATTTAATAACATGCTTTATCGGTTTTCTTCTCCTTCTTGAACCGTGAGTCATCGTCATCATCATCATGATTTTGAGATTTGCCCTTCCCCCCTACCTCATCGCTCTTCTTTCTCTTCTGTGAACCATCACTATCATCTTGGATGTGAGATACATTCAGCTCAATCACGTCATGGCTTTCATCATTATCTTGAACGGTTATGTTGTAATAGTTTATTAACAAGTCAGTAAAATCTCTAATGTCCGCTGATGTTGGCTCATAAACAGGAGAATACATTAATTGTAATGCTCACTCGATGACAGTTACACTTTAAAGAGCGAAACACACGAGAAACGAGTTCGCAGCTAGCCTTGGGCCTTGTGCGCAAACGTACTCGTCAATGTTCGGGTAGAATCGGTTATCTTAGGGGGATGTCTGAGGTATTGACCTAACCACACTCTAACATAGCCCCTAGGGGCTTGTTTATAAATCTAAACGCCTCTTTTATGGTCGAGGTATTTTCTCCTAAGACGGCCGCCTCTATGTAATAATAGACGTAGTATAAAAGTTACAGATTTTAAATGTATTTAATGTGTAATCACTGTTTAATGAGTTTTTATTATGATGATGCAACATTAGTGGTATTAGACGTTTTTTAAAATATTTGTGTTTTGAATGTAAATTTTTTTGTAAGTACAACATAATTGTTAAATGCTAGTAGCGGTATTCCGGTTTTCTGTATTACTTTCTAAATGGTTGATGGCAGTTATGTAATGGGCTGTTTATATCCAGCCATTCACAAAACGTATTTTAGTAAGACACGTTATATAAAAAATTACTGACATTCCTAATGAAACAAATTTTTTTTGTAAGTACATGTTTGTTAAATACGAATTCAGGTTTTTCTGTATTACTTTCTAAATAGTTAATGTAATGGGCTGTTTATAGCCAACCATTCACAAAGCGCATTTTAGTGAGACACGTTGTATAAAAAATTCAGTTTAACATATTGTACAGTTGAAGGAACTTCTAAAGGTAAGCGTATTATTTTTAATATATGTTTTCTACCTGATATTGCTAACAAAAACGCCGATAAAGATTTTTTAAAAATATATTATTACGCAGGATGACTTCATAAGATCAACTCTACAAAATAGTAGGTACGCACGGTTTTTAAACTTGTAGTTATTGTTAATTCATGTATAATAATAAACCATTAAAACCTTTTGCCTTTTATTTCCGTTATATCAGTTTGATATTCTTAAAACACGTTAATTTTAATTTAACTCTATGTTATATATATATATATATATATATATATATATATATAAGTAATTATTACTTTTTAATGGGATTTTACAAATGTTAATGAACACGTTACAATGAAATAGTTTTGTGTGTATGTAATTAAACATGCAAATAAATCAGATATGATGTTCCGAATGTATAGGTGGTGACTGTTTAGAGAATCCGCCTATACATAAAGCATCATTGCATTAGGGTAGAAATTATTTATTATTTCACGTCATATTTAATTACACTTTAATGCATTCAGTTTGAACTGTAATCTGGTTTCCGCAAACTGTAAGACATAATTTCGGTTGATTGATTGAGTTTTATCTGATGATCGAACGTGATTTGTTTGAGATTGATTAATTAATTGATTGGTTTGTGCGTGTGTGAGAAAGAGAGAGGGGGAGGAAGAAACAAGATAGAGCAAGAGAGAGGTGTGCATTATCGGCTTCAGAAAATGTTCATTAATCTATACACTGGCGCTAAAATCAATTTTTTTACTCAAAGGGGCCAGGGCGCAGACCCTGATACAAGTCCTGCCTTACAAGAACCTCCTTATTAGAATACAATTTTGTATGACGGGGCGAAACCCTACAGCTGTAAGATTAAGTTAGAACAACATACAATTGCATCAAGGGGGCCACGATAGGAGCTAAGCTCTACACTTGTCTTATAAGGTTAGGTTCCCACACCATCTCCGGTCAGGGGCCGAAGGCCTGAGAACAAGTTGCGAAGCCCTACACGTGTCTTACAAGAACCTCCTTATTAGAAATACAACGTTTTCTCGTATAGGTAAAAAATCATCCAATAGCATGTGACCATTTTAAAGCAATAGGATCGATAATTTTAATAATAATATCTTATTAATTATGCAATTTCCAACATTGTATGCGTGTGCATTTGCCTAACCTCCAGGGGCATTGCTATTAATATAGTCAGAAGGACCTTAATACCATCAAAAATAACTCTAAGACCAACTCAAAGTCCAAGACCTAGGTCCAGATCCAACCCCCAGCACCAAGACCTGCCCCTCACGTGAGCATGTGCAAAAAAGGCTCTAATTAGGGTTGACCTCGACAAGAAACCATGATGGTTGAAAATACGCATCCTATACGTGAGCTGTCATAAAATAAGGGGTGAAAAAACACGTCCTATACGTAAGCGAGTAAAAATAATTAATTAATAAAAATAAAGATCATCATCATCTTAAAGCTATCAGATTAAGAATTTCCCTCAGGTTAAAAATAATTAATTAATAAAAATAATTAAAGATCATCATCATCTTAAAAGCTATCAGATTAAGAATTTCCCTACGATAAAAAATAATTAATAAAAATAATTAAAGATCATCATCTTATATTAATAAAAATAATTAAAAGATCACCATCTCAAAATAAAGGTAAAAAATACGTCCTACACGTGCGCAAGTAAAAAATAATTAGGGTTGAAAAATAACCCCAAAATAAATCATAAAAATAAGGGTAATAGGTCCTTCACGTAAACCATTAAAAATCAAAAAGGCTTTAATTAGGGATAAAAATACGGTCTCACACGTGGGTGTACGTAAAAAATAATTAGGGTTGAAAAGGGCCTTCGCAAAGAAAGGATTGAAAATACGGTCTCACACGAGGGTGTGCAAAAATAGGGGTGAAAAAACACGTCCTACACGTAAGCGAGTAAAAATAAGGGTGGAAAATCCGGTCCCCCACGTGGGGAGGGGATGGTGCCCCATTACTACTGTGAACTTTCCTCGTCAGTAAATAGTCGACGTGTGCTCTGATTTCCTAGCCCATCTTCGCTGAAGTCGTTACTTAGGGCTTCAACAGCGCTGCGAGAGTCGGTACAAACGATATATCGGTCGTGATAATAGTTTTCTACGAAAAGCAAGGCAATTAATTCCGCCGTAAATACGGTTACCCTAGTATGGAGTGAGAAAAGGTTGTTAATGCGTCACACGAAAAGGCGCAACCGACACCGTTGGGAGTCTTAGAGCCGTCGGTATAGATAAATCGATGCCCTTGGTAAGTATTCCGTACGTCATAGTACATTTGTTGGTACTGTACATTGGACGTTTCAGTTTTTTTGCAGGCTCCTAGGGACGTATCGAATTTCGGACGTCTGCTGCACCAAGGCGGGACTTCGTACAGTTGGCTCCGCATGACAGGCATTACAGGTAAGTTGTAATTATCTAATATTTCCTTACAACGGACGGTGCAATGGCGAGTAATTGTGGGCCTGTTACTAAACACATTGACATTGCAGTCTAGCATCAATGCATAATTGGGGTGATAAGGATCTGATAAAATTATGATGTAATAATTCATTACAAGTCTTTTAAAGCGACGATAGCGGTTCGAAGCCGGCTTCCCAGTAGACAGAATATCTGGGATTCGTGCGGAACGCACCTAGAGCTAACTTCAGTGCTGTGAAATGTGTAGAGATTCGAGCGGAGGTAGCCGTGAGTTCCTGGTTGAAGAATAAACGACTGAACCGTAATCGATTTTCGAAAGTATGGTGCTACTATACATCGTTAGTAGGATATTCTTGTCGCTTCCCCAATTAATGCTTAAAATATACCTCATGATATTAAGGACTTTCTTACACCGTGTTGCCAAGACCTCTATATGTTTCTTCCACGACAATTTTTTGTCCAGAACAACACCTAGAAATCTGTATTCGTCGACTATGTGAACAGGGACTCCTTTCATTCGAAGGAAAGGACCATCGTGGGATGACCTGAGTCGGCAGAAGTGAACAGCAACCGTCTTCGAGGGAGAAAAGTGAAACCCGATGTTAGTTACGGTTTCTGTCAAGTGATCTATGGAGGCTTGGAATACCTTGTTTATTTCAGCTATCGACTGCGAGGATTTATATATACATAGATCGTCAACGTACATTGCTTTTCCCACTGAGTCGTCCAGATCTCCAAGCAATTGATTAATGGCTATGGTAAACAACGTAACGCTTAGAGTGGATCCTTGGGATATACCATTCTCTACAACGTGCGAGTGTGAGAGAGTATTTCCTATTCGCACGCGTATTTTGCGGTACGATAAAAAACTGTCGACGAATTTAGTAATCTTCCTTTTTATTCCCCATTCTGCCATTGTTTTGACAATGTTATATCGCCATGTCATATCGTAGGCCTTTTCGATGTCGAAGAATACAGCCACGACATGTTCTCGTTTGGAGAAGCTTTTCTGTATGGTGTCTTCCAGAGCTACCAAATTGTCGAGTGTCGAGCGATTCTTTCTAAAACCGAACTGAAACGGGGACAACAAGTTTCGGCTTTCAAGGTGCTACGTTAGTCTATAATTTACCATTCTTTCCAGGGCTTTGCACATTGAAGAAGTAAGCGATATGGGTCGATAACTCTCAGGAACATCGGGCAGCTTCTGCGACTTCAAGATGGGGACAACTGTTGCGGTCTTCCAACAGTCCGGGTAGTTACCGTCGTCCCAGAGCTTATTGTATATGTCGAGAAGCTGCATTTTTCTTTCAAGAGGGAGATGTTTAATCATATCGTACGTAATATCGTCGGGTCCAGGGGACGAATTCCCACATTTTGAAAGAGCGTATTCTAGCTTCTGAATAGAAAATGGTAAATTATATGTCGTATCTAATGTCGTGTTAAAATTGTTTTTAAAACTATTAAGAATCAATGTTGGACTTTTTCCTTGAGAGAGAAAATAACTCTGTAATGGATTGAACATTATTAATATTCTTTCTATGGAAAGTTTTGCTGTATCCCGTTTTTGGTATTCAACATTAACAAACTCACAATATTCTTTTAATTGTTCCACTCGAACAATATAAATGTAGAAATAGCCATAGATTTTCACAATAACGGCTTCAATGTCAATAGATTAGGCAGTTTGCTTATGTTTGAATACAGTTATGAAGGATATGAGCAGCACAGTTCATCATTTCCAAATATGTCCTTACGAAAAAAAGACGACACTTTGCTACTACTAATTAATTAATCTCTTATGGCATATACACTTTCTTTGTGGCATTTTCTGATTTTCTACCGGCCTAGATACACCCGATTATTTATTTAATAACATTTATTGACACTTGCCCTTAACTAACGAATTATTTACACGGTATTGATTTACACGTACTGGTATACAGGGTAAGCCAATATTGCCTGGATGGAAGATTGTGGGTTTAAGGAATGTTTTAAAGTTTGTTGATCGGATGTGGTGGAGTATCCTTAGGGCTACAAACCTAACATATACCTAGTAACTTCGTCATTCGATGTCTATTAAGTCGACAATTTCTTCGTCTGATGAGGAGAAAGGGTCAACAATTTTTTTTTCTGTTTTTTATCTTTATATTTCTGTTCTGTTTTACGTTTTTTCTTTTGTCCATATGATGTCAATCTTTTCCACTTTCCCTTCTCTTTCTGTTCTTGTTTCATCTTTTTCTCCTCCTCTTTCTGTTTTACAGCTTCAATATTTTGAATAGAGTTTAACACTTTTGATGATGCAGCCTTCCTCTTAGAATTACTACTTTTGTCCATATGCGAAACAGGGGATATTTCTTCTAAAAGTTTTGTAGGTGTTAGCTTAGGAGTCGAATTTTGTTTTATGAGGTTGTTGGGTCGGAGTTTAGTAGGTGTCTTTTGTGGGTTATAGTTGCTTCACTTGAGGGATTTTTTGATGATGTGCTTGGGATGACAAAGTCAGTTCTTTGAATTGGTTGGTTTTGCTGATTTGAAGACGTGCTTGGGATTGATGGGGGCTTTGAGTGAGTTGGTTTACTGCTGGCTGTTCTGCTGTACTACAAGTAGGTATAGCTTCAGATCTATCTTCATTCAAATACGCATAATCTGGAATTGCAGCTATGTTTAATAGAATTATTCCACAAGCCTTGAATCCACTTATACCGTTTTCGACACTAGCTGATTTGGCCCATGCTGTGTTTAGAAGTTTTCCGAACTGAAGACGGTTAATCTTCCTACTGGGATTGTTAACCATGAATGTTTTATAAGCATTAAAAAAGCTACTCTTCAACGACTTGAAAAATGACCGGTCAAGAGGCTGCAACTAATGGGAAGTATGTGGTGTGAGGCTCAATAAAATAATGTCATGTTCTTCTGCGAACTCTAATGTTTTCAAACAGCTAGTGTGTGACGTGTAACCATCCAGTATAATCAACACTTTACCAGCTGGTTTCCTAAGCGTGAAGTGTGTTTTCAGCCAGTCGAGAAAAATCTTGCTATTTACATATGCAGACTTCTGTGATATTCTCACAACTGACCCTGGTGGCATTCTATCCATAAATTCTTGCTTCAGGTTTTTTCCTTTCATTATAGTGTAAGGGGGAAGAAATATACCCTTGCCATTCACACATGTCAGCACGGAGATCGTTTCCCCTTTCTCGCCTGAAGTAATTGAGGTGACATTTTTTGAGCCTTTAATAGCTAATACAATGCTCGGTTTGTTGTTAAGTTGCAACCCTGTTTCGTCCATGTTTTAGACATGTCCTGGTTTTCCAATCAGATTATTTTCTTCCATTACATTCTTTAGAAGTGCAAAATAGTCTTCGACAGTTTTCCTGTTCATCCACTTAGCTCGAGCAACAGATACTCCTTCTCCCTTCCTTATCACTACATTAGGGTGGCGAGCTTGAAAGGAATGCAGCCAGTCATAACCAGCTTGTTTTGATTCCTTGTTAAAGGTGTGAGGAATGTTTAGCTTTTCTGCTAATTCAAAGGCTGTATACCTTACAGAGTCTCTACAAGGTGCAAAACCCCGATCTTATAATTTTTTAATACGTGTAACAATCTTTTTTCATTTTCAAATCCCAGAAGTGGTTGAGGTCCCAAACTACCCTTAGAATAGTTTTAGAGATTTAATCCTCCGTTTTAGGTATATTAAAAGCTTTAGCGGCCGCATTAACTACCATTAGATTGTCTTTTACCGCATTCACGGCTTTTGTCAACGCATCTTCATCCCACTCCCCTCGACCACTTGTACCAGTCCTCTTGTAGACAGTTGGCATTTTTCTGGAACAGAAAAATACCAACTATAACTGACAGAAATTAAAATCGTTAGTAAATTAATTACTTTCCCTTATGAAAACAGTGGTCCATCTCTCCCAAAAAATACTGGTCCATCTCACCCGATCAACTGGGTGAGATGGACCACCATACCGGTGGTCTACGCTTATTGTACACGGCGGCCATTACAGGTTAGTTTCATACCTACATAACTATAGAGCTCACAGTAAAAACACTAGCACGATTCCACTAAAACTAAGTCTTACAGCGAAATATGTGTGTCTACAATTAAAAAATTTTCTACTTACCAAAACACAAAATGTTTTCTTTCTTCAAAACGACTGCAAGAAACACAACGAAACTTGGGCAGCGCGTTTATTACATTGAGACACATTACTCTGAGCAAGATTCCAGCGCTCGCGTTGCGCATTCCTAAACTAGGACGCTGGTCCGTCTCACCCGGTGGTCCATCTCTTCCAGATTTACCCTATTTATTCACTTGAATCGCAAAGTTTGAAGTTTATACAGGGCCATTTATATCAAAGTTGCATTTTTTAAATGGAACCGCGTATATATTATTGCATATTTGGATTCCTTGGTCAATTCTAATGCGATTTTATGTACAACATTTGGTACCTAAAACGAATCGTTTAACCTCAATTCGTCATTTTTTTCAAAAAGATTAAATATCGCGGTGATCACTAAACTTAGAAGACCATGACTTTGCGATGTTACTAAACATGAAATGTACTAGCGTAGGCCGTACAGTCAAATCCGAATCTATGGTAGAGGTGTAGTCTAAAAATAAAAAGTAACGCGCATATAGCAAACCGTGTGTCTGTTAAAAAGGATGTGCTAATTCAATTATTTACCTGTCGTCTTTTAATATGTTTCGAACAGTAGTTCGAGCTATTCCCAAATCTAAAGATAACGCCCTAGTTCCAATGTGTCTATTAAATTCTATGTAAGCTAAGACATTAATATTTCTTTCCGTCCTTCCAATACGAAGCCTCTTAAAGCTATGACGACGAACCCAGTATCGCGTAGTCGCTGTACCAAGCGTGGAAAAATTGTTCTTATATAATGATGGCGATCTGGATACCGGGATGCATACTGTCTTTCAGCTATTGCTGCACTTTGAAAGTAATCGAAACAGACCAACTGCTTCATCACATGTGAAAGGTATTTTAAAAAATATTCACAAACCAAATTGACAAGAATTCAACTACGTCTAATACAAATTTGACGTTTCTATACAATGTTATTTAAAAGTTTGTTTTTTTGTGTCCGCGGCCTACTACAAAACATTGACTAGACATTCCAAGCCAAAGAACTAGATGGGGGTACTTATTAATTGAAGTAGTGATTAATTGAGTGCGTTTTATTTAAAAAAAACATGTAAAATGTAATATTTTCTACCTACTATGTCTGCGTAAAATTAATAACACTAGTTTAAGGAAGGTAAAAAGTTTAAGGTAAGGGTAATTAATAAACGGAAATCGAAACAGCAGTTTTATACACTCTAACAAGATTGGAAGACTGTTTGGAATGTGACTGAAGGCAGTTTAAACATTTATTGAGGAATTAAATACCTAATATTTTGATTTTATTTGAACTTTACAAAGTGGGCCACGTTAAAATTACACTTTAATTTCGCTATAACTCTAAAACTAACAACAATGTTAAAATAAATCTTGTATCATTTTTATGGCAAATTTAATTTACTTTTTGATTTTGATATAATAACTACCTACATCATTGCGATTAAAATTTTAAAGCAAAAGCTTAAAAACCTTATTTGTGTATTATTAACGCCCCTTAGAGAGAGGGGAGGCGCTAGACCAAAAGTGAACGTCGGCGACATTCTCGCATTCGATACCGTCATCATATTGCAAAAATATCGCTCTTGCTGCTCCGATCCTACTCTCCCATCGTGTTTCAGAGAGATATTTTAATGTCAACTTTAATTTAGTTTTTACAAGATCCCAACGCTTGCTCGACTTTGAAAGGTCACATAGATTTTATTAATGAAACCGAAAAATGTTTTAGCTCTTGTAGAAGAGTTAGCTGCATCTATCAAAAGCAAATTACAACTGAGACATCCGCACGGCGTGAAGAATGATCTTGGATAAATTTTTAATATTCTTATTCTGACACCATTATTAATGCCAACCATATTGGCGCCGTTATCATATCCCTGTCCTCGACAGTTTTGTATATTGAATTAGTTAAATACTATCCCGTTGTTTCTGCAACTTCTATAAACCCAACAAAATGTTCCTCTATCGCTCCAATGGAGGAATCCCAAAATCTTAATATTATTGACATTTGTTTCACACGGCTAACATCCCTGGTGCAATCGAGCAAGATGGCATAATATTTTGCTCGTTTTAACTCTCTCTATAATTTCGTCAATTTACTGAATTAGATATTAATGTAATTAATTCATTTTGGATGTCGTGGCTCAGGTAATGTTGAGTAAGTTGCTTTTCATTAATACGTTGCAGGTGCTCCCGTAGTGTCAAATCATATTTGGATAACAACTTCAACAGGTCAATGAAATTGCCACTGTTTCCGCTATCGTTCTGGATTCTCGATTAGCTCTGAATGCCAGATTGTGTGAGGTCAAGTAGTTTATTATATTTATCAGTCTCTCAAACAAGTTATACCAATACTTTTGCGATTCACTAATCAGTCTCTCGTTTTCCTTATCAATTGCTTTCCCTTGTTTGATTCTTTTATAGAATTCCATCAATTTAATCATGCACTCCATGTGTCCTTGACATTTTTCATGTCTGCAATATCCGACTAAGATCTTTCCAGTCAGAACATCTTTCTTTTACCATTTGTATTTGCAAGTGTAAAAAGAGTCTACATGGAAAGCAATAAACTTTATCTTGAGAAATGGAACAAGCTAACCATTTGCGATGTTGCATTTCACCGATACTAAATTTTCGAGTAAATTGAAATTTAGAAAAATTTCCTTTACTTGCGTCTTTGGGGTGACTTCCATCAGAGTTTTAATGAGGGCCGTTTTGAATTAATTCATGACGCTGCGAATCCATTATTGGAAATATCAGTCAGAAGTCTCACTTTCTAACTCTTTTTTGGGTTTAGAAACATGGAGCATCGCAGATTCACTGGACTCTGAAACTGCATCGGGAATTTGAGTAACAGATTCATTCGACTCTGAAGCTAAAGAAACTTGGATAGAAGATTCATCAAAGGATTCTAAGCAGTAACACCCGATGGAGGTTTTGGTGTCTTAAGAAATTTCATCATACTGCCACTCATCGCTTCGTTGAACATATCCCTTTCAGCCTTTCTTTTTCTTTTTGATGCACCGTATTCCCATTTCCTCCCTTTATCTCTGTTTCTAGAGGGTCCTTCAGACATGGTAACCTGAAAAAATAAAAGTAGGTTGGTGAATACATTACTTAAACGAAACTTAACTTAAAATACTCAAGTTCTCAGAGAACTGAGTTGCTCTAAGTTAAGAACTGTTCTCCAGAAGGGAAGTCAACTCATTTCTGATCAGGCGTCAATATTTTTGGATCTGTGACATCATTTAACGGCTACTTACTATCTAGACTGGTATAGATAGTATAGAGTGATCAATCTCAAGTGTATACCACGTGATCAAAATATTTAAGTTGGTACCACTGATAGGTTGATAAGAAGCCGTATTGCTCTAGCTACTCTAGAGCATGGTTCGAGTAAAAAATACGATCAGTTTCAAATCTGTATGAAGGTCATTAACTTATACATATTATAAAATATTATCTTAATTTAAATAATGACTATTTTGTATTTGATTAGACTGCATCCCTATAAAATACAACAAAATAAATAAAATATTATTTAATGATTGGATTACATCATAACAAAATCATAACAAAATAATGAATCTTAAGTATTTAAATGTTATAATTTCATTATAATTAAATAAAATTTACAGTACATGTTTATGGAATGACAATGTCTTTTACAATTTTTTTAACTCCTTAGGTAAACATTAGTTATCAAACTCAAGAAAATACAAAAGTGAAAAACGAAGGTATAATATGACTTAAACTGACATAAACTAAAACGACTAAAACCACACTAAAAATCCAAAGCAGCCAACTGCAAAACACAACAATATTAACAACTAGGGATTTTTGTCATACCACTACAGTACACTTGAGATTGATCACGTTGTAGTTGGGGCTCACCGATTAAGATACCTTTCAACCCAAAGCGAACAGTAAATAAGTTAATACATTTGCATGACTCATATATGATATGAGAAATAAAAATCCCATAGGTTCAGACCAGGCTCGAACGTCTAACTCAGGAGACGGACGCTAGAAAAAAATAGAAAAATTTATTTTTATGATGACTCTGTACTTAAGATATGATAATTCAAATTAAGACCTATCGTAGAAAATTACTTAATAATTTTTTAATGTAAAAATGTAGGTAATATTTACTGAGATATTCGATTTATTGAGAATTTATATATGAAAATATTAATTAATTTAATTATAAATAATAATAATTTCAGTATGTTTCCAAAATCTTCTATTCAACCAGTTTCTATTATAGGCATTTTTGATTAATTAGAATTTAGTGATATTTAATTTCTCTCTAGGATTACGTATATGAAATAAATCACAACACTTCTTAGCCTAATTTAACGTAACACTTATTATAATATGTTTATATATATATATATATATATATATGTATATGTATATATATATATATATATATATATATATATATATATATATATATAGTGTATATAGTTGTATATACTTTAGTATCGTTCTGTATTTCACTTGATACCTACTTTAGCAGGATCTTTTGTTAACTAACCAAACTGAACCTGTATCCCAAAACTTGACCTGAAATGAAAGCGGACAATTGCAGGAAATTACATTTTATTGAATGTTTATTTAACGTTGAATTTATTTACAGAAATAGCTAATTGGAAAATGTAAACGACAAAACAATTACGTCTGAGCCTGGCTCTGCTAGGTTGCAGTAGATTTTAAGTTTTGTTTCTATACTTTTTATTTCTATATCTTATGATTGAGAGCAAAACTTACAGTGTCGCATATGTCTAGAACATAATCCCGTAATGAGGGTACTTGGTTGCGTGCAATTGTCCAAGTTTTACCTGAAAGAGAACTGCGTGCCATTGTCCTTTATATTAACACTCCTGTAATTAGTTGCGTGCAATTGTCTGCCGCCCAATAAGGCTTCAATAAAAAGTGTTTTTGGGATATATTAATACTTCATACTAGCCCGTTACCAAGAAAGTACTGACAGACATTGAGGTGTAATTAAGGTAGTCGAAGATTTGGGTAATCTTTGTCATAAACCGTCCTAAATTATTTCAGTTCCTATATTATATGGAACCTAAACTCTTTATTTCTCAAAAATAAAGCAATAGCAGGTCACACTATCTTCGAAAAGTGCAATAAGAAAAATAACTAAAATGTTAATATTTTGCAAATATTTTCTTGCGAGATCCCCTCAGGTGCGACGTCGCCGACGCCTAGAGACGGTGATAGATATTAAAAATCACTCTTGGTCCTTAATTCGATTAACAACTATCTCTTTAATATGAGACCAAACATTTATCCAATTCGGCTCAGCAAAACCTAACTTCGTCAATTAAAGCGTTTAGGAAATCTTCATTTCACTATAACTTTAAAACGAGCAAAGAGAAGAACTTACGGTTTTTACGTTCTTCTTGCAAATTTAATCTCCTTTTCGAATACGATGTCAAAAATATACCGTGTGATTTAAATTTTCAGAGTAAAATGAATAAAACTGATATTACAAATTGCGTCCTCTAGCACTTTTATTAGGAACTATTGTGTAGCAATGGGAACCGTAATTTAAAATACTTACATTAGTCTTCCAAACAAGCTTAATTTTAGTAAAATTGAGTAAGTGGAATTTACAGAAATTTTAATGATTATACTTTCATTAGCTTCCCTCACTCTTATTATGGTCAGTACGCCAATGAACCTTAAACCAAAATTATGCAGAATTGTCTAGACTTTCTAACGAAGTGAGCCAAGGTATATCTTTACATACCTAGGAGTTTTGGGAGATATTTAGAATTGTATTATTTAATTTTTAATTGCACCCCTAGCGGTGAAATACGGAACTTCAAAATAATTTCCATTTTCTCATGGCCACATTCATAATAAAATTTGTTTTCCCATTGTTGTCAGATTGACAGGTCCTGAGATACAGCCACTTACGTCGCTTATTTGCCCACCCGGTACACCGACGCCCAGATTGTAAGAGGGTTGAAGAATAATAATAAAATAATCATCTTTAAAATCAGTTAATTTCTTTTTTTGTATGTTCAGGAATAGAATACATTTTACTAAGCTCTTTAACTTTTCAAAAGGAGCTTTTTGTAGGGTCTTTAGATAATTCGCGGTATGTTTGTGATTCCAATTTTAACGTTATAATCATTCACATTTAAGCTACAGAAGGCTTATTTGTTCGACACTTTAGCTAATGTTTTAAACGTTCATTCTTTACTGGCGATAACTGTAATGTTATCAAAACGTATAGTACGTGTAATTCGTTTAGAGTTCGTTGGAACGATTAGGTTAGGTGGACAAACTACTTATTCTTCATGAAAGCGAATGGTTTACAACACAGCTATGATCTAACACGAAATCCATTTTTTTTTTGATATTATACCGAGCAATCCATTATACTATCTAATTCTAATACGAAGATATATATATTTTTTTTATTAATTATTGCCAATTTACAACTAGCCTAGAAGCTAACAAGCAAATGTGATCTTAGATTATGAATGACATGAAGTGGGAAACCACCCAGCGGCGGGCCCCGCATGCTGCTTAATACTAGTTAGCTTAGTCCAAAATCTTACATCTACTTAATCTTCTAATTACATTTGTGTTATCTAATAGGTTGAGTACTAGCACATTTGGGTGAGAATGAATTCTGGCCACATAGTTAGTTTTATATCTGTCGATTTCATCTCTAATCCATGCTATCTTTAGGTCGTTGTGCAGAGTAAGGTCTGAGATGAACCATTCCGCGTTGGTTATAGTGCGCAGAGTTTTATTTTGAAATCTCTGCAAGTTTGCAATATTTGAGGGTTTCGAGCAGCCCCACAGTTGAATCCCGTAAGCCCACACTGGAATTATCACTGTTTTGTACACTAGCACTTTGTTGTTTAATGATAATTTAGATCTTCGTCCAAGTAGCCAGTTAATTTTTTTCATTTTGAGATCTAATTCTTTTCTCTTCTTAGTGATGTGAACTTTCCATGTGAGCCGCTTATCCAAATGTATGCCAAGATATCTTACTTCGTCCTTGGTTGGTATTTGAGCGCCATTCAGGTAAATCGGAGGCGTGTTACCATGTTTGGTCGTAAAGGTTATGGCTGTCGATTTTGTTGCATTTATTTTTATGCGCCATTTGTGTAACCATTCTTGCAAATTGTCGAGGTAGCTTTGAAGTATAGACGAAGCTTGTACAGGATCGGTGTGAGATACTAATAGAGCAGTATCATCCGCATACGTGACAGTAACAACTTGTTCTTGTTGAGGAAGGTCAGCTGGGGAGATTAAATATAGCACAGGTCCCATGACGCTGCCCTGGGGGACACCAGATTTAATAATATGGAGCTTAGACAGGCTTTCTGCATGTTTGACCTGATAGTATCTTTCACTTAAGTAGGATTTAATGAGATGGTAATATTGGTGGGGCAGGGATTGTTTAATTTTGTAGATTAGACCGGGATGCCAAACTCTGTCAAATGCTTGATTGATATCTAGAAAAACTCCAACACAGTACCTTTTTTCTTCGAAATCCTGTTCTATAACGTCAACCACCCTATGTACCTGTTCTATGGTGGAATGTTGCTGTCTGAACCCGAACTGATGTTGGGGAATTAGTCCTTGTTCTTCAATTATAGGCAGCATTCTTCTCAGTATTAATTTCTCGAGCACTTGAGATAGAATAGGTAATAAAGTTATTGGTCTGTATGATGTGGTTTCGTGTGCAGGTTTGCCCGGTTTAGGAATAAGAAATATTTGACCAAACTTTCATTGTATAGGAAAATATTGACACCTTATGACTGCATTACATATTTGAGTGAGAGCCATTATCGCCTTGTAGGGCAGTTCTTTCACAACTTTAGCGGTTATGAGTTCATATCCGGGTGCTTTGCCATTTTTCAGATTTTTGATCACATTTTTTATTTCTGAAGGCGTGAAGGGTTTAATGGGTGGGCTTAGTTGATAAGGAGCCTGTAGGTAATTTAGTATTTCACTTTCTTCTGCAGCTGTAACAGCCATAGAATGAGGTTGAAATATGGTTGAGAGGTGATTTGCAAATAATTCAGCCTTTTCATCATCTGATCTTGCCCACGAGCCGTTGTTTTTACGCAGTGGTGGAATAAGATTGTTTGGGCGTTTGAATCTGCTAGTGGCCTTCCAACATAATCATTCAATGCTTCATTTCTCCAATCCTGTAGTGCCTGTTTTAGTTCCCGTGCTAACCTATTTAATTTATTTTTGTCTGCTGGATGCTTAATTCGTTGCCAAGTATTTCTGGCTATTCTTTTTTCCGCAAGCTTATTTTTGATGTGTAGTGGATAGTTATCGATGATGACGGGGTTATCACCTCTAGATGGTGTAGAGTAAAAGGCTGCATGGTGTATGATGTTCGTTAATCTTTCTACCGCCGTGTCTATTTCGTCTTCTGTTTTTAGAAGTACCTCAATTTCTAAATTGCTGGTTAGGTACTCTTTGAATGCTTCCCAGTTTGTGTGTTTATTGTAGAGTGAAGGTCTCTTTTGTTTAGTAATGATCGACGTACTCATTGTGACGATTATAGATGGTCAGAAAAGAGATCAAAACAGGTTTCTACTTTACAGTACCTAGGAGATATGGCCTTGGTGACGCAGAAGTCCATAGCATCTGGAATTTTGTTTAAATCAGATGGCCAATATGTGGGCTCACCTGTTGATAAGTGGCCATAGTTGTTTGCCTGCATCGCCTTGATTAGTTCTCGGCCTTTAGTATTAGTAATTCTAGATCCCCATATTGGATGTTTTGCATTGTAATCCCCACCAGCAATAAATTTATTTCCTAGCTGTTGAAAGAACATTTTATATTGATGTTGCCGTATTGTATGTCTGGGTGGGCTGTATATAGCTGCTATCGCTAGGGAGCCATTTGAGCATTTGACATCTACGATGGTGCCTTGTATAAATTCAGTGGAAAACTCTTCCATTACGTGATGTGATATCTTATTACTAATGATGATAGCTGAACCGGCATGGGCTGTACTATCCGGATGGTTGGTACAATAGGTTAAGTAGTGAGGTATTTTGAAGTAACTGTATTCAGTGAAGTGGGTTTCAGAAATTAACAGAATGTCAATTTTTTGCTGTTTGAGAAATAGCTCGACTAATACACGATGCTGAGTTAGCCCATTTGCATTCCATAAACCAATGCGTAGGGTATCCATTATTTTAATTTGTTAACTAACGTGGTTAGCAGATTTAGCATCGTGCTCTTCTGATTCATTAATTGACTAAACATTGTTTCGAATTTGGACAAGAATTGTGATAATGAAATGTCATTGGTGTTTGTATTCTGGGTTTGGTTGTTTATGAAGTGGGGTGATGTAACCTGACCATAAGTTAAATTGTTTAAGTTGGAGGTATATGCTTTTTGTTCAAATATTGGCGTGTTCATATTCTTTATGGCTTGCGCGGATGGAGGAAACGCTGTTTTGTCTCTATTAAATTGTATTTGCTGATAAATTCGGCAACCTTTATAATTTGCAGGGTGCGGGTCTCGGCACAACGCGCAAGTGGCGGGACTGTCTTTAGATTTTGTGCAGACGGCAGTTTGGTGTTCCCCTCCACATTTAACACATACGTACGGTTTAGTGCAGTAACCTTTGCTATGTCCATAGGCTTGACATCTTGTGCACTGAATAATTGTGGTTTTCTTTCTCGGAGGTTCTATTTTTATCTGTTGATAATTTAGGTATTTTATTTAGTAGACTTTTTTGTTGTTCTGGGCAGGGTCGAGATCGACAAAAAACATAGGTAGAGGGTCCTTGGATATTCTGTGTCAGATGTTAGTAATGTTACGTACAGTGTGGCCATGCTTGAGTAACTCGTCCTTGATTTCTTCGATGTCTATAGTTTGATGCAAGTTTCTAATTACCACCTTGTAGGCTCTTTCATCTTTAGTCTGATAGGTATGATACACAATTTTTACATTTTTCAGATGTGAGATTAGCTTTCTGTAGGAGTCTGGGGTATTTACGTTAATCTTAATTGTGTTGTCAGACAGTGCCTTAGTGCTGTATTGTTCTCTTTCTAGAACTTGAGTTAGATCTTCAATCATTTTATAGTAATTAGTAACTCCATATATAAATATAGGGGGGTTTGAGTATTCTCTGTTCGGAACTTCCACTAGAATTTTGAGTTGTCTCATTTGTGTTTGAGTTATCCAATGCGCTAAATATATTTTGAGTGTTTGTTTGATTTGCGTTATTTTGTTGTAACGTTTGAACGCTTTGGAGTGATTCTCTTGCGTTTTTTAATTTGTTGCCATGGATGTGGTGATTCATCGTCGGATTCATCGATGATTATATTCTGTGATGTATCCGATTGTTGAGTGCTAGGTACTTGATTTAGTGTTGGCCCAGGAAAAGCTATGTTTGCATTAGGGTAGGTTTGGGGTGAAGATAAATAATTATACTGTTGAGTTTGCGATGTAAAGGTATTATTTTGATCATATGGCATAAATCCATACTGGTATGATTGCTGGTTTCCGTATGCCGGTTGTGAATTATAAAATACTTGCGGTTGAGGTAAATACATATTATGGCTGTTCTTTTGTAAATTCTGCATAAATGCAGAAATTACTGAACTGATAGTTACGATTAAAGATTAGAAGTAGTTTAAATGTTTTTAACTTACACATTTAGTTTATGTATGTTAACTGATATCAATAACAGCGGGTCAGATGTTAACGTGCACTGATAATAACTTACAGCGATCGCAGTACACACATCCACACTCACTCGGTGTTCACTTTTCAATACGAAGATATAAAGATAAAGATTTTTGATTTTCATATACCAATTTTGGTTCGAGAACATCGCATGATGGCCGTACCTATACGTAATCTATGTCAAGGATCTAAAGGACAGTTAGTAGATACATTGCAAAATTGTCCAATTTAAAATAAGGAGGAATTTCGTTACCAAATACAACATCTGGTTACATTAAGTCGATTAACAGAAAAATATAAAAAGATTCCAAGACAACGATGAAAATAAGACTAAGTAAAATTAAAGATTATTGAATTTGTGCATATTTTGCAGTTAAAGTTTAAAAGAGAAGAGTCATTATGAAAAAGGATTAATATGTACCTACCTACTCACAAAACAAATTTTATATGCCAGATAATGACGGAGGAATATATTCTCGTACGCTTAAGAACTGCATCAATATTATTTAAGCAACAAAAAATAAAGAAAACCTACAGATAGTTATAAGATACCCGCCATTATGTTTTATATACCTGTTTATTCGATACACCAGTTTTTCTTTTAATAATTGCTTAAGAAAGATTAAAAAGGGTGTAATGAGATTAGTGGAACAAGCACAAAACTATAGGTAGTTTCTGCCACGATTTGATTTGATGATCCTCGATAATATGCGGTTATAAACGCAGCTGTCAGCCACTCCCAATATTTATCAAAATTACTGTTTTTGATGAAGAAGTAAGATTTAGGCGTTCTATATTACAGATGTTTTTTTAATAGGGTGCAGTAAACAAATTATCTACTTTTTTTTATGAATGTACGGTAAAACATAATAGGATATGATATAGTATATCAGAGATATGAACAATGTTAATGTAGGTAATAATCAGTGCTTAGTGTGGAATATTGTTGTACACGAACGTTTTAGAGCACTGAAATGTTAATAGATACATTTATACAATAAATTGTATATACAATTTAGTTGTAGAGTTAAGGTTAACTAAGGTAACTGACACTTGCAGAGCGTATATAACACGAAACTATGCGTCTTAGGGAAGGTTCGTAAACATTAAAGCAGTCCTCCCGTAAATTTTAGGTATAGTTTGTTTATTAAGAATATCTGGTGTGGAACAACACACGACCTTCCAACCTACAAAGTGGAAATTAAAGGGGATGGCATAATTTTAATAATAATTTATTTAGGATAATTATGCATCCCTTTTTTTTAATACGTTCATAACGAAAATAAGAAGACGTAAAAACAATAACAATAACCTGTCAGATGGACGTTTAAAACTTTATGTCATACAGATGTTAACTTGAAAAATACAATTCCAAGGTCACCCGCCTCTATACAAATGTCAGTAATACAGTATTAAGCATTTTCAATCTTATTTAATTAATTTTTAGATTTATTTTGGTTTATGTTAAGAAAATTTATAAACAAAAGTTATGTAAAATTAAATTTTCTTTAAAAAATATGTATATCTACACATTTTCTTATAAAATTAATCGTATTTGAAAAAAAATTAACTAACACATAAACTCTAACTTAGGAATTTTTTACTGCTAGATTAAACGCCATATCAAAGCATTGTATAAAACATAATTAATTGATTTGTTTAAGGTCTGTATGTTGGTATTATTATATGTTTGAAATATACAGTTGTTTTAGAAATAATTAATAAAAAACAAAAACTGTAATAAACTCCCCCTATCCGCCACTGAATATCACCGAAAATCCTGACAGTTTCAAGAGAAATGAAAACAGACTTAAATATGAAATTTGAAGAACGTCCGTGGCGTTCTGGAGTTATCGTGGATACTAACATGCTCCCAAACACTCGCAAACATCATGACCGATCTTGCCGAAACGGTGTCCAACATCGTAAAATGAGGTGATAGTCTCTTTAGCGTTAGTAAAAAAAAGTCGATTGCATAACCCTCTATACCTACGTATGTATTACGTTGGATGGTGAAAATTGAAACAATATGGAAACAAGAAAAATAATGAGATATTTATATTTTCTAATGAAATAGAAATAGAATAGAATAGAAATAGAAGGTGAGTTGGAGAATTTACCATTAATAGAAAAAAGAGGCATATACTTTCATCAGGACAGGTGTGGGTTCCACGATGTCAGGTTAGTAGCTGACTATTTGAGTGAACGGCTTGAGAATCAATGGATCGGCATAAACGGCCTGTAAGGTGGCCAGTTACCACCCTGGATAATCTAAACTATAGGGTTAGAGAAGTATTTAACAATATAACACCAGAAATGTTCGAAAATGTATATTTTACTAGAAGACTGAAATGCTGTTTGGCAGATGATGGTAGCACATAATTAAAGATAAAATTAAATATTATATGTTTGTGTACTCTTTTCACCTAAATTATCAGAATATGTATTTTGGTTTAATTAATCAAAAATCTTTTTTGGACTCCTCAAACGTAAAATTGACGTTACAATCTTGTGAACGTCAAGTGTAACTTCATTTTTACGCACACTATTGTAAAAACACCGCTACAATGCGGTAAAATGGTCAGTAAATTGTAAGCTTTCAGAAACGTAGAAAAAGTATATGAAGTATACAATAATAAAATATGTTTAAAGAAACTTTGCTTTATACCTTTTCTGATGAAATAAATGTCCAAAAAAACGTTATTTTTACATTTTTAGTTAAAATTGTAAGGTACCGCCATCTCTCGATAACTTAAACAGTCATGACGATAATTGCCAGGAGTTAGTAAAATTTGACATTTTACCAATCAATTTATTAATGTTGATTATGTTTATCGGGCTCGTTTCTCAAAAGAAGCTGTCGCACTGTAAAATCCACTATTAACGCACTCAACTGCAAATAACTATTACATTACTTTGACAGAGTCGGCTTCAGGAGCATATTGTGATAGTAAAAATTAGAAAATTAAAAATTACTGCTTTATTTAGTAACTAAGGAAATTACTATGTATATCGTTTTACTGGTACTTGGAAGAGCTATTTAACATATAGGGTGGCCCATGTTGTTTCTATAGGGAAAAGTGAGTTTCAGTTAGAAAGCCATAATTTTTAAATTTAATCGTTAAAAAACTTCACAAAATTTATTATTAAGAAAAATAACAATTTGGATGACGTCATAACGATTTAAAATTAAAAGAAATAAAATTAAAATTGCGTTTGAGTTGACATTTGACAGATGAACTGTATGTATTTGAAGCCGTATAATCCTAATACATATGTAAAAATATACAGGGTGTTCCATTAAAATTTTCAGCTTTTGTATCATTTCTGGTGAAACGGGAAGTCGGCCATATTGTTTTTTAAGTAAAAAATCCCAAACTGGCACCCACCAAAATTTGAACAAAAACTAACGACCCGTTCAAAAGTTTAAGGGGTATTTGATTTACACCCGGTATCTATATATATATATATATATATATATATATATATATATATATATATATATATATATATATATACAGCGTGTTCAGCGAGGAATGGGACAGTGCAATATCTCGAGAGCGGATGAAGATTTTTAAATTTTGAAAATATTTTTGTAAATATCTTCCAAGGGCGCACATTTGTTGGCACAAAGATTTGAATCAACTCCCATCACCGCCAGGTGGCGCTATCTCGCTTCAATTTTTTAAATGCAATGCCCTATTTTTTATTTCATTTTTGGATTTTATGACATATTTGTGATGACTTTTATTAAGACTCCTACCAACCTATCTTTTGTAGTTTCTGAGAAAAAAATAATCTTTGGAATTTTAGCACAAAAACGTAATTTCAGGAAGTGCTCATAACATTTGAGTGATATAGACAAAATAGCAAATTTTATACCAAATGAAAAATAAAAGATTGTTCTTCCACAAAAATAATGCAGATAACGCCGAAATAATGCGATACGCTGTACACTTAATTCTAAGGGGGACCAACTTATCACAGTCGTTGATTAAGAATCATGTGAAACATTTATCATGCCATGAAAACAAACGCGTAATGAAGTGTCTGTCAAGTTTCTGTCAGTTTACAGTTTCAGTTTTGAAAATCGTCTGTGCATCTTCAAATTCCATAATTATGTTTACGTTTTCTAACGAAGAATATTTTGATATGGTAATAATTTATGGTGAATGTAGAAAAAATGCAAGGGCTGCACAAGTATTGTATGCTGCCAGGTTTTTCGATCGACGCCATCCCGGAAAAATACATTTGTTCGTGTAGCAAATATTTTGAGGGGAACCGGTCATTTTCCTCACCGTAAGTGCGAGAATCGCACAAAGACAGCAACAGATGAAGCACACACCGTCGGTGTATTAGCATGTGTAGCTTATAATCCTCATGTGTCTGTGAGATCTATTTCTGAAGAGTGTGCCGTATCAGTTGGTTCTGTCCATAAAATATTAAAATCTAATAAATACAAACCATTTAAAATTCATTTGGTAAATGGACTGCATGCAGAAGATCAAGATCGCAGACTTAATTTTATCACCGGAGTTTTTATGGAACATTATGCGCAAGACCCTAATTTTCTAGGTCGTATCGTGTGGTCTGATGAAAGTAATTTTTCAAACAATGGAATCGTTAATCGCCACAATTCCCATTACTGGTCGTCAGAAAATCCTCATTGGGTAAGAGCAACCAATTTCCAAGTGAGATGGAACATAAATGTATGGTGCGGAATGATAGATGACAAATTCATTGGCCCATATTTTTTTAATGGTACCTTAACAGGCCAACGCTATTTGGATTTTCTTGAAAATCAACTGCCTCCTTTGCTTGAAGATGTAAATGTAAATCTGCGGCAAGTGATGTACTTTCAACAGGATGGCGCACCGGCGCACAATAGCGCAATAGTGAGAAATTATCTAAGTAGAGTGTTTCCGCAACCATGGATAGGTACAAATGGTCCCATTATGTGGCCAGCTCGTTCTCCTGACCTTAGTCCCTTAGACTACTTTCTTTGGGGACATTTAAAGAGTGTAGTGTATGAAACACCTTCTAGAGATGTAGAGGAGTTACAAAACAAAATTAGAATTGTTTGTGCAAACGTACCACGAGAAACTTTAAGAGCGGCAACTAGTGTTACATTAATTAGGCGTTATCAAACGTGTGTAGAAAATGATGGAGAAACATTTGAACATTTAATTTAATTTGTATGCTTTCAATTAATAAAATTCCAAAAATTATTTTTTTTCTCAGAAACTACAAAAGATAGGTTGGTAAGAGTCTTAATAAAAGTCATCACAAATATGTCATAGAATCCAAAAATGAAATAAAAAATAGGGCATTGCATTTAAAAAATTGAAGTGAGATAGCGCCACCTGGCGGTGATGGGCGTTGATTCAAATCTTTGTGCCAACAAATGTGCGCCCTTCGAAGATATTTACAAAAATATTTTCATAATTTAAAAATCTTCATCCGCTCTCGAGATATTGCACTGTCCCATTCCTCGCTGAACACGCTGTATATATATATATATATATATATATATATATATATATATATGTGGTTGCGCAGTGGTTTTTTGCGCATGTTACCGTGTTATCTGTCAGATTGGATAATTTTATCAGTGTACGAAATACTTACAATTGAGGAAACTTTTATGCATGAAGTGCAAGTTAGGCAAAAATAATGGACCCATCTCAATTTTTAAGATTGTTAAAAAACAGGTTATTGACAATGTGGTTGGTATACAACGAAAAGGTACACCGGTACAGGACGGAAGCTTTCGAACAAACTAAAATCAGGAAGGCTTCATGTCATATGGTTGCCAAAAAAGGCATGGAAGACAAGGACAAACCAGATGAGATCATATAGCTCACACGCCAAAGTAACAATAATACGCTTAACACCACTTACCTTAGGATTAACGTCGCTATGGCGGTTAAAAATATATTTGGGGCAATACTAGAACTGATGGGCGGAATTGCAACAAAACTGGGTATATATTAGGTTGGGGGAAAAGTTTCTTCGCATTTTATATGAAAAAAGACATTTTTTTTCAAAGTTTATTTACATTTAATTATAGTATATATGTGCAATTTTGTTCGATGATTTTTTGCCATCTTGTAGGTAGTGGCATGATCCCGTTGCTGTACAGATTTTGGGACTTCTGATAAAAAAAAACGCGACAAGTAGTTTTGGCAGTCCTCTCTTGAGGTTAACCTGACACTGTCTAAGGAATTCTGAAGAGACCGAAACAGGTGGAAATCTGAAGGTGCAAGGTCAGGGCTATATGGCGGATGCATTAACACATCCCAGCCAAACTTTCTTAATTTTTGCTGAGTTTTATTTTATTGATCAATTCCAGACGCTTTCTCTTAACTTCTTGCTTTAACCTCATCAGTTGTGGGCAGTAGAGATCTGAATCGATGATTCTGCCCGGCGATAAAAGCTCATGATGAACAATTCCCTTCCAATCCCACCATACACAAGGCATCACCTTATTGCGAGTTAACCCGGGCTTTGCCACAGTCTGTGAAGCCTGACCGACCTTTGACCACGACCTTTTTCGCATGTTCTTGTCGTACGTGATCCACTTTTCATCATCAGTTATCAATCTCTTCAAAAACGATTCGGTTTCATTACGTCTCCATAAAGAATCGCAAATGAGCACACGGTTCATTAGGTTTCTTTCAGTGAGCTCGTGTGGCACCCAAATATCGAGCTTTTTTGTGTACCCAGCTTTTTTCAAATGGGTCCAAACTGTTTTGTGGTCAATTTCTTCAGCTACGTCGTAACTACTGATATGCCGATCTTGTTCCACTTGTAGTCAATTTTTTCCGTAACAGGGCGACCAGAGCGAGATACATCTTTGATACCAAAATTCCCGGATTGAAAACGCTTCTTACTGCTACTCTTACTGACACTGCATTAGGTCCATAAACGTCACAAATTTTTTTCGCGGCTTGCGTTGCATTTTTCCTTTTTTGTAATAAAATTTTAAAATGTATCAAATTTCTTCATTAAAGTCACTCATCTTGACGGAAAAAAAACAAATTAAAAATAGCTGTAAACAACAGTTTACTAATTTGGTTCCATTTTTTAAAATGTAACCTTTTTAATGTGATCAAAACCAAAAAATATCACAGCCAAAGAAATTTTGTTACAAGTTTATACATACTATATGCGAAAATACTTTTTCCCCAACCTATTATAAGGTGAAAGATATGGGCGCTTCTCTTAGAAAATTGCACCAAAATGACATAATACAAAGTATAATTTACTGCACTTGGATGTTGAGTTCTTGAGTAAGGTCGTGTTTCCCAAATCCCAGTTTCTGGTCACATTAATAGGCAGTCTTTTAAGGGTTGTATGACCCCTTGGGATTTCTCCTATTGACTGGCTTGTGCTAAAAGGTGTTGGTATTTATTGAAGTGAAAGAGTTTGCCTCTCGGTTTTTCCGTAACATCACTACCTGGTCCAGATTGATGGAATATAGATTTAAAATTGACTTATCTTACTTAAGTTTATGTTTGGAAACAAGTAATTACGTTTTAGAAATGGATTAAGCTAATGCGCGGTTACATTCAGTTCCCAAAGATTGCTTCCTAATTTCCTGTACCAGAAGCAATAGCTTATATTCTAAGGAGGATTTAAATTCCGAGGTCCAGGTATGTTTTCAGATGTATCTTGAAATTGGTGTAGTATTTTGTGATCAGATCTTTTGCAATTGATGGTGCATCTTGAAATCCGATTAGGGGCCTTTTGGCAGGATCTATCATCTTGAAATTGGTCCAGAATTTAATGATGAGAATAAAAAGTAAGGTAGTTTGATTACGTTAGCTAAAACTAAAATTACGTACACGTTTTATTAATACTAAAAATATATTGACATTAAGCTTTCATTTTATGAAAGACAGATGCATTTTGTTAACTGCTAAAGTGATTCGCGCTTTAAGATAAAATATAGTGTGTCATCGTTGTTAACTGAATGTAGTTTACACTGTTTTAGAGGAAGCGGTTATTTGGATTTTTGTAAATTAAAGTAACTTCTATTTTAATGTAAGATTCGGAATAAAGAACTTTGGGTACCCAGATTTTGTTTGTCTTTATGTAACCAATTTAGTGTAGGAATAAAGGTAGAACATTTTAATTTGAATATCAATTGTTGGCGATTACTTTACAGTGCTATGCAAGTGAAGAATACTGGTGACTTTCGTTATCGCATATTTGATATACAGGGTGGTTCGTGAGGAACCCCTAGTATTTCAGGAAATGATAGATCTAATCATTTTAACACAAAACTTTCATATAAACGCAAGTCCAAAACTGCTTCGTTTCCGAAGTACAGAGTGTCAAAGTTACAAAAAGAAAGTTGATTCATGAAATATCTCCAAGACGAAAAAAGATATTTTTCTTACTCTTGGTATAATAAATAGTGATCCATAGTACATTGGTTTTAGTTTATTAATACGTTTTTCTATGTACAGTAGCGTAGAACGCAAGGGGCAGTATAACCTTTTAATCCCCATCTTCTACGTCAATGAAGTAAATTCAATTTTTTTTTATTAAAATACGAAACCTTGATGTGTTTCAGATAAAAAAGGCATACGTTGTCTAATTCGATAACTTTAACAGTTTCCAGGATATTTGCATTTTTAGATATTTATTACCAACTGCTTAGGCAGGTTATTATTCTGTAGTATTTGGGAAAACATCAAAACGTGAAAATGGGTGTTTCGGGGAGAATACACGTCCCTTCAGGAAATGATAGATCTAATCAACACCAAACTTTCATATAAACGATAGTGCTTCGTTTTCGAGATACAGGGTGTCAAAAATAAAAACCTACCTAAGCAGTTGGTAATAAAAAGCTAAAAATGCAAATATCTTAGAAACGTTAAAGTTATCGATTTAGACAAAGTGTGCCTTTTTTTATTTGAACAACATCAAGGCTTCGTATTTTAATAAAAAAAAAACCGTTTACTCCGTTGGCGTAGAAATTAGGGATTAAAAGGTTGTACTCCCCCTGCGTTCTGCGCAACTGTCACTATCATCACTATGGCTCTGTTGCTGTAACTGTCACTAGCACTATTACTACCAAAATCACTATCACTAGGTATCACTCACTTTCATTAGCATGAGCATTTATACTATTTATTTTAATTTTTGCTTCACTCTCCTATATGCATAGGAGAGAATGCAATACAAACGGACACAGCGTAGTTCAAAGCAATATAAGGTAAATGTAATTCTAACTTTGGTAAATCAACTAGTTGATTGGAAATCTTTTTTTATCATTATCATATTTTTATGTTTGGGTCCAGATCTCTACACGCATCAACTACTAATGGTTATTAACACTACCCGTCACTAGAATTGTTCCCTACTAAAGCAATTTCACCTTTAGTAAGATATCTTTAACGTGTGAAACGTTGTATTGTCTCTATTTTAGAAAAATAGCTACCTTAGCCAGGTTTGAACCCGCGCCACTCGGGTGAAAGACAAGCACTCTACCCATTCCATTACCGAGGCAGCTATATTTAATTATCATTATCGTTATAATTATTGAAATTGTTTTTATTATGATTACATTATCATAGTCATTGTTATACCTGTGGGGCTCAGATTAAAAATTCCTTTTGTCAGAGTTGATCCAGATGTGTGGTTGTTTAACATATATATCGAGATAATCTATTGTACCTGGTCCAAGCAATTAGGGTGTCATTCACAAGAGATTTGATGAAATCGCGAACCGCTGTTTAGTTTAATTAATCCGTGAAACCGTTAACTACTTTAGTTAAACAGCGAATGAAGCTAAAAAGTAATTTCATTGACTGAAAATTGTGAATCAAGTCGCGAATTCATTTGACCACGTCGCGTATATCATAGATCACTGTGGCGTATCAGAAATTACAAATAGAGGTTTGGAATTGTACAAGAGAATTAACCATTTAATTTAATAAAAGCATAGGTAATCTTTCTTTTCTTTAGGTTTTCAGCAGGTTGGGTAATCTTACTTAAGGTCCGGTGAGCGAGATTGATCAGGTCCCTTTTTTTATCCTCTTGTTCGTTTTCGAGAACCCTTCTTAGAAGTTGAAGGTGTACCTGACAGAGAAGATGAGGGTCGGTGTGTAGAAGAGGATAGAGTTATACCGGATGTTACAAAAAAGTAGGCCAATACGTTAACCACATATTATTTGGGACAAAATAAGGGCACTTTCTTATGTCACTTTTCATTTGAACGCTTCCTTTCCGATATACAATAAAAAAATTGTTAAAAAAATCGCAACACCTAGTCGAATAACTAAAAGTATGTCATAAAGGAAGCATCAAATCAAAAGTTTACAAGAGCCAGAAAAGTTAGATAAATCATCAAACTACTATAAACAATGGATGCGACGTTCATAGGCGTTCGTCAGAAAAAATGGGGGGTTAAAGGTTACCACACCCCTCTTATTTTTCTATTAGTTCTTTGAATTTTTTACTTAAAATCATACAGAAGGTGCACTTAGAAAAGAGTAAGATTTGCACCCAATTTGAAAACGATATCTTAAAACACACCAGAGAAAATAAAAAAATACACTTCTAAAAAGTAAAGTTTGACACACTGTATATCGAAAAGGAAGCGTTCAAATGAAAAGTGACATAAGAAAACTCCCCTTATTTTGTCCCAAAGAATATGTGGTTAACGGATTGGCCTACTTTTTTGTAACACCCTGTATATCATTTGTCGAAAGTAAATTGTCCTCAGCATCTTGTATTCTGATGCTGCTACGTTCCTACATACCAAAACAAAATTTTAATAACGTATCTTTTACATTACAAATGTGTTTGCTTATAATACGGTATATGTATAAATGTATATGTGTATCTGCATTTTATATTCTTTTAGTTGCCATCTTCGCCAGAAGAATGGAAATTTGATCGACGTGTTGACGCAATAGACGGGAAACATTATACAACTAGTAAAAAAACCTACAAACAGCGGATCCTACTATAGTAATCATCACGAGAGAAGGAAATTGCGTTAGTAATATTAATACTGCCAGAGGACGCCGAGGTTATTAGATTGTGAAAAATAACAGTTTGACAACTGTCAGGGGTTATCTTTATTATTTATTATAATAGCACCAACAAAATATCAGAAAATACGTGTTGTCAAATGTTTAATGTCAGAAATGCTTGACAACACCGGACAGAATTGCCAACCTAAATCAGTTCTGCATCTCTCGTCACAGCATAACACGATCAGAAACGTCAAAGGCTACTTTATTTTTGTCGTGCGCATGTTCTAAGCGGCCATGATTATAGTGGTATTGACTTCAACCTACAAAGGTGTAGACTTTATGAACAAGTGGTTTTATCCCTAAAGTGGTGTTTATTTCTTCATTATAGGTTAATGGTCTCGTTTTAACAGTGAAAGGTTAATAAGTACTTGTTATTTTATTGTTTTTATACTTATGTATAGAATATGGTTGGTACCTCGTGCATACTGCGTAGTTCTACTAACAACACGGCTACTGAAAAGACAATTAGTTTTTTTAGATTTCCAAAGGATCTAATAAGGTATAGATACCCAGAGTGCATTTACTTTAAGATGTAACAAATTTGTTGTAATTTCAGGTATCACTTGTGGCTAACAAATTGCAATCGTGATGATCTAAAAAGTAAACCTATCCAAAATGTTCACAATAATTATAGAATATGTGGTGTACATTTTGAGAAACATATGTTTCTTAACGATTTACAAAACCGACTACAGCCCGAAGCTGTACCAACTTTACAAGTACGGCAAAAGAATTTATCATTACCTTTAAAAAGAAAAACTGAAGAAGCAAATATGGCTGAAAATAAAAAAATTAAAATAATGGGTAATTTTTGAGTAATTTTGACAAACTGTTTGATTTATTAAATTCTAGCATTAACAGGCAAATAAAAACTTTTCAAAAAGTATATTGATATTCTGGAGAAAAATTTCAAAAACAAATGTCATTTATCAAAAATATTACAATTATAAGCTCTACTGGGAAGGACATAACTGCGAATTCAAAATTTTTAAGTAGCTGGTTAATAACAATTAATTCGTTTATGGGAATCTGGGAATATCTAAAAACAAAGAATTATAAATTTATTATGGGCAGGCGATTTAATCAGGATGCTTTAGAAAACTTTTTTGGGAAGGTTCGGCAACAGTCAGGAAATTGTATTAACCTAACCCCTATTCAATTTGAAAGAGCATTTAAAAAATTATTTTCTGTAAATTTTTTAAATAATGGTAATACATGAAAATGTAAACTTTCACCATTATCACACATAATAAAATACTTATCTTTTTTGGGTTTTTTAATGGTGTATTTTAAATTATACAATCTAAACGTTTCGATAACACTTACAGTTGTCTTGGTCAGTAGTAATATCTGTTAAAATTGTTAAAGATGTTGTAAACAATTTTGTCAAAGTTGAAAAATTAAAACATACCCATCAGCCTGCTATCAACATAACAGTTTGAGAAACGTATAAAGCCAACTATAAAATTAAATTTTAGTAAAGAATAACTAGGTCATTAAAAATTAAATATTGTTAAACTGTCTTAAAGATGACAAATCAGAACACTGTACGACGAAAGCTAACAATGAAAAATGTCAGCCAAAAAACACGTTTAACGAAATTTAATCAAGTTATGAATTAACTGTAAAGTTGTGAAAAACTTCAATTTCAAAATGATAGAAGCATTCACAAATATAAACATGACATCAAATAAAATAATCCAGTTAAATCTAATAAAGAGATATCTTTATCAATAAGTGCTAGTGTTATTAACAATGAAAAGCATAATGCAGAACGTTTTTTGTTTTTTTTTTTTAATTTTAATCTTAATTTCAACTACTTATGTTAAATTATAGTGCTGTGGAATTCAACATATACTTGGTAAAGCATTTGCTTCAAGGTCTAGGAAAAACATAGCAAAAAACCTAGACATACCAAAAGTTAAAATCAAAATTAAGATGTATCATTATGCCTTTTTTTAATTATAGGATGCCAAAACCTATTTAAACAGAGATTTTCTTCTTGTCTATTAAAATTATTAGGGTGTTTATATATTTCAATAGCTTCACGTTGTAAACGAACATAATAATGAGTTTTTCTTAACAATATTTCCATATTGTCAAATTGAATGTCATGATTTAGATTATTCAGGGCATGGTCAGCCACAGCAGACTTCTCTGGTTGACATAATCTACAAAATCTCATATGTTCTTTACGTTTTGTACCAAAGCTACGTTTTGTGGTTCCGATGTATACTTTTCCATATGAACAAGATAACATACACTCCGGAAAATGATAAAGGGTTTGACACATCTTTAGATGATCTTAAATGTTCTTTAATTTTTTTTTGTAGGTTTAAAAATTTAAAACGTCCTAATTAAATATGGCATTAGGATTACTGATTACCGGCGTGAAGAACTTCCAACTCAGAATACATCTTGTTAAAAAAACGTTACAAATTCATAGTTGTGATATATGCAAGGAATTTTCAATTAAACAAAGGCCAGATTTAGATGTGACTACATTATTGACATATTATCGGTTACGGTGGTAATTTCGGCAGTCTCCATGTGCCCACAGAAAACTATTTTTTGCACTTCCGAGACTAAAAGAATTACCTTAGTCTCTGTCTACAGGGACTAAAGTGGGTCATTTATTCCCTAGGGGTTAAATATGGACTGAACCCCCTAGAGAGTTCATTCACAGATGGCAAACTTCAAATGTTTTTTATTAATTTTTTTATGAAACATTAACATTAATATTATTACAATTAATAAATATCGAACGATTAATTTCCGAAACGATACTGCTGGATGTAAGGTTGAACGCATTTCCAAATGATTGGCAAGAGGGTCCTGGGAGTGAGGTAGCTGGTGTTTTTTGATCACCTCCATCTCCAAAAAATTTTTCGGCGACAAGAAGCCTGTTGCCCAAATCAGTCACATCATTAATTGACAATTCGACTAATTAAGTCCTCTACAAGCCCCTGCCACACCACATATGAGTGCTACCTACAAAAAAATCATTTTTTTAAGTAGGTACAATGATTTTTGGACATACTCACTTTTGTTATTAAAAATGTGTCATCTGAAGCTTCCTTTAGAAACGTACCAATCTGTTCTATAGTTAGTACCTTTGACTTCTTCGCTTTGTAACCAAGATTTTTCCTTTTCAGAAGCGTCGTCAATTTGTGGAATTTACTTATACCAACTTTATGTTTAACATTAAGCATAGTGTTTAACATTGAATACTGGGCGCACAATGTAGAAGCAGCAAATTTGTTTACCTTTTCATTAAAAAATACCAGCAAAGCATCTTCGTTAAAATTTGTAATTTCACAGCACCACTTTAACACTAGAACACACGCGCCTCTTTTTTTTGCATGAGTGATCGCGTGCTCTACTATAGTAAAACATTTACAAATTTATGGTTTTCACAAATAATGGTCTATGGAAATGAAAAAATGATTGTTTATGGTATGATATTTAATAAACTAAAGAAAACAACAAAAAAATATTCTAAGTTACATTTACTTAATTAGATTTTTTTGTTGCGATCAGGTATAAATTTCATATTTTTGGTTAGCTCACATTCAACCTATGAAAAATAATAATTGTGAAAATACAAAAACTTATTAGTTCTGGTTTTCACCACATTCAATACACAATACAACTTGGTGGTTGGGGCATATCCACTTAGCACAGCCTTTGCACCATTTCTTTGTGGATCTGTTACGTGCTCGTGAACAAAGATAACATTTGCCCACTCTTCCCATTTTTCCAGGTTCATTGCAGGGCACTTCATCTGTAACGCCCAACAGTGATTTAGTTTTCGCGTTTAGCTCTCTGGGAATCTGTTCACACGTCAGTCTTCTCATCATGAGAGGTTTGGTTAGTTCAAATGATAGCTCATATAGGAAGTTGCGTCTTACAATTTTTTGTTCAGTTGATGAATTATTAGTGCGTTGATGCCAGCAATATTCAGCAAGTTGAAGAACATGGTAAGTGGCCATCGTCGGGAATTTCGAAGAACACTGTACTGTTTGCACATTTTGTCCACAACATCAACGCCGTACTTGGTGTGATTATAGCAAGTGCCTATATCAGGATGACGGTCATCTCCTGTGGTTGGATCTATTCCTTCATCGTAGCGCATTGTAAATAATAATGACAGCTTTGTTTGGCTTTGGCACATATGAGACCAGAGTGCAGTTTGGCTGAAAACCAAATATGGAACTTTTCACGGGTCGGTTTTTGGATTTTTTTTTAATTATTTGGCATCTCTGGACGATTCGCTTCCAGTGTACCTACGACAGATATCGTTTTTCTCAGCAATTCCATGCTTGTAGGCAAACTAGTAAAATAGTTATCCATTGTAACATTGCAGCCAGAGCCGCTTAGGGGTTCCAGAATACGAAGTACAACATCGTTTACTTTATTTGATAGTTGATACGGCCCATCTGGTTGTGCTCCGGGATAAACCTCGAAATTGTAGATGTAAGGAACTTTAGTATCAGCCATCATGTAAACTTTAATCCCGAACTTGTCTGGTTTGTTGGGTATGTATACAATAAATCCGCAGCGACCCCTAAATCCAACCAGTTGCTCGTCCAATATTAGGTAATCGCTAGGTATATAATTATCGAGACAATTTTTTACCATGATTTCAATAATATCCCGAATTGGTGCCAATTTATCAACGCTACGACGCTCTTCTCGGTCATTTATGTTATCAAATCTCAGGGCACGTAAAAGAAATCTGAATCGGTTTATTGCCATAGTGCAGTACACAAGCTGCAAGCCTATTCCTTTATAATTGTCCCAAAAATCATTTAGATTACGACGACCTGAGCGGGAAACTCCAATAGCAAGCAACAATCCGATAAAGGCTTTCATTTCTAACAAATCAGTCTGCCGTGCATCTCTTTCTCATTGATATTTATGTTTTATACTCTCTATGTAAATATTGGTGCAGGTTACTAATGTTTCAAAAATTGCCTCATCAAAGTACAATTCAAAACAGGAAAGTGGTGTTTCTGCATTTCTTGCAGCTCCCTTCGGACCCGCAGATTGGAGCCGAATATTTTGGGCCCGTGTTCGAGTTACAGTTGGAGGCCTGTTACTCCAATAAGTTCCATTTCTCGACGAATAAAAAGTACCTCTCTCTTCCATACGAATATTTTGTCTCAATTCAGAAATAGGGATACCATCATCTAAGATTGAAACTCAGAATCGATCACCCCATCCTGGCTTTCTCTTCTATCTTCTTGCTCAATAGGCGCATCCACGACCTCTTGATCATCTGAATCACTTTCAATAACTTCATCTCCATTTTCCTCCTATAACCATTCAGTTAAACGGCGTTCCAAGTTTGGGTCCATATTTTACACTAAAAAACGACATACTTTATAAGGGTATATACAAACCTCAAAGAAAACGATAAAAAAATGTATATAAGTATGACAACATAACCTCAAAAATGTTCATAAGACAAAATGTGGTTAAAATATCAAAAAAACTCGAAAAAACATGAAAAAACATAATCGACTTCTTACCTTAATTTTTTACGCGAATGGTAGCACGTTCTGCTATAGTAGAACATCCACTTTGATGGCGATTTGTGGTGACATGCACCCACGCTGCAACTAAGTGACATACTAACCTCGTTTGTTATTTAGTTGTCAAAGCTTATCTAGGAGCGCGGGGGGATACGTGGAAGAATGAGATGGCAACATATGATTTTCTGACCCTGTTCTACTATAGTAGAGCACGCGTGCGTTCGAGTGTTAAACATATATCACACTCTTTATCGTAAATTTTACGAGATTTGGAAGGCAGTAAGTCTTCTAAAGCCTCTTCAGCGGCTTTTTCTAGATCAAATTCGTCGTACATATTTATTACCCTTTGTAAATTTTTTTTCAAATATAGCTACTGCTGTTTACTAATTCCCATGCTAACCGACTGTTTTTTTTTTCAAATAGCAAGTTTTCTAGTTATTTTTATACAAATTTGTCACATTGACACGAACAAATTTAGAAGTATGGTACATAAAAAATAAATACTTTAGAAGTGCAAAAAATAGCGTATATACTTCGGGACCAAAGTGCAGCTTTTAATCCCGCGAGTGGGGTTTGTTGCCTCGAGGGCAACAACCACTCAAGGGATTTAGGCACTTTGGTCCCGAAGTATATACGCTATTTTTTGCACTTCCAAAGTATTTATTTTTTATGTACCATAATTCCTCTATATACAGGTGGGCGGAAAGTAACTCCCTATTGTAAATTGTCAATAACTTTTTTAATAATAGGTGCAGTGTAATGTAACAAGTTTTGTAGTGAACGTTACAATGGTACAAATTCATTCACTGCACTTAAAACTCCACACATGCACCAGCATTTTCCACAAGTTTCTGTAACCTCCTAGGGATAGCTTCAACTGAGTTGAGCAGGTACTCCCGTGGTACATTATTGAGAACATGGCGAATGCGATCCTCCCATTCATCCAATGTTTTTGGCTTGGTGCGGTAAACCTCGTCATTCGCCCAACCCCACAGGAAGAAGTCACACGGAGTGAGATCGGGGCTACGTGCCGGCCATTCATGCGGACCACGGCGACCCAACCAACGTCCTGGGAACTGTTCATCAAGCCAGTCACGGATGTTGAGTGCAAAGTGTGATGGAGCACCATCTTGCATGAAAATTAGGTTATTGAAGTTATGCCAGTTGGAGATGATAGGCGAAACGTCATTTCTTAACATGGTTAGGTAGCGTTCTGCATTCATGGTGTCTCTAAGAATGAATGGGCCCACAACTTTGTTGTACGTTATGCCACACCACACTGTGACCTTAGGACGACTTTGGGACTTTTCTATCGTGGCCTTCGGATCATGCTGTGCCCAGTAATAGCAGTTGTGCCGGTTAACAAACCTCCCCAACATGAAAAACTGCTTCGTCGCTCCAAATGATGTTCTTGAACAACTCGGGCCAGTCTTCATACCATCCAAGCATGATCTCACCAAACTCCATGCGATGGTCACAGTCTTCCATCGATAGCTCTTGGCAGTAGCGTGGTTTCCACGGACGGAAACTTAATTCCTTTTCAGAACAGTTCTGATTGTCTGGCGGGTAAGACCACTTTCACGGCTGGCTTCTCGTGTTGACTTTTGTGGACTTCTGGTGAACATATCCAGCACCATTTGCACGTTTTCCTCTGCCCTGGATGTCGAGGGGCGGTCACTTCTGCGCATATCCTTCACAGATCCTGATAAATTTGGTATGGCAATTTTTGATAGTCTTTGCATCCAGTGTAGCGCGAGGTGCATGGACTGTCCGCCACCATCTCTGCACTCTCACAACAGAATGCCAGACTTCATAACGGGAGGCCACCTGAGCTCTCTCCTGCACTGTGATGCGATGTGCCATTATGGATAAAGTCCTACACGTGTAAAGAAAACGTATGTCAAGTTTCGTAAAAATATTATAATACATCTAAAAGTTATAAGTATTTTATAATAGGGAGTTACTTTCCGCCCACAGTGTATAATATACTATTGTGTACATATATGCACTAGAACAAATATTTATAAATAATTTTGAAAAGTTTTCTTCAAGTTCCCAAATGGATTTTAAGTATCTAAAACTTATGAGCAAAATACATTTTATTCCTCCATGTCGGTCCTTCCCATCCCAGTATTTGCTTAAATTATTTGTTAGAATGTGTATATTTTATAGTTTAAAGTTTATACATAGAGATTTTAAAAGTCACACTAACAAAAAGAATAGAAAAATTGCCATATGGTCCCATTTATACGATTTATTTTGTAATAAATATTTTTTATTGTGTACACTTATTTAAATTTTCAATTTTGTCACTTCCTGATTGTCCATAAAACTATTTTTCAAAATTTTTGCATATTTAAAGTTACCGCCTTCTAGTACAACTGGCAATATGGCGTCTTAATGTCAATGTCACGAAATTTGGTACTTAAAATAGAATGGCAATTGTCATTTATGACGCTTCTGATTGTGTTATTCTGTGCTCTCGTGCACAATAGGCGGGTTCTAAAGGTGGTAATAAAACAAAGTTAGTTATGACGCAACTGCTCTGACTCGTGAAAATTGGAAAATTACAACTACAAACGAACATTTAGTATTGTATTGATGGCAGTTGTAAATGCAAACTATGAATTAATAATGGTACACACGGGAACCAGCGGAAGATTTTCAGATGGTGGCACTTTACAACAAACTACTTTTTATAAAATGTAAACAATTTAAATCTACCAAATCTAACAGATTACGGCGAAACGCAACATTTACCCATATACGTTTATTGGCGATAAAGCATTTCATCTAATTCATTCTCCGCTTCAACCTGTCAATACAAACAAAAAGATTATTAAACGCTTGTCATAAACAGTTTTTTGTTGTATAAACTGTAAACTTTTCTCGTAATCAAAATGAGGTTAAAGAAGCAAAATTTGGATTAAATATTATTTTTGATATAGAAAAGCACTTACATATATTCAATTTGGCAAGAAAATACAATGAATTGGTTTAATAGACCAGGAATACACCTTGGAAATCCAGAAAATCTTTAATTTCAATTAAAATACCTCTTTAACCCGTTCGGTCATGACTTTTTGTTTTCACAGAAAAAAATTTTTTTATTGGGAATATGAAATTAGTGATTTTTTTTTTAATTTTTAGTAGAAAAAAAAAGTGATATCTTTATTGACAGCTGACATATAACATGTGGTGCTACCTGTAGTACACTGTGAGTTAAAGTTAAAAAAAGTTGGATTTTAAATAAACTAAGCATGTTCAATTTATTAAAAATCAGTTAACATTACTTTTGGTGGTACAATAAAAAACAATTTTGTTTTTTTTGAATGCATAAATGTACTTTACACTTGATGCAGAAAATGTGTGTTTTTCCAGCACAATTTCCAAATTTACAGTTTTGAATGTGTGGGTTTATCGTCAAAGTCAGGAAGTTGTCCAATACCATCAAATCGAACTTCTTTGATAGACACCTTTTTTTGGAAGGTATAGGAGATGAACGGGGTGAATTATTTATTGAAGATGGTCTTCCGGGCTTCTTGACTATTTGTCCAGATTGAATAAGTGCTTCTGCAATATACAAACGAAAATGGAAGAGGTCAAGATAATCTTTTTGGGCTATTTTGAGAGACTTGGCTTCTTCTCGATATTCCAGCCATGCGTTACAACATGCTAAATCTAGAGCATGTGTAAACATTCTTAGAGTCCGCTTTTTAGACCTGATGAAAGTTCTATATATGGAAATCAAGAAATCTAATTTGTCAACACCTCCCATACTGGCGTTGTAATCTTTTATAACTTCTGGTCGAGGCACCATTAGATACCTTTTTTCTGTTTTGCTCCATCTTCTAAAAGTATCTTCTTCCCCCTTTTGACTGAAAGTTTGAAGCCATGGTTACACTTTTGTTATCTAACCATCTAGTCATTATCATTTGTCCATCTTCACTAATGATTTCTTGTGAAAATCCTGGTTCCTTTTTAGCTAATATATTTTCTGGTAATAGCGGAGGCTTGGCAAAACGGTCTGTTCTAGCAGTACAAGAAGCATAAATATGCCTGTTTTGCAACCACTGCAATGGTTTATAGTTTGAAAAATAATTATCGAAAAAAAAGTTGGTTTGGATTAGTTATTCTTTCAGTAAGTTTTATTACGACAGCTGCACTTTGACCAAAAACTTCTTTATGCAATGAATTTAGTTCTGTAGTAGGACCTTGATATAAAATGAAGTCATAAAGTAAACCGCTACTTCCACACAAGGCATACAGTTTTATACCCCACGGACACGGCTTCCCTTTGATATACTGCTTAATACTTAGCTGTCCTTTGAACGGAATAATTTGTTCATCAAGGCTCAATTTTGTTTCAAGTGATAATTGTATACATCTATTTCGTATTTTTTCGTAGAGGATTCTAACTTTCCAAAATTTATCGGTCTCATTTGGTTGATTAGTATCAGTAAAATGTACATGGGTTCGTAATTTTGAAAATCGGTTGTAGGACATATTATCCATAACAAGATTTACATGAAGTTTGCTGTTCCAATAAAGCCGTATTCGAGGATAACTTAGATTTCCCATGATAATGTGAATGCCTAGAAATGTTTTTATTTCTTTGATATTTGTATTCTCAAAGCGTGTATTATTTTGCAAGTGATAAAGATTCGTGCATGCAACAATAGTATCGAACAAGGTTTCATCGAAATATTTAGAAAAATAATCTATTGGTGATGTTAGGTGTGTAAGATTTGGTAGTGCTTTTTGTGCCCATTGAATAGTAGTGGGCGTTATGTATTTTATGTCTTCCCGCCATGCTATTTTTTTTTCTATCTGTTAAATCGTGTTTCTTCAGAAACTCATCCATTAATCTTTTACGCCCCTTTTGTGTTTCTGGTAGAGCATGACCAGTAAGGTCATCATTAGTGACATCAGGAGATACAGGGCTTTGTAAAGTGACACTTTCAGAAAATTCTGCCTCCTGATCATTTACTTCAGTGTCATTGTCAGGACCTAAAATTAACTTATCAGATGTGCAAAAATAACTACTTAACGATATTACCGATAATTTCGTTCTCATTCTGCAGATCTTCGAACGCCATTATGTCATCATTCTCTTCATCGCATAATTCCTCCACATCAGAAAGTCCAGCCTCTATCAACTCATACAATTCTTTTTGAGTTAAGGGCTTTTTGTTTTTGTTAACTTTATTCATTTTTAACACGAATAGTGTAAAAATCTATATAAAAAATTACATATAGCTTAAGTTTTTCTTTGAATCACAATGTACTAACAGTAGTACAACTAACATATCCTTTACGTCACCATGTACTACCAATAGTACATACAAAAATATCTTATGTTTACTATAAAGAAGATAATATTGGTTGACCATAAATATTTTATTCAATAAAAGAAAGTATAAGCTTGTAACTAAAAATTAAAACTTACCACAAAACAATTTTTAACTGCAAAAAATGTCGTTCGGAAACTATGAAATAAGAAAAGCCAAAGTTTCTCGTGACATGAAGTTAAGAACTGACGCTTAATTTTTTAGAAATAGAAAGATTGTTATTGTCTACTATTTTACAGAATTAATAAATCTGCTATTACATCATAGATGTCACCACGCAGTTTAAATCGCTCATTTTCTAGTTTAAAAGTTAACTATAAACCGGTGTACTACATGTAGTACGCTATGAGTGAAAGGGTTAATAATTGATAATTTTTACATACCTACCTAATAACCATTTCCCCTTGGAGTCTTCAAAAAAACTGTTTTTTAATATGGCAATCCACATACATAGAATATATCAAATAAAAACTAGAAAAAGCGTAGGCACAAAATGGCAAATGCTAACCTTTTCATTTAGTTGATATATTTCGATTCGGTGTAAAATTGGTTTCTGCGCAATCACCCATGAGGTTTGGGACGGTCTCTACAATACCTAAAGAAATTAAATTTACATTATTTCATTTCTTTTCATTTTCACTTTGTAGATTGGAAGGTCGTCTGTTATTCCACAGCAGATATTTATTTACAGTACGTTTCCATTTTAACAATTACGGTTGTCTTCCTCAGTAAATAAGTTATTGATTTGAAGCATCTTTAGGTGATATTAAGTGTTCTGATTTGACATTTTTCAAAGCGGTTTAATTATATTTAATCTTTGACAGATCAGGCTGATATTTACTAAAATAAAATGAGATTCCGTAGTTGGCCTTGAAATACGTATTATCTAACAGTTGTAGCAAGCAAAACGTTTAAATTTGTATTAAAAAATAAATAAAAATACACGATTTAAAACCCAAAAGATCAGTATCTTAATTGTGAATGCTAATCGTGAAAGTTTGAATTTTCATACCAAATATGTACACAGAAACTTAACCCTCTGAAGTCGGATTTTTTTGTCAATTGGAAAGATGTGTTGTTTTACATTCCTTGTAGTTAGTTGGGATTACTGACAGCAATTTTAAACCAAAAAACCGCCATTTTGAATGGGACATGACCCAGTCAGACATTTTTAGTGGGGCACAATTAACCCAGTAGAGAATAAAATATTTTATTACGAAAATAAACATTGAAGATTAAAAAAAGTAAATAATACTTCTAAAAAATTAAATAAGTAAATTACTCATAACTTATTTCCAATAATATGGTGTGAAGCAAGTTTTACATAAAGGTATGTTACAACTCTGACATATAGTCGTTCGTTTTTCTTTTTTGAACTGAATAGAACATCGTTGGTATCTCCTGCGTGCTTTTTAAGTCTGAAGAAAACTTTCTTCCGCCATTTAGCGGACTTTCGATGGAAATCATATAGACCAATAATCTGGTCGGCTAAATCAACTCCGTCCATGTATGGGTTATAGAACTGCAGCATTTCAGGACAGGGTATTTTAGAAACGTCCTTTCCCTTTCCTGTCCGTTTTACTCCAAAACAATTACTTTTTGAAAGTAAGTCCTTAGCGTCCTGCCATCTGGTAATTATAGTACCATTATTATTTACCCTAAATTCTGAATCGCCCCCATTCAGTATAGTTATAAATTTAGGGACATTCTTTCTATGTCTCATGATATGGCATGGTATCAAGTAAAAAGACAAACGCAAAACATCTATCGAAATAGAGAGCTACTTGAGGGTGTCTAATGGTACTAATTAATTTTCCTACCACCCTTTCTCGTAAAGTTCCTTCTGTGTTTTCAGTATCTTTGCCTTCATATACGTTCAAATCATAAACATAACCGGTACAATAATCACTGCGAATCCATATCTTGATACTAGGGTTTCATGGGAAAATACTGTTTGAGTACAGATCTTCCCGTGAATTTTGCCATAAATTCGTCTATTTTGGAAGGTTGCTTCAGTCCGAAATTTTGGAAAAGTGGTTTTCAAACAATTGACAACATCTTCAATATAATAGAATATACCAGCAATTTGTAGATTTCACAGGGTCATTGAAATATATCTTGGACAACAAAAGCTTACATCGATCTCTGGAAATAGCTTTCTTGATTGCAGCACTTCCAAGCGATTCATTTTGAGACCAAGAGTCGTTGAATGTAGGAACTCTGTTGTAAGACATTATAAGTGTGACCACTAATACTACCATAATTTCATGATAATCGGTCAAAATTCCTTTTTCTTAGTTTTTTTCAAACTGTTCTAAACGTGTACTTGTACAACGCGCAATATTCATTAGAAGACTTCCATCATTGACAAACCATATATTTTCTGCTGGTTCTTGTTTCTCGTTAGACCCTAATTCTAATTCACCTGCAGAGCCCTGCTGCGAGACCTCTTGTTCTTCTTCTCCATGCAATTGATCTTCAAATGAACTTGAGTCTTCGGTTCCATCAGGAGAAACCTCAATTTCATTTTCTTCGATCTCGCTGCCCGAAGGGCCATAATCGGAGGCCGATGAGCTACTGACATGAAATGGATCGATTTCCAAATCGTTGTCACTGTCAAATCATATTTCTGCTTCCTCCTTTAGTTCTTTTACAGAAAGCGGTTTTTAACTCATCTGAAATAAAAATGCCTATTAGGACAAATGTAACCCGAAGTAAAAGACTAATGGGACAGATGTGAACCGGTAAAATATCGACGATGATTTTGGCCATATACTTATAACCAATATATTTAGAAATATGTTATTACGTATTTCTTCCAAATAAATGCACACTGGCAAAAAAATATGTAGATAAACAATAATAACTTACAAAAATCACAGTAACCACGTTGAATATATGGTAAACACTGAACAGCTGACTGCTAAAAGACCGATAATAAGCTTATGCCGCGTTGCCACTTCCTTTTTTAGGCGGTACCTCAGTAAGTCTAAATTTAAAATATTCCCTACAAAATGGGTTAATTTTGAACCAGTAGACAGTTTAAAAATGTGTGTGGAATATATACGTCCCGATGGTCTCCAAAGTGTTAAACCAATAGAAAATTGCTAAATAGTCCCGCCCAAACCAATAGCATTACATGAAAGAGGTCTCACTCTTGATTTAGTACGCGAAGCATAGCTCAATGCAGTCTTCTGATAGTTTTTACGACTGTGTTATCAGTTTCTAAATTCAATCTAAATCGCAAGATTGTAAATATTCCCTAAAGCCAGATTATAAACTATTCTGGGACAAATATTTCAGAAGTTTTAAACATTCTGTTTTACAGAATTCTTTTAATATTTCATTCCCAGAGTCCAGTATATGTTAAAAATCCATGAATATTTATTTAAATTATACATCTTCTATGAGAAACTCAACATAGTCATATATATATATATATATATATATATATATATATATATATATATATATATATATATATATATATATATATATATATATATATATATATATATATATATATATATATATATATATATATATAATATATATATATATATATATATATATATATATGGGTTTTCAAAGTTAAGTCGGCACTATTGCTACGTTCGTTATTATTGGTGATACGAAGTCGGTTAAATGGGCAAAGAAGTAGCATTTTTTCCGCTCGTTACGATGGTGAAATCAAAATAAAACTAGAAAATTAAATTCTGAACAAAAAAGTTCCTATGCCATTTTACCCTAATGTTAAAAATGACAAAGTTATTGATCATTTATTGAGTTCGTCAAGGTGGCTGGTATTACGTGAACAATACTTGTCATTTTCACAAATGTCATCAGAATTGATATGTCAAATTGAAGTTTGCTAATAAAGAGTTAAGAGTTTGTGTTTTTTGAATAGAAAAATGCCTTTCACCCATTCAGAAAAGTGTGATATGTTACAATGTTACATCGTTTGTCAAAAAAACAGTTATCGAGCGCGTGAGCGTTACAGTGATTTGTTTCCTACGCGTCATTTGCCGGATAGAAGATACTTTTTGGTTTTGTATCGTAAATTTAGATCTAATTCGAGCGTGTTTAAGAAATCCAGATCTAATAAACAATGCATAATTAGTGAAGAAACTGGAATTAATGTGTTAACTTATTTTGAAGCACATCCCAACAACTCAATTAATGATTTAGTGCAAGAAAATTGACTATGTTTGGGTTCCATCCACAATATTCTAAAAAAGTATAAGTTTGTGCCGTATAAATTCCGACCTACACAGACACTAGTACCAGCAGATCAAGAAAGACGCGTTCAGTTTTGTGACTGGTTTATTAATCAAATGAGAACCAATAATGATTTTTGGAGCTCAATTCTATGGAGTGACGAATCAACTTTTTCTAATAGGGGCATGTTCAACAGAAAAAACAGCCATTTTTGGAGTCAAGAAAATCCGATGCTCTACCGATCTTGTAACCCGCAGAGACGCTTCCGTGTTAATGTTTAGTGCGGTTTAATTGGCTCGATAATTGTTGGTCCAGTATTTTATTAGGGTGCGTTAACTGCTGAGCGGTACGCCGAAATGTTGACTGCCACACTCCAAGACTTCTTGGATGATGTAAATTTAATCGATAGGCAGAACATTTATTTCCAACAAGACTGAGCTCCTCCCCATAACGTTCGTCAGATAGATACAATATTAAACAATTTTTTTGATGACAGATATTTATCAACTAATGGGCCTATCCGTATGCCTCCTCGATCACCTGACATTACTCCAATGGATTTTTTCTTTTGGGGATATGTGAAGAGTGTGGTGTACAACAGGCGATATGATAACCTTGAGGATCTCCAGCAAAGCATCGTTCACGCCATCAATAATATTGATGGTAGATCCATTGCTAAGGCTACTAAAGGGGCCCAGAAATGCTTGGAGCAAGAGGGTGATGTTTTCGAACATCTAATTTGAGTTTTGTTGTTCCTTATTATTATTATCACTTAGAATAAAGAATCCTGTTTCAATTGTCTGATATTCTTTTCATTTTCTGCTCTATGGTAATACAGAAACATAGATGACACAGCCACCTTGATGAATTTGGTAAATGATCAATACATTTGTCATTTTTGACATTAGGGTGAAATCTCATAGGAACTTATTCGTTCAGAATTTAATTTTCTATCGATTAGGGATATTGCATATTGGGTGTGCCATTTAAAAAAATGGAAATTTTTGACATAACTCGCGAACACGATGTTCAATTTTCATTTTGATTTCACCATCGTAACGAGCGGAAAAAATGCTACTTCTTTGCCCATTTAACCGACTTCGTAGCACCAATAATAACGAAGATAGCAATAGTGCCGACTTAACTTTGAAAACCCTGTGTGTGTGTGTATATATATATATATATATATATATATATATATATATATATATATATATATATATATATGTATAATTGAGATGATATTTGTTAAGCTAAATATCATCGTAAGAGAGATATAAGCTCAGATTAAAAACGACATTAAACATAAATTAATTGCAATGGAATTGACTAAGCGTGTATGTAAAGCGCAACTTGCATAAGAACAAATTAACATAATACTAAGCACAAATGTGATTATAGGACATGTTGTTAGCTAGTTAAATCAGTTTTCACAAGTATAAAAATGTAATCATAGCTGAACAATAGATTTCTTCATTATAATATTTTCCAAGCATCTTCAGAATTGTAAAAATATGTATTTTCTTCTATTAACTACATGTAACCCATTTGTATGATGATATTGTACTCTAGTAACATAATGTGCTTCTATTCTAAAACAAAAAGAAAGTAAACTGTATCAATCAACGTAATAGGAGTAAGGTACATGTTAAAGTGTGTGAAATCAGAACAGATTTAACATGATTCATATAACTTACTAAGTTTAAAAGTGAAATTAAACAAATATTATGTTATAAACTTACATAATGATGTGATTAGGAAATGTTACAAATTAAATTAACATTCTGGATGTAATTTAAGCAGAAAAGTTGAGAAAACAGGTTATGGTGATTTTGATCAGTGATTGAGATATAATGTTTGAACATAAACCGTAAAAGTGTTAGAAACTGGGTAATCCGTATGTATTTTGGGTCGTAGAATCCATTTCTGTTTATAGGTTTGCTGTAGGAAGTAGAATAAGTTAGATATAAATAAATTTCTGCATGAAAATTTTCATATTTGTTAAAATTTAAATAGATTAAGAATTTTAAATGGAAATATGCCACGTGGGGTGTCTATAGAAAGGAAATTTTGCAAAGAATTCAAAAATAATTATTTTTTTAAGATCTGTGCACTTATAAGAAAGTTATGTGTAAAAATAATAATTTCTGAAAACTGATTAGCCAACGAGAATTAAGCAGTGTTATTTTTGCTAAGGTGATGGGTGGTTATTCAGAAGCTATATAAAGAAGTAGAAAAAAATTTTATAATTGTCCTGTAACTTTTCAAAGTGTGAACATGTCACTCGAAGTGTACATGAATAAAAATTTAAGTTCGTTCATGTGGTTCGTATAAACTAAAAATTGTATAATATTAAACAATTGAAATTTAAAATTGTAAATAGAAATAAGGTTAACGTAAATGTTATTCCGAGTGATGTGTTGTTTGTATACAAGTGAATGTAAATCGCTTTATTTCAATTATTTCGTTTAAATAAAAATGATTTTAACCAAGTTACCATTGCGTTATTATTTTAATTGGAATAAAAATTAAAAAGTTGAATGTGGATAATAATTTGAATGCAGATAAAATTATTGTATTTTCGGATACAATAACCTGAAAATAAATTATTATACAGGGTGTCCACAAACTCTCTTCACAAAAGAAAACTGCAGATTCTAGAGCTGATTTTATGTCGATTTAACGTAAATTACCTTAATACAAAAATACTTCCTAAGAGAGCTGGAGCTCTTGGAAGATGGCGCCCTAACATCAGTTTAATTCAAATATTTTCAAAATGGTTTCCCTTTAAATGATAGCGTTCTGTACATTTATTTAGTGGAATATGCCCAATTGTATGGCGTGAATATGATTTTTTAGTTGTACTAATAAGCGACTCGTTTGGGCGGAGCCTTGGACATTGTTTTTCATAAGTTTTTTGTTTTTCAAAATTTCGCAATTTTAACATAAAATTTAAAAAATTTCGATTTTTTCATAAAAGAATGATACTCTTGTCTGAAGTCGCTACGACGCACCGTTTTCGAAATAAATCGATTTGAACTTTTCATGTGTTAAATATACTTTTATAAAATTAACTAACGAATTCTATTATTATAAGTTTTTGTTATGAACGAATGAGTTCAAAGGTAAATATGTAATTAAAAATTTTAACTAACGAATTCGTTTACAATTATGAAAGATGGCTAAGGAAAATAAACAAAATAACAATTGCGTGAACGTCAAACTGCTCTCATGTCATAAATTAATTTTGCTTTAGAAAGTAAGAAATACACTCGGGTCCATGGCTATCTTTGTTGTTACGGACGAACGCGTATTTTTAAAATTAAGATGTGAAATAATTAATATGAAACTGTTCCAACGGAAATTAATGTTTCTTGTTTTTATATTACTTTTGAAAAGGTAGGGGTTGATTGCGGGAGTGAAGTGGTTGGGTTTGAAATCGGGGGAAGGGTAGTTACAGTTAGTGTCAATCGAGCCAGATCGATTTTTGGGTTAATTAAATACCTTTACACCTTGGTGTAAAGGTGGCTGGTGAATGGGTATATGATACCGCTGGTTATTAATTGTAAAAGGCAATTGCCAGTAGGTACACACTCTCAGGCTAGACCATTAAACACCTAGAATTTTTATTTCTATTGTTTTTATTTGTTGTATAGATGAATGTGTAACCTGAGAGAGGAGCACTGTATTTTTCTAACGCACTCAAACTTATATATCGGTCACGATGTTCATGATCTATTTATAATTTACCCTTGTAAGGCTTTGTTTTAATGAGTTTTTTTTGTCAGTTTGTTTAAGTAGAATTATTTTGCCTCCGAGCTGATTTCTCTTTATATCTGCTTTATTGTAATTTGATTTATGTATTCTGTGCTTTAGTGATCACTAAACAATTGGGTACGTGCAAATTCCTTGTCTATTTTCTTTTGTCCTTGCCGTTACCTTGTTATCACCTGTGCGATTTTACTGTTGTTGTATTTTATATGTACCGTAATTTGCTTTATTGTTTTATGTGCTTATTTACTTAAAGACCGGCATGATTGGTTTTTGAAGGGCCACGTGTTTGGTGTTTTTTTTTATTATGATTTTTATTTTACCCAATTGTACGTGTGACTACATGTGTTTTTTTATTATTGTGTTTCTGTGTACTTAAACTGCTTTTTATTCATTTTTTCTAAATGTTATAATTTTGTACGCACTTTAACCTGATTTAATGGTGTTTTGTTATATATTTAACCCTTTCATTGTTTTTTTTTTTATTTGATTTATTAATGTACTTATGCAATTACTTATTTATAAATAAAGTTAATTTTATTGGTGGTTATTTCCCAAAAGAGTATATTAACGGGCTGAACCACCGCTGCGCAACGCTCGTTGGTTTTAATTTGAGTAGTTTCATTTTTTTTATCTGCCCCTCATGATGCAACACTTACCTCATCCAGCCTATCTAATTTAGATAGCACAACGTACCTACCACTAGACGGCCACTTCGTTTAATCAGATTTGTAGTTTGCGAGTAATTGAATATCAGAGTTGTAAATAAATTCTAATGTCTTAATTATTGTCAGGAAAGTTAAAATAAGGCAGGCAATTAATTTGAGTAATAGTAACATTATTGTCAGTCCAAGTCAAGATAGATCACTTAGCGATACTCTAGCAAAGTACAGGTCGTAGGTTCAAATCCTACTCGAGGTAAACTTTTTATTTATGTATTTAATAAAATTAATAATAATTTTTAATTTACAGGAATATCTGATTTGAGTTTAAAATCGAACCATCTTGTTCCATTTCCATTAAGTTCGGCTCCTGCCGTTCTTCATTTTGAAACAACTCTTCCATTTCATCAACTGGGCTATCTGTTGAGATTGTTAAGACTTCAAGATCTTCAGTTTGCACGTTGGCTACAGCTTCAGCTGAAAATGATGAAGTTGCAATCCCGACCTTTGCTTTAACTCCAAATATTGCCTCACACGGGCTACATTTAATACCTTCATGATGACTTCTATTTTTCATGAAGTGTACAAACCTAAAACCTACCGACCAATGAGGTGTTTGATATGTTTCTGTCCAAGCTGTCGGCATATTTTCTACATCGTGATTTGGGCGCTCTACCGATCCTTGTGATTGACTATGCCTTAGTTTGTCATGAACTATTTTTAAATCAGTCCACATTGCACAAAGTTCTTGAATAATCTTGTTGTAGAATTCTCGACCATTATCACTTTGCAATATGCTAGGTGCACCTAAAATAGTGAAAATGTCAAGAAGGGTATGAGCCACTTCTTCTGCTCTTTAATAAGTGCAGTTGTACAGATTTAGTGAGGTGGTCCTGATACACAAGAATAAGTTTATAATCATTATCTGCTTGGCTTTGCATGTCTATTAAATCTACTTGACATCTAGAGTCCATGCCCTTAAAAAGCAAAGGTCGGACTACAAGACTTTTTTTGGGAATTTCTGATTTTTTTTGACAAGGTTCACATAGAGAGAAATACAGTGTTACTTGTTCTTGAGTTATGTTTTTGTACTTACTTTGTATCTCCCTCAAAATTCGTGTTCTCCCTCCAGTACCAGTTGCTAGGTGAGCATCATGAATTATTTTAAAAATCTCATCAGTATGCACATAGTATCGGATTGAAGATGAGCCCTCACTCGCAGGAAATATTAACTTTTCAGTGTCACCTAATTTAATGATATCGCATCTTTTTAACATCTAGAAATCTGCTTGTGTTTTCCCACGTTTTAGATTTTGATTCTCGCACTTTTTCAATCAATCCCTCATACCGTTCCTTACTCATTATTCCACAATTTCTAACTTTATTTTCGAATACAGTCATAATTTTTTCATTAAAACGCACTTCCATATTTATAATAATAATAAACAAACAAAACCACTTTAAAGGCGAAAATAGAAAGGTGACGTTATGGAGATATGGCCACGTATTTTTTCTGTACTTCAAGAATTCTCTAGATACACATACACTTTTCTTTGTACAAAAGACAAAAAAAAGAACAGAACAACTAATTTACTATTTTCCTAGAAATAGAGAAGAAACATAAAAAACACTTTTTTTCTATAGAATTCTTGAATCCTGAATTGATCATATTAAGCACGGGCTATCAGCTGTTATGCATAATGGCCAGTTAATGTGATTAATTTGATATTAATGTGTATTGTTTATTATGTATAATATCTGATTAATACGATAAATATTTAGAAACAGCAAATAATTTGTTATATTAACCAAGAAGGGTGGTTATTTTGTAAAATAACCAAATATTATGCATAATAACCAAATTAACAGTAACATATACATTATCAAATTTTTAAATTAACTTTTAATGTACCTACAGTAAAATAAAAATAGATTGTACAGCGTATTGTGTATCTTTAGAAAAACGCTAGTAAATGTAACATCTGAAATTCCAAAACATTACATCTTATACTCTTTTGTAATATTTACAAGTGAATGAAAATTAGATTATGGATTATACAATTAGAGAAACTGTACATTAGTCAAATTGGTAAAGTAAGACCATTTTGCATATAACAATATGAATATTAATAAATCACCAAACATGCATTGTTATTAATATTAGTAATTGTTTCAAGTTTCAACAATAAGATAAAGAGCAAAAGTTTAATTAAAAACGGCCTTTATAATTTGATTCAGTCATACCTACTTTTTGTACGAAATTGTGCATATTTCATAATTTATGAATTTTTAAAAACATTATTGTGTAACACTGAATATTAAATAAACCTTCCTGCAAGGTAATGCTGTGCAACTTATATTTTTTAAAATATAAATATTTTGGATAACTAGATATAGGTATGTCAAAAAGAAAGCCCTGATGCATGATATTTACTGTATATAAAATTAAAATTAAAAATTGAGATCGTTATCTCGATTTGGTGAATGAATCGTTGCGGAAAGGTAATTTCCCAACCGCGTGGAAGCTCTCTACTATAATCCCAATACGAAAAGTAAGTAGATCCATAAAATCCAGTGATTTTCGGCTTATAAATATACTTCCTGTGGAAGAAAACATTTTAGAAATATGTGTAAAAGAACAATTCGTAACGTATCTAGAACAAAATCAAGTTTTAACATATTTGCAGGCCGGATTTCGAAGAAATAATTCATGTGAAACTGCACTGCAAAACATATTATACGAGTGGAAAGATGCTTTTAGTAAAAAAATGTTTGTTGGTGCTGTATTTCTAGACTTTAAACGTGCATTTGAAACGGTAGACAGAAAGTTATTATCGAAGAAGTTGGAAAAAATTGGAATTAAAGAAAAAGCGTTAAACTGGTTTGCTGATTACATAAATGATAGGTATCAAATTACAAAAGTCAAAGAGTGTTATTCTAATAAATTAAAAACTAAATTGTTTTAGGTCCCATTCTTTTTATAGTGTACATAACCGACATTATTAAATGTGTAAAAAAAGTGCACAGTTCAACTGTTTGCTGATGACACATTACTATATATTACTGGTCATAATCTACAGATGATCAATCATGCTTTAAATTCTGACTTAGAAAACATATATCAATGGCTATGTTGTAATAACTTAAAATTAAATGAAAGCAAAACTAAACTTATGTTGCTAGGATCAAAATATCTACAAAATGAAATAAACACATTTGTACACACTGTCAATATTAGGGGAAATCATATACAAAATTTAAAATGCATCAAATATCTGGGAGTTCAGATTGACAACAATCTAAATCTCTTACAACATGCAGCATACATGTCAAAAAAACTCTCAAAAAAGATTGGCTTTTTTAATCGAATAAGCAAAAATATGAGCATACAAACAAAGTTAGTCATCTACAAGACTATAATCGAACCACATTTTTGTTATTGCCCAACTATATTGTTCATGCTAAACTCCAATGCTATAAGAGGGTTGCAAATGAAACAAAATAAAGCAATGCGCATTGTGTTATCATGTAATAGGTATACATCAATACATTTTATGTTAAATGCATTGGATTTATTAGATGTTAAACATAGGATTACTTTAGGTACACTATTATTTATATTTAAATTGAAACACAATTTAATTAAATTAAGCACAAACATACCCATCTCATATGTACAAGACAAACACAACTATAATACTAGATCGTGAAACAACTTTTACATACAAATGGTTAATACAATGATTCAAGAAAACCAAATTTTTAATAGAGGATTAAAGATGTTTAACGATCTACCTAATGAAATAAAAACAGCAGATACATTAAGTATGTTTCGTATGAAATGCATTCAATATCTAAAACATAAGCAATAAGTAAAGTAGCTATGTACAATTATATTATAATGTAATCTAATTTAATTTAATGATTTTTCTATGTAGTTAAATTCAACTTTTAACAAACACAATTTTTTTTATTTTTTTTAGATATTTGCAGCTGTAAAACTACAGAACAAGGTTAGCCTTGTTTTTTATAGTGCTCAATGGAAAGGGGTATAATAGTGCCGTTAAACTGGAATAAGCCCACTATTTTAATTTTCGGTTTTCACGTGGACCACATGATAGGGTCTCCTCCATTTTATAAGTAGTCTGTATAGTAAATCTTGACTGATTTAACTTCAGTACAATTACCCCATTAATTTATACTTAATCCTGCATGACTACATAAATGAAGTTTATCTTTTATTGTTAAATTGTACTAGTACGTTAATAAAAACCATAATTGAAACTTTTGAGAATCACTTACTTACCTAGTCTTAAAAAAATTAACTTTAACACTTATTGTAAATAATAGAGATTAGATGGATCAAACATGTTATATGTGCTCTGTTACAAATAGGTACATCACTATTAAATACCTTGCTAAAGAAGTGCAACACGCTCATCATTGAATCGTTCCAAATAATGTCAAATTTCAGAATTCTGAAAACCTGACAAATGTGTGCTTTCTTGCTAAAAATATAACATACATGAAAGAAGAGAGTATATAACAAGTTCCTAAATGCACAATTTTACAAAGGGACATTTAATTTTTCGCATTGAACATGGCCATCATAAATGCATTTCAGATCTTCGAAAAAACAATGTTTAAGGATTGAATATATTGTATGAATTACAACGGTATGGCTATTTAATATTAAATTATTCCTTCTCTCTTCTTTTTTATTAAGATGGTGGTTTTAAGTCAAACAATCACCCACAACCAAGTTTTGCATATGTGTATCACAATAAACAAAATACCTAAAGGTTACAACAGTATAATCTCACTCTCTCTCTGAATTTAAAGTATGAAATGGCATACCATAACACGGGGTGAATCAGAATTTATAGGTGCATAGGGACAAGACTTTGACATTTGTTGAAACATGTTACAGCTTTCTTCTAAATTAATTGCAGAACATCAACTAAACAACATTCTGTTAAGTAAAATTGTGGCTCCCTGATGGCAGCACTTACATTACACCAGTTATCAGTAGTAATATCCCAAGGACATTGATAAATACGAAATAATTTTGACAGTTGCGAAAGCATGATGTTATGACAACATCCTGATGCCGAAGTTGGACGGATGTTACCTACTAGCAACATGCTTGAGGAAATTTTAAACTTATATCGAAGTATCACTGTTCCAGGGGTATTCGTAGGAATTTTTTTTGCAATTCGATTCCCATATACAGTATATTTGTCATTAACACTTGATTCATGCATATTTAAATTTATTTATTAAATGTGACATTTTACGTAATTAAATTTGAAACTGCCTAGCGACCGATTGACAAAAACTGATAATTTCCCATGGGGTGTTTTCACATGCAATTTCCCTAGTGCTTGGATTATTTCTGGAAATTTTCCCACGTCTTCGACTCAGGATAATTTTCAAAACATTTGTGAACGAGAAGAAATTTCCGGTAATTAATTCAAGCACGTGGGAGATTCAGTAAGATAATATCCCAAGATTATCCGTTGCTATTGACGACGGGAGATTTCCGATCGGAAGACGACGGGATATTTTCAGTGGAAGCTTAATGTTATTGGCCTATTTTCATCACATGACGACAAATTAACTCATTTCATTGGATTTCTGTTTCGGCAAATTTTCACTTATAATATCCCGGAAATTTTTTTGAGGCCACGAATATTTTGAAAATTATCCCGTCGAAGAGGAGGGATAATTTTCTTAAAATATTCGTGTGTGGGCGAAAAAAAATTCCAGGAATAATTTAGGCTCGTGTGGTATTCGGCAAGAAAATTTCACACCAAAATTTGGAATAAAATTATAAATATTTTGTTTAAACGGTTCTGTCACAGTATAAATAACATTTCAATCCTGTTATGTATGTAAAACATACGTTTAAATATAATTTGTTAATGCACAATTAAACAAAATATACAATTTGTGTTTTATGGGGAATAATAAATAAAAAATGTTTATTCTTGGAAATTTCCTATTGTTGACAAGTACATTATTTAGTGGTTGTGAAAAAGATAAAGTAAAAAATTTCCACTTAAATATCGCCTCGCCTTGAAAAAATTTCCGGAAATTTCTAGTTGCCTCACCTTGAAAAAATTTCCGGAAATTTCTAGTTTCCATGGTAACAGGTCAAAATAAAGGCATCTTATTGGTTTTAAAGTAGGGGGTGCGAAATTTTCAATGTAATTTTAATGTGAAGTTGCAATTGTGACATGGTTTTAAAGCAGTCGATGAGAAAAAGTGTATGTGAAAACCTTAGAAAAAGTAAGTCAATTTTGTTCATATTTGTGCAGTGTATACGTGCGTCCCAAACTTTGTTATTAATAAAAAAGCAGATTTGGTTAAATGGGCAAGGTTGTACAGTTTTTCATGCTGATTCAGATGTTACTTAGAAATATCAAAAATTCCGAGTACTTTCGAAGATAATCTACAAAAACTGAAAAACGCGTTTTAGGAAAAAAGCGATTATTTTCCTAAATATAAAAGTTATAATTTTTTTTTAGCAAGTTACTTATTTGCTTAAGACGAACTGAGATGTGTTTTCAAAAAAAGTTATCGCAACTATGCTCTTGGAGATAACGATAGCAACTTTTTTATATTAAATAGGTGTCATATTGGATTTTGAAATAAATAATTTGCACTACTTTCAACGATGTATAACAAAATAATACATTCCAGCATATTTTATATTATTTGCTTTAAAACAAGGAACCCATGAAAACAAATGAATTTTAAAAATGCATTTTTAACTATTAAATCAGTTGTATTTTGAATAAGTATTATCAACTTTTAGTGAGATTGAAAATTAATATTTTCTAACAAATGCCAACTTTTCCGTTAAATGTACAATATATTTTTTGTACTTACGTCAAATGTAACAAAAGCACTTGACTTGTTGCTCAACAATATCGAAATAACTTCCCAAAAGACGACACCCAGATATTAGAATATTTAATAGATTAGACATAAATATGTAGCAATATGAATGTTTAAGGAAATCGCCTCGTGAAAGAAATGTACGTGATCATGGGTATATCGAAGAATTGACACTGGCTTGCGTTAATGTTAATCGAAATGTGTCATTTCGACAAATAGAAGATCGATAGCATGTAGAATTTTAAATAAACATGACTTTATCCCTTATAAGCTGCATGTTGCTCACATTACACCGAAATTATCATCTGCGTAGAAGAACATATTGTAGGTGGGTTATTAACAAAAGCGCAGAAAAGGATGGTTTTATTAACAGTATTCTTTGGACTGATGAATCACATTTCACTAACTGCGGTTTAATCGCCATAAGGAACACCACTATGCCCAAGAAAATCCACACGTGATTATACCACGGCGAAACCAAATTCGCGTTGGATTTAGTGTCTTTGCAGCATATTTAGGAATCTTTTAATTGGACATATAATTTTCAATGGGATTTTAACTGCAGAAGGTTCCCTGGAAATGTTGCAAACAACGATAGAAGGCTTTTTAGATGAATTGCCCTTGGCACAAAATTTGGAAATATGGACTCAACAAGATGGTGCACCTGCACACAACTCCAGGCATGTTATTAATTATTTAAATAATCGTTTTAATGACAGAGTAATAGCTACTAGCACACCTATTAGATGGCCACCCAGATCAGCCAACCTTACACCTCTAAATTTTTTTTGTGGGGCACTCAAAAATAAAGTGTATGGTAGTATCTAATAATGTTAATAAATTACAAGAATCTGTGAAAGAAGCGTTAAATAATGTTAATCGCCATACATTGCGGAAAGTGACTGCCAGCATTTTAAAAAGATGTGAATTGTGTTTGGCGAACAATGGCCATCATTTTGGACATTTACTATTTTTGGTTTTGAGATTTTCAGTAATTAGTTTTGTTTGGTTATAATGCATTTGTTTTCATGGCTTCTTTAATTTCAAGCAAATAATATAAAATATGCTAAAACCTATTATTTCAAGTGTAGATTGTTATACATCGTTGAAAGCAGAAAAAAATGCAATTTATTTATTTCAAAATCCAATATTTAATATAAAAAGGTTCCTATCATTATCTCCAAGAGCGTAGTTGCGATAATTTATTTGAAAACACATCTCAGTTCGTCTTAAGAAACAAGTAACTTTTGTTAAAAAAAATTTATAACTTTTATATTAAGGGAACTAATCGCCTTTTTCAAAAAACGCATTTTTCAGTTTTTGTAGATTAAAGTACGCGGAATTTTTGATATTTGTAAGCAACATCAGAATCAGTATGAAAAACTGTACACCCATTTAACCCATGCAATACTAATCGATGTGGAACACACTATATATATATATATATATATATATATATATATATATATATATCATTATATAAATAGCTAGTATAACATATCATTCTGTAAATAATAGTCAAACATCAAACATTAATTACTTCATCAAATATGATCACATGGAAACTTTCATATTTGTTATTATTGTAATTTATCAATTCTTAGAGATGTTAGTTATCTTAAGTAAATTAATGATTGTTATAAAAGACGCCGCATTGATAACAATAATCAGAGTTCATATTAACTTAGTTTTTAATTGCAATAATTTATTTTTAAATAAATTTTATTTGCAATAAAAACATAATTATCTATATATATATATATATATATATATATATATATATATATATATATATATATATATAACTATATATAACTATAAGGTGAAATGATTTTGTTATCAAGCAGTTTTTGAATTTGATTTTGGATTTCATGTTCCAATATCGGAATGATTTACAATAAACTGGTTCGTTATCATTTGTTCTGACGTTGTGTTTTACAGCGTTGGTAAAAGTTAAGTCACAATTTTCGTTGTAAAAGGTGTCTTTATATTTCTTGCACAAAGATATAATTTCTGTTTTTTCTTCTAGATTAAGATGACTAGTTCGAATGACATTTGAATATCAATCTTAAAATTTTTAATTTTTGGATTTACTAAATCAACATTGGTAATAGGTTCTACCTCTTATTGTTCTTGAAAATTTATTTCTACTTCATGTTCTTCTTCAAAAGGAATAGTGCAAATGCCATTTTCTGCAACGGCAATTGATTCTGCAATAACGTAATTCTCTAATTTAATTTCTGGAATTATAAGTTGTCCTCTGTCGACTTTTATGCAAATTCTAATACTATTTTTAACAATTTGTTTTACTAGTTTAAAATTCTTCGGGTTTAGTTCCATAAAAAACGGTATTTTAGAATTATCTATCTCGTTTGATTATTATAATTAATCGTAGCTTTAAGTTTTTGGAAATCTTCACTTCCTATTAATGCGTCAAATCTATCATGCCATTGTATTATATGAAAATTAATTTTATTATCAAGTCCAAATTCTTTTAAAATAGGATATGATACATTCTGATTATCGGTTATCGTATTATTTAAACTTTTAACAGTAAATGGTTTAAAAAAAATAATTTTTAAAATGTTAATAGGCGGAACCCGGATTTATTATTGAATTAGAAGCTCCGCTATCTACTAAAATATTTAATTTTAAACTAGGAATCGTTATGAATGGTAGTTTTGGTTTGCGAATTTAAATCTAAATTTGTGGTTCCGAGGCAGGTATTCAAAAATTGTCAGTGGATTCAAATAGGGTTTCAGGAAAATTTTCAGTAAATTCAAAAGTTTCAGGGTTCTGGTAATCTTCTTGATTATCTTCGTTGTTTTCCACTATTGCTATTGATTGTTCATCGTCTTGAAAATTGTAAAGTTCTTCGGAATGAAAATTACGGAGGCCCGTGTTTCGAAAGTAGTTCGAAGGTCGAGGGGTTGCATGAGTTAATGGGCTGTTGATTTGGTCTGCCAGTATTTCGTGTGGATATTGACATCGGGATTGGTTTTGACTCAGGTTCCTTCTTGCCAAATACTTGCGAATTTGTAGGATAATTTGTGGACACTGGTCTCGTCTGGAAATTTATCGGACCACGCGGAAATTGATTTTGACCTAGATTACGGTTTGTAAATTGTGGTGAAGATTTATAAAATGCAGCGTCTTTTATAACAATCATTAATTTACTTAAGATAACTAACATCTCTAAGAATTGATAAATTACAATAACAAATATGAAAGTTTCCATGTGATAGTATTTTATGAAGTAATTAATATTTGATGTTTGACTATTGTTTATAAAATGATATGTTATACTAGCTATTTATATAATGATATATATATATATATAATATATATATATATATATATATATATATATATATATATATATATATATATATATGAGGCCATTCCGAACCTATACGACCATATTTACCACTATACAAAGTGTTGTGGATTTTCAGATATCGATAAGTTTGTTTTTGAAGAAAATCCATGTTTTTTAGCACTTTGTTATGTTCTCTTATATAAATAGGTTACATTTCTATAATCTCTACTCTATGGAATCATTCGTCTTTACTTTTACTGTCGGATGGCGTACAAATACATTTTACTTAATTCCTATTGCTGCAATTGTGTTCGTTAGTCTCGAACCCTTGTTTCCGTTTTTTTTTTAGTTTTTTTTCCTGCCCGTTAGTGTGCCTAGAAAAATTGTTAATTCGCTACTCACTTGAACCGCTATTCGTTTGATGCGATTTTCTTATAAAAACGGATATTTCCGGATTTATCGTTCAACGACCAAATAGTTTTGTGCCTGAACCTTATGCTAGTTCTCGTCACTTAATTAACGTGATATATATATATATATATATATATATATATATATATATATATATTAAACGCTTGTGGCTACCAGCTTACAAGGTCAGTACTCCTTTTTGTATAATTTCGTCACCTAATGTCCTATTCTCTGCCGTAGCGTTTTACTACGTGTTTTGTCTACTTTTCTACTACTTCGCTACGTCATCCAACGCCGTCATCATCCAACAACGCCGCTGCCATCTTAATTTTCCATCGATTCACGCTTCGACCGAAGAAATTCAATTTCAACGAACTACAACCAGTAAAACTGCAGTCCATTCACCTCAAGATTGCTAATTATTTACTATTAAACTATTAAGTAACTTGCCCCGCCGAAATTATTCATTCTAGTAAATTCTCATTTTACTTCCTTAAGTTCTACGCCATCTATACTGTACAGTCATAATTTATATTTCAAAATGTAACTGTAACTATTTGCCTATTTATGTCTATTCTAAATTCATATTCTTAAGCTTGAATTGTTACTAAATTTGTAAATCACATTTACCTTGACCTACTTGCTTGCCTATTCAAACACAATTTATTGTCTTAACTCCAGTAATCGAACCTGTCGATAATCATTAAGTAATTAACGTATTTATTTCTCGGACCAACCTATTGCTTATGGTTCTATTTGTTATTGTTTTTTTCCATCTAGCTCTTATTGTTTCGGCTCACGTTACTTGCGCAAGGAAACGCCACTGAAAGATAGTTATTCAGGTAAGATTATTGATGTACTTAATCGCTTGCTCACCTCGAGTAAATCGAATCCTGAATATTTTGGAACGGTAACGTAACTGATTTTGCACATTTTGCTTAAAAGTTCATATAAGGTAAATTGGATTCAATCGTTCTTGTTACATTAACTCAATATTTAACTTAACCTTTGTATTACAATCTACCCTACGGGTACCCCTTTTATTTGTCGAATTTATATATTAATGTTACCATTTATTTTGAAGTTCATTATAATTTAGTTAACCCCATTTTGCTTACTTATTTGTCACTCACCTATAAGCTATTAGTTCTTCGTATTTCGAACTAGAAGCTATAACTATAACGACAATTACCCAAGAAATACGTGGCGTCCATTCTCTTAACTATTCTTTACTCAATTATTGCTCACAACATCATACTTAAAATTCGAGATTTACTAGCCCACCCCCAATGTTCCAACTAAAACTTAGCCAAATAATAAACAAGCCATTTCAATATTTAGAGTCATTTATTTCGAAATTTTTCTATAGAAATATCGGTTCAAACAGTTTTAAAAATATCTCTATTTTATGCTCTTTCGAATCATATGTCAAAAACATAAAATAATTACAATTATTATTATGAACAAATAAAAAAATATAATATTGCATAGGAGTACAATTTAATACAAACTGATCTAGACCTGTCAGTTAGAACTATACATATTATTATTTATATTGAAGTGATATCTAACATTCTCATACGTGGGTTTACGACTTAATTGTAAGTCGTATCCCAACAAGCAAGTAGGTCTTGACACCAAATTAACGTTTGACAGTTTTATCATTGAAATTGTTATTGTCACTGTCTGCATTTCTTGTAACTTTGTAAATTACTGAATGCTGATACCATGGGCACTTTTTCCAATTCTGAATACACTGATATTATCTTCATGTATAGAAGAGCTGACGGTAATGCAGCAGCTGCTCAGCTCTGTACCGAGATCGATTTCCTGCTAGAAGAACTCCCAATGTACAAGTTTTCATAAACACATATAGTCGTTTAAGTGAAACTGGGAACCTTCGCAATTATCCAGAACGGGCGCAGATTGTTCGTTATGGTCCTTAAGTGGATGAACAAATTTTGGAGGCCTTTAGAGCGGATCCTACCACAAGTATAAGAAAAGTAGCTGTACAATATAATGTATCCATATGGAAAGTATGGTCTATTCTAAAAAGCAACAATAAACATCCTTTTCACTTTACTCCCGTTCAAGGCATTGAAGAGGGTGACCCTATCTGAAGAACTATTTTTTGCCGTTTTTTATTACATGCTGACATGGAAGATCCGCTCTTTCTAAAAAGTATTTTATGGACAAACGAGTCAAAATCTTCAAGAGGAGGGATTACGAACTTCCATAATTTACGTTACTGGTCTGATGCTGATGAAAATCCTCATATGAAAAAACGGACATCATTTCAACATAAATTTAGTGTAAATGTATGGGCAGCAGTCATCGGCAAAATATTTATTGGCCCATACTATCTTCCGGACAATCTAAATGGAAACAACTATTTTGAGTTTTTGCGCAATGAGATGCCAAATATCTTGGATGAAATACCTCTTAATGTAAGGAGATCCATGGTATTCCAAAAAGACGGATGTCCTACTCATAATCGCCTAACCGTAAGGGAATTCCTAGACGAAAGGTTTCCTAATCGTTGAATCGGAAGAAATGGATCAATATTGTGGCCTGAAAGGTCTCCAGATCTGACACCTGTCGATTTTCATGTCTGGGGACGAATGAAAGACCTTATGCTGTCGAAATAGTTAATCGCGACCAACTTATTAGGAGAATTAATAAAGCAGGAAGAATACTGAAGGAAGAAATTAAGCTAGGCGTCACTACCAGCCAAATGAGAAAAAGAGCGCGTAAGTGTTTAAGAAATGGCGGTTCGCATTTTGAACATCAGAAATAATTAGCTGTTTTTTTTACTGGTTAAATAATTTGAAGTAAATGTAGATCCAGAGTGTTTTGTATTAAGTTGGGCTCCTATGCATTTTTTTTTTGTTTTCTCATAATGTTAATAATTAATAATTCATGATTGTATTTATTTTATACTTTTGATACACGATTCGAAAAAGCATAAAATAGAGATATTTTTAAAACTGTTTGAACCGATATTTCTATAGAAAAAATTTTGAAATAAATGACTCTAAATATTGAAATGGCTTGTTTATTAATTAGCTACGTTTTAGTTGGAGCATCGCTATTTCTGTTGTGCAAAATCGTGTAAGAAAATTTTAGGTTAACAACCTTTTTTTGAGTGTGTAGGTCAATAAACCAAATTTAAATTATTAAAAAATATTATGCCATTTTCCTTAGTTCTTGTAAGTGCTAAAAAAACAGAATTTCTTCAAAAACACAAACTTATCGATATCTCAAAATTCACAACACTTTGTATAGGTGTAAATATGGTCATATAGGTTCGGAATGGCCTCACCTACCTCCCCTTTAAAACTTTCTATCTCTGTACCAAACACCCTGTATATGGGTGGTTCGAATTTATTTTTAAAAAATTTACCGATAAATTCCCCACTGAAAAACTAATTTTTTTGCTAATAAACATATCCGGAAACCTAGTTTTTAAAATACAGAGTGTTAAACATATTATAAATACAAAAAACGGTTTTTCATGTTTTCATAAACAGAAATCAAAACAAAGCATTTAAATGTCAAAATATGATTTTAATGCTATTAAACAATCAAATTATTATTGAATAAGAATAGGTACATGAAAAATTATGATTATTTTTTGACGTTTCTAAGAACCAATAGAAACTTTCAATTTAAGTCATGTGCGTACGTTTTAGCCAATCAAAACATTATTATAGTGGGAATAATCTACCTACATTATTACCGCGAGAATAATTTCAAGTATTTTGTTTTTATTGAATGACAACGTATTTTTTTATTTGTCTTCTGTCATCAATTTGCAAGTTCAGAAACCTTAATTTGTTACAATAAAAATATAATATTGAAAACGTATTTCTTATTGTAACGTCAAAAATAATGCAACGAAAACACATGTTCGATAAATTAGAAAATAATTCTCCATATTTTCTCTACCCTGTTGCCAATCGGCAATAGCCACTCGAGCCCTACAGGTTTTTGTGTGTATTGCCTAGCAACAGGTTTTCGAAAATGTGTCAAATTATTTTCTATTTATTCTCACTCGCTTGTGATATTACTACTGAAAACAAAGACAATTCAGTTATAACAGTTGCTCAAAATATAAGCCATGAACTTCAAAGCATTTGCGATATCGCCGAAGAGTTGAATTTACGGCTAAATAAATTAGATGATTATTATTTTTCAAGCGATTACAAGCTTCATTAATATGTAGGGTTATTGTGCAATATTTTCTACAGGTGTAGCATAAACCTGACCTTTTAAATAACCCCAAATAAAAAAATCTAACACAGTAAGGTCAGGTGGCAATGAAATTGGTCCCGATCGGCCTATCCAACCCCCAGGAAAATTAAAATCACACCATTTACGTATGTTAACTCCAAAGTGAGCTGGAGCTCCTTCTAATTGTAGTCAACAGACTTGTCTTAAGTTAAGAGGGACGTCATCAAAAATGTCAACAATATTATTTCCAAAAGTCCTGAAATAATACAAAATGTAAGCCATGTGGCAAAAAATAAACACAAACTATTATTTATTACTCCTATCCAAACATTAACATTGAATTCAGTTGGAAATGATTTGGGACGAATTTCATGTGTCCATACATGTAAATGATGATAATTTACAATACCTCTTCTTGTAAAAGTAGCTTCAGCAGTTTATAAAATCTTTTGTTAATCATTCAATTACAAAAATTTAGGCGCAGCACAGCAACGTCGTCTATTAAATTTTGAACAGGTTGTAAATGGTATATGCTTTCTGACAATCTCTTCGTAATGTATGTAATACTTTTGATTTTGAGACTTGTCCATTTTGAGACCAGAGTTGTTTACTGGCCATACATGAACTTAAAGGATTTACTTCAAAAAGATTCAATATCTCTTCTCAATAACGTTCAGTTGTGTGATCTACAGTTACGATTTTTCTTTAAACCAACTTCTCGAAAGAGAGGATGAGTTTCAGAAAAAACTTGATGACTGGGCTGTCTTCTGTTTAGAAATCTTCTTACATATTCTCTCGAAGCCTTTAATGGCTTTCCATTGCAGAAGCCATAAATAAAATGAATGTCGGCTTATTCTTCGTTAGTAAATACTTGAGGCATGATGGTAAAATTTGAATTAATTTAGTTTATTTCAAACCACATAACAATTCACAATAAATAACAGCAACTTACAATAATTGATTTATGACGTTTATGTCAGATTTTGTTATGGGAAAATAACAAATGTATGTTTTCCATAGGAACCTAGATTTTTATTTAATATCATTAAATTCATCTTTTAACATTTAAATGCTTTTTGATTTCTGTTTTTGAAAAATATCTCGTATGGAACACCACAATTCATTATCCCTCTATCCATCCTCCTAAGTGTTCTAGGACAAATTTAACCTGTTCAGGTCCACAATCAAAAAAAAAAATGACCTTCCAACCTACAAAATGGAAATTTAAAAAAATGAAATAATTTTATTAAAATTTTTTTAGGATAATTATGGAACTTCTTTTATAACATAATAATAATAAATAATGATAAAATAACGAAAATAGGCAACATTGTAAAAACAAAAACAATAATCTATGTCAAACCAACGTTCGAAACTTCATGTCACATAGAGATTAATAGACATAAATAGGTGTTAATAAATTTAAAAAAATTCAAAGCCGCCCACTTAAAATATCAATATAAGTTTAAACATTTTCATTCATATTTAATTAATTTTTAGACTTACTTTGCATTATAAAGAAACTTTATAAACAAAAGTTATGTAAAATTAAATTTTCTTTAAAAAATATGTCTACACTTTTTCATATAAAACTAATTATTCAGATTATTATAAGTTTTTGTTATAATCTCATTATATTTAGAATTTACATCAGTTCTACATACATAAAGACAAAATTTGCATCGATTGGGGCTTGAACCTTGGTGGCGCAGTTGGTAGCGCGGTACTCTAGCAAAGTACAGGTCGTAGGTTCGAATCCTACTCGAGGTAAACTTTTTATTTATGTATTTAATAAAATTAATAATAATTTTTAATTATTCAGATATTGAAAAAATTTGAACCAACACTTAAATCCTACCTTAGGAATTTTTTTGCCGCTAAATTACACGTCGTATAAAAAAAATGCATAGAACATAATTAATCGATATGTTTTAAGGTCTATATCTAGGTATTTTTATATTTTTTTTTTATGATTGTAGACCTGAACAGGCTAAATAAGGCCTATCGTGCTAAAGCACTCAGGAACACTTAGGAGGATGGATAGAGGGATAATGAATTGCCAATAGATGCCTATGAACAGCTACCTTAAATTTTCTCATATCATAAGTGAGAGGAAAACAGGAACTAGGGAGATCATTCCAGAGTTTAGAAGCCGTGTAGAAAAATGTGGATTGCGCCCGTGTGGTACGACGAGTGGAGATTTGTACTGCATACTGATGATGTGAATGAGCGAACCGAGTGTTTCTCGCAAAGATAGCCGGAGATGGTATCAAAGAATGTAATTCACCAGCACAATAGCCGTTGTAATAACGATAATACAAAGAAAGAACTGAAACCATCCTTCTATGCTCAAGGGACTGTATGTGAGAAGTTAAGGACGGGTCATTTATAAGCCTAATCGCTCTCTTTTGAATACGATCAACGATATCGAGAGCGTATTGGGGAGCACTAACCCAAAGGTGAGAATTATATTCCAGATGAGGCCGAATTTGGGCCTTATACAGCAGAAGGAGTTGTCGAGAGGTAAAGTACTGCTTAGATCTGTACAAAAAACCTATTTTACGAGCAGCTGTTTTGGTAGCTGACAGAAGATGGTCAACCCATGAGAGATTTGAAGATACAGTCATACCCAACAGAGTAATCGAGTCTGAAAACTTAAGAACTGAGCCATTCATACTTACAACAGGAAATGATCGATCTTTTTTGGCGAACATAAGGCAACACTGAGTTTTGTTAGCATTAAATTTAACTAGATTATTGCTTCCCCATTCGAGAATACGTTGAATGTCTTTGTTGATTGAATTTGCCATTTCAGCTTTAATTTCTTGATTTGACATAGAAGGTGGATTATCACCATGAGTAGACTGAGATGAACTATAGTGAAGAGTGCTATCGTCAGCAAAGCAATGGATGGGGTTAGTTGTTGAAGAAATAAGGTCGTTTATGTACAGCAGAAAAAGTGTAGGCGCTATAACGGATCCCTGTGGTACGCCCGTGTGAATGCTAACTTCTTTTGAAAAAAAGCCATCAACTACGACACGTATTCGTCTTTTATCAGTTGATGAGCGTATCATTTAACCCAAACGAGGTGAGTTTGGCAAGTAAACACTTATGCCAAACTTGGTCAAATGCCTTTGAGATATCTTTGAAATATGTAGCCGTTTTAGAAATATTTGATAAAAACCTAAAACCTACCCTAATATCCTCCCTCTCCTCTCTACCACTGGATTGTTTCCAAAATCTAAACAACTCTAAGCCAAATGAAAACAAGCTTAGCATGTTCGCTGTGGCTTAAAAAATATACGTGCTGTTCTGGAAACCATCATGATATTTTTATTTAATTTAAGATAGTATGTCAAATTAAGGCATATTCGCTTGTTTTGTGGAGTATGTAAGTGTTATCTAGCAATTCCTGATAAAAAAAAGACGACCACGTAAGTAGCCGGCGGCACTAACCGAGATTTTGGGTGAAATATTAGTGCCAGGAGCCAGCGGCCACATACGGGGTCCCAATGAAAATGGCATTACCAACATTTTTTTTTTATATTAAAAACAGAAAATATAGGTGCAGATCCGTATCATATGGTACAAATATAAAAAAAATCTTGTAATTTTATAATGTAATATGATATTTTTCCAAGCATTCTGGGCACAGTCCTGGCTTTTCTTGTAATTATTGCACTGATACATAGTGTGTTTCCTTCCTTTTCCTTCTTTGGTACATTGGCGACACCTGTTATAAATAAATATTAAATAAGCAAATAAAATAAAAGCTAACAAAATAAATACCTATTTTGTTTTATTCTAGTGTAATTGCTGCTACCCCTGTAAGTTTCGGATATCTTAACAATAGAATGATTTACTCTTGCAGGTGGTCTTGAACGTGTAGGAGTAATTTCGACTGGTTGTTTTATTGGTAAAAGTCCATTGATTATACACAGCCTGAAGTTGTATAGGGTCAATTTTTTAGCCCCAGAATAAGCATTATATAATTTCAAAGAATTTATCATAAGAAGTAGCACTGTGTGTATAAATAGTTTTTTGTACCATCTAACAGTTTTCCTTTCACATGGGTAATACGATAGAAGTTGGTCTTGATGATCGATTCAGGACATATACTTATTGTAATTTATAACTGCTAGAGGTTTTGAACTTCAACTTTTCCTTTATTTTGAATAGTCTCAAATTCATTCTCGTATAGTTGTTATATGCATGACATCACGCTTGCCTTTCCATTTGCCCACGTGTATGCCGTTTTTGACTTTGAAATATTTTCCTCTTTTTTTAGCTTTTTCTTAACTACTTCCTGAGGATGTTCTTTTCAGTCAACTCTTAGTGTTCTTGTACTGTAAGTTTTCTTCTCCAGAAGAGCTTGGGAAAGACCACAGCTGTTGTAAAAATTGTCCATATACAAAGCATGCCCATTACCTAAAAAATCCTCTATTAGCTTCATCACGACTTTTGAAGCATGCTCTTTACCGCTTAGCTCTCTATCACTTGTCCCTGTGTAAGAGGGAGAACAGTTCCATTTGGCTGTGTCAACATGCATAATTTAATTCCGAATTTGTGTTTTTTATTTTTTACACATATTGACGAAAACTCAATCAGTCTCGCCATAACATCATGCTTTCAACCAATGAAAGTTCCTTCCCCGGATTAAATATACTATTTCCATCTTGCTGTTGAAGTAATCTAAGACTTTTCATATTCTTTTCAGCACATCTTGATTTCTGCTGATCTGTTCCCGAAATAAAGGTAAATTGAACAGTCCATCTGTTTTCCAGTAATCCTGAATTCTTGATAACGAAATTGTTCCCATGTGATACATAAAGCCCAAGAAATACTGTGAATTCATCAACCGTTAATTCTTTCCATGCAGTAATTCGCGATTTGTCTGAAGTACTTTGAGATAAAACTTCAGCTGCATTTTTATTTGTCTCCTCAACAATAAAATTAATGAATTTGTTGTCGACTAATAAAGAAAAAAAATCCATAGGAGCATTTCCCAGATGCGTTACTAGGAATTCTTGATTTGTGGTGAATACAAAGTTCTTCAAATTGTTTGGCTTTTATGAATTATCTGCCCAACCCATAACAATAGTTGTATTGGGTGGGTTTTGTTGTGCATTAGTGGCTCGCACTAAGCCTCCATCATCTGTTGACCCTTGTAACTCTACTTCATTTTTAGCATTGGAATCAGACTCAGATAACTGAAACTCTGATCTGCTTGATAAACAAGGCTCTTCACTAGAAGTACGATTTAATTCATACTCAAGTTCTTCTCATGGTAGAGGCCATTTTCTATCAAAGACACTTCTTTGCAAGTGTGCCCGGTTCACTGCGACGGATCTGCTTCATGTTGTGAACTCATTATTTATAATAACGGTTAAAAGTATACTAGAATACTGCACAATTACTTTAGAAATGTATATATAAAACAACAAACACTATTGTCACTATCAAAAAGTTACCAGTGTTTCCTAAAAAAATAATAAATCTGTTCTTAAAACCAACCACACAAAATTCGCTCTAAAACATTCGTTTGCCACGCCGATACGAAAAACATACACTTGCCATCAGTGCTAGCAAACAACTGATGTATTTGTTCATCTTATAATGCCGGCCACCGGAGACAGTCAATGTGTTAAATACAAACTCTTAAGCAGGGTTGGCAGATATATATCAAGTGATATATATCATGATATATATCTTGATATATATCCGATATTTATTGATTGATATATATCACTTATTAATTTTTTACAAAATAAATACCCCAAGTGAAAAATTCTTGATATTTTGAATAAAAATAAAAACGTATTAACAGTGCGTTTTGCGGTTACAACTTACAATTCATAGATTCCCTGCTTTTGGTTTAGGGGATTCACAATACGACGCCGACGATTGAACAGTTTTCGTTTCTTAGGCGATTCCTCGGGCTTTGTTTACTCTTTGTAGGTGCATCGCGCACACAACACGTTAAATCAAATTGATATTACGTCGTATGTTTGTTCACCTTTAAGTTTTAAGCGTATTATAACGTGACTGTTTTCGTTTTCAAGTATCTAGACGTATGTGTTTTACGAAGAAAATGCCGAAAAATAAGCATCCGTGTGGGTTAATTTTGAGTGTAAAATTAAAAAAGGCAATTCCGGTAAATGGGCTGTGTGTAAAAAGTGCAAGAAGGAAATGCAAGGTATACCCTCAAGAATGATGAACCACTCAAAAGTATGTACAGGCCATGCAGAGACTATCTCAGATCCAGAATCGGAAACTCACTCAAGGGATTCAAATGGTAAGGACTGTAAGGAGGTTGATTTAATATCAAACAAGCAAACAGGTAATCATATTACGAATTAATTATGTCTTATTTTTTTTAAAACTCTCAGATTTTTTTGATGTTTTAAAATTAAAATGTTTAATATGTATTAAATTCCTGTATCCGTCCCTGAAGTAAACCTTTTCAAACCAATTGGGGGTCTTATACAAAAGTGCATTCTATTTCTATTTATTTGTAATCCAAAATCAAAATTTTCTATAAATATAGGTAATCATTTTTAATTATTTTCAACTTAATTTAACTTACTAACTAATTAACTATAAAAGTTTTTATTGTGGATTTTCAATTATTCAGGATTAAATATAATAGTGTCTCTGCCTCTCTGCAATGTTGGTTACATGCGAAAAAAAAATCAGAAACTTGTCTTCAAACAATAAATTCTGCATGTCTGACAACTTAAAAAACATAATTGACTTGGTTATAATAATTTATTTGTTATTCATTATAGACCACCAACCTCGACCCTCAACATCAATGGTAACTTCACCAACAAATGAAAACATCAGATTAGAAAATCCTTCCAGCCGTCAACAGGAAATTGAGGTAGGAGATATTGTGTCAGAGGCTTCAATAACCAAGACAGCTTTACCAACTCCATCTGGCAGTAGTATTGGCAGTGGAAGTGGCAGTACAATGTGTTGGGATAGTTTTATACAACAAACATCAAAAATACAATCTACAGAACTAAGTCAAAACAAGCCGAGACCAGCGAAAATTCGACGAACAGAAAAATCTCATTTAAATGCTGTTAAAGATGCTGACATAATTTTTACGTCAGAGTCTTACGCGAAACGTATATCTTTACAAGTGGGCAGATATTTCTATGCTACAAATACGCCTTTCAATCATGCCGATCATGCAGAATTTCAAGAGTTATGTAAAATAATGAGGCCTGGATATAAACCACCTTCAAGGCGTCAAATTGGTGGGCAAATTTTGGATGATACCTATCAGTCAATCTTGGAAGAGTGTAAACAGAAACTAGGTCATGTCGTCTCCATGTCTCTGGATGGATGGAGCAACATTCATAACGAGCCCATTGTATGCTGCTCAATCATGACTCAAAGTGGAGATTCCTACTTAGTGTCAACTCTCGACACATCGGGACATCCATATATCGCGGAGAATTTAAAAGAAGTGGCAACAGATGCAATCCAGAAGACGGAACAAATCTTTGGAGTGAAAGTAGGAAGCTTCGTTACCGACAACACGGGTAAACGTCTTGAAGATGCGAAAAGAACTTGTCAAAGATGTTGAGATAATTCACTATGGATGTTCTGCTCACATCCTTAATTTGTTTGCAGAAGACCTCGATATTCCAGGAGTCACCCAGCATATTTTAAAAGTTATTAAATACTTCAGAAATAAGCATTTACCAGCTGCTTTGTATAAGGAAATGAAAGGGAAAAAACTAGTTATGCCTCAGGTAGTCCGTTGGAACACAATGTGCGATGCAATAAAGTCATATTTGGATAACCGGGGAATATTGGTCCAGCTATGTCAAGACCACCAGGATGTTGTCGATAAAGAAATTATTAAAATAATTAATGATACTCATATTATGAAAAATGCGATAGATATCATGAACCGACTTAATCCCATTAGTATTGCATTAGACTGTATGCAACGGGATCAAACTACAATTGGAGTTGCAGTAGAGATATGGCACCAACTGGAAAAAGATTTGGGAATGAAGGATCAATCCAATATGGTAAAAAAAGCGTTTGCCAAGAGGAAAGATATGTCGTTGGGATCACATGATTATTTGGCGAATATGGTCGATCACAGATTCTTAGGCCAAAATTTAACACCACCCCAAAAACAACAGGCTTTCGATATTCTGAATTCAATAAACCCAGAATTTGTTCCACTTGTTATGGCTCTTACTACAAAGTCTTCTCCATTTCCAAACTATTTATTTTCCGCACTATTTCAAACAACAAACCCCATGATTTGGTGGAAATCAGTTGCGATTCCTGAGTCGGAATGGCCCAAAAAGGAATTTTTACAACTATGTGAGCAGTTATTCAGTGCAGTAGCGGCAACAGCTGGTTTAGAAAGAATTTTTTCAAGCTTTGGAATAGTTCAATCTAAATTAAGAAATCGTCTGGGCAACGGAAAAGCGAGTAAACTAGTATTTGTTTTTAAATGTTTAAATCAAAATACCGATAAAAAAGTCAAAAGCTTGGACTGGGTCTTCTCAAAAAGTGATGAAGTCGTGTTAAGTGAAGATAATGATGAAGATGATGATATTCCTTTGACCCGATTGTGCGAAACTTAAAAATATGTCAAGCGACAAGTTATTTTGATATTTATGTAATATAAATATTTAGGAAAATGTCATTTTTTGTTACTTAAATAATAATAATTTTTTTGTCTTGTTTTTTGTTATTTTAAACTAAAGTTTGATTTTTGTTGTTTACCAAAATAAAGGTATTTTACGTTTCATGTTTTTTTTTGCATACAGCCTAACAACGAAATTCCTGATATATATCGGATATATATCCGATATTATGATATTTATATAAATATCATATTTGCCAACCCTGCTCTTAAGTACGTAGGTATTTTCGTTCTGGAGTTATCGTGGATGCTAACATACATCCACACACACACATCCAGACATCATGGCCGATCTTGGCCAAAAGTTGTAAAATGAGCTAATAAGTAGAATTAGCGATAGTGAAAAAAAAGTCGATTGCATAACCTACATATGCATATGTAGGTTGGAAGGTGATAAACATTGAATCATCAAAATACATCCCATTGTAGAACTTTAAGAACAAAACATATCATAAATCGAATTTCTGTAAACCACTAAGTCTTTAACATTAAAAAAAGCGTTCTTATTCACCCCATTTTAAAGTATGCAATATGGTTTTAACAAAGTAAGTTTTAAAAAGCATTAACAACTAGACAATTTACACTTGATCCTTTAATTCCTCCATTATTTGAGATTTATAAAAATCAAATATACCTTCACTAGCTTTTTTACAAAGTTCTAACGCATCTTGATAGTCATTTAAATTAAAGGAACCAGAAGTATCAGATGCAATCATTCTTTTACCTACACTATCAAACACAAATATAAAATAAGCTTTTGCTTTTTCTAAAAATAAATTATCTGGATCTAAATGAAAATTTCCTTGTTCATCTAAACCACAACTTGCACTTGCAAATAAAAATTTCAAATCAATACCAGAATTTAGTAATGCTAAACAACATCCATTCACAGCACATGGAATTATCTAAAACATATAAATATTTCTATTTAATTTAAACCCAGTTTTTACTTACCCCTCCACGATTTTGCATTTCTTGAATAATTACTGAGATTGATGATCTTGGGTAAAGTGTTGTAACTAATGCTGTTTCACATATGTTTTGTATAATTGATTCGCATAATCTATCGCCAATCCCTACATAAACAGAATGTTTGTAGATATCGCCTTAGTACAATTTGCTCTGGACAAACTTAAGCAATAATTAATCTATTATACCAGCATGTTCAATTATTAATTGCAAAACATGTTAACCATATAACACTCTTTTTCATTTACGTTATATTAATAACAACAGTGACGTGGATTTTAACCATGCATGCATATTTAAAAAGCTACCATGTAGGTTACTAAATATGAATATATGACATATTACTTTTATTAACAATACAAGGTAATAAACAAGGATTTATTGCAAATACAAACCTGGAGCTCCTGATTTTGGACGATAATAGGCCTCAACTGACGCTTTGTTTATCAGCATTTTTTGCTGTTTTACTTCAATGGGTCCATAAATGCCAATCATAACCGTTGTTTCACCTGAATAGGATGTTTCAACAAAATATAAAGTAATAATACAAAGTACCTTGACTTAATAAAACTGAACCATCTGGTCTACTTAATATACCTAATTTACAATTTACTTCCCTCATGTTTAAATTTATATTTTTTTCCATTTCATTCATTGTTAAAGTACTTGTTAGTAATAAAAATGAGGTTAGGTAAATGAATCTACTAAAAACATGACCACAATCCAACGTTGCCGTATATTTGACTTTTGTATGTGTATAACGGAATACTGTGGTACATTACTTTTTACTATCCAACCTACATATACAGCTGAGTTCAAAAAAAAGGGGAAATGAAAATTTTTCAATCGTAAATTCGGTTCTATTTGTCATCTTGGCAATACGCATCAAACATATTTTTATCAATGTCATTAAATTTATACCAACTTGTGCATTTGTGTGCCTCATTTAAGGGACGTAGATGAAGCCAGAATCGTGTCTTACCTGGAAAATGATAGGACAATTATGAATTTACAGACAGAATTTGGAGTTGGAAAAAGTAGAATCTGGAGAAAAAACATGTGAAACGAATGTGGGTTCGCGTCGACATAAAACTAAATATGAACAAGAAGATGATTTTCATAAAAAACAAAGGGTAGGATTTGCTTTAGAATTCCTTGAAAGAGAAAATTTATGGAATATGGTAGTATTTTCAGATGAAAAAACTTTCAAATCCAATAAAGACGGTAGATTAAAAGTCTATAGACCCAGAAATACACGTTTTGAAGAAAACTATACTCAACGGTGTAATTCGTTTTTCAGTTAATGTGTGGGGTTGGATTAGTGCGCTAGGTCCGGGAGTACTATGTATTGTGGAAGAAAGGCTTAATGCAAACATTTATGTTAACATTATTCAAGATGTTATGTTAAAATCAGTTGTACCGATCTTTCCGGACAATTTTGTATTCTAATAGGACAATTACCCAATATATACTTCACGACTTGCACAAAACTGGTTGAGAGGAACTGAGCAAGACATATTAATGTTTTGCCCTGGCCTTCGAGAAGACCAGATGTTAACCCCATATAAAATGTATGGGGCTTAATGGTAAACAGGATGCGCCGGACAAATGTTCGCCCCGAAAACAGACAAGAGCTTATAAATGTCATAAATCTGGAATGGAAAAATGTATCACAAGAGTATTGCCAAAACTTGATTACGTCTATGGCTAGACGATTAACATCACTGATACAGAAGAACGGAGTTATTATTAAGTAATAAGTTGTTAAATTTGTTGTAAATTCTAAAATATAATTTGTTCAATTTAACCTATTTATTTTTAAACTAACATACCGTCAAAATATTTTAACCTATTTTTAATAAACCATGTTCACACTATGGAAAAACATAAAAATCTGCCAAGTTTTGTTTTATATTTCCCGAATTTTTTGAATGCAGCTATACATATGTAGATATAGAACGTTTGACAAAGTTTCACCGATATCGGCCATTATGTGTATGAGTGTATATGCACGCGTGCGCATGTGTGTAGGGTTGTTACGGGTGAAAAGCGCGGTGGAAATTAGTATAACAGATATGGGGTAGTTGTCGATAACTGAATGGAAGGGGGAATGTCATAAATCAAAGGGCGCTAGTTTGTTTAAAATCGAAAATATTGGTATAATTAGCACACAAATAAACGATAATACTCCACAGTAATGTTGAAAAACAAATAAAAACTTGATTACCTTTCATAGCATTCAACCAGGTAAATCATGAGAAAAGGGCTCCTGAACTGGTGTCTAGATAAAAAAGTTTCAAAATAATCGCACGCAATGATAAGATAACGTTAGTGTGCTGTGAGACCCATTGTGAAGGTCATCAATCTCAATTACTCAAACTTTAATGTACGTTAACTCTATCGATGAAGTTCTATATCCAAATATCTTACTCTTAAGGCTATATAATCCCGAAAGTTATAAATAACCAAAATAAACAAAAAATCTCGTAAATGCTTTTGGTTACTGAATTGCCCAAATCGTTAAATAATTTTACCCTGCGAGTTCACACTAACCATAAAACAGTTTCCAAATAATACACCTAAATTCTATTAACACACATACACTATAAATAAATATTTTGAACAATTGGTTTAAATATAAAATTCATACACGAATTTGAACGTAAAATCGTCAATTAAAATTTCTAGTTATACTTATTTGTTTATTGATTCTTACAAGATCAAACTAATGCAACTTAAATCCAAATTAAACAAAGCCTTAATTTTGATTAACGCAAATCGTTCTAGTAACCTAAATTTTAAAATCTATTTTCTACAATTTTTAAAGCGTAAATACGGAAATTATACAACTGTTAAGTATAAAGTGAATGATAAAGTAAACAAACGGAAAGCGCTAAATATCTTAATGAAAGTCCGTTGACGTCTGAAGGGCGCCCGTTCAAATTTACAATCACAGGCGCTGTACAAAAATAATAGAGCAAAAGCACAGTTTCGTTAATTACCTCACATTCGCAGTTTTCACAAATTTTCGAAAGGCCTTTTCTTTCCAAGTCATATCTGCAGCGCACCGGAATGGAACGAATCCCGTTGAAATAGTTCTCTTAATGGATCGGGAAAAATGTTTTAATGTGCATTCACAAATAAACCGTGAAAACTAAGTCTAACCAAGGTGTCCTTTTATTAACCACCTGGTTTGATTATTAACACAAACACGCACCTTATTTACACGTAACCGTTCATTAGATACACAAAATATTTTAGCAAACTTTGTATACCGCAATTTATTGTCTATTTTAAACAGCTGTCGATACATTATAGTTAATGATTAATACCAAACACGGCACATATATCAACCCTCTTAAGCCGTAAAAATAATCCAAGAAATAGGAAAGCAGTAAAAATCAACACTTTCCTTTTTCAATGGAAACGAGAATGTTACTAATCGACAAAATTCCAACAAAACAATCTCTCCGTGGTGATTGAATTCTATCTATAATCCACAAGTAGTGAAAGAGCTAACTCCGTCACGATATCTTCAGATAACCACCGGGTAAATCGTAGCTATAATGCGCGCACTTTATGTTACATTACCAGCCCCAAGCTCTCTCAACCAACTCAGAGTACTGACTAACTAAAAGAACCAACACGAAAACCCTTTACCTCGCTAGATCACGTGCTCTTGCACCATTACGTTCCATACTAAAAAGCAAGCTGAGCATTTCTCACGAGAAAAATTTACTTCAAGCCACACGTGTGTCAACTAAAAACCAATAACCAGAATCCAGAGAACAAACAGCCTTTTTTCCAATAGCACAACCCATATCGCCTAATAAACCTTGTATAACTTCCCCATTACCAACTTTAATTATAAACGAACTGGTAGACTACGAAATACGCAGAACCACGTGACTGTGTTATGATATTGTAGTTATGTTACATATTAATTAAGTTTCTTCGTGAAAGCGTTAAAACACATGTTTAATAGCTCTATTATAATACGCATTTAGTTTGTAATACAGTAATCACTTAAAACTAAGTTAGTTTACAATGCGATTGATAAAAAAATTGTGGTGCGTGTGATAAAGCATTGAACAACGAGAAAGAAATAGTTTGTGATAAGTGCAGATTACCTATTCATATAATACTACTTGTTCGGGACTTTCTAGATCGGATATACAGTTATACTTTTCAGATAAGAAAATTGTAGTTTATCGTTGTTATAATCGCCTAAATGGGAAAACCACTGTGGTCGAGTTGGAAGAAGGTATCACAAAACTGACTACAGAAATTTAAATATTGAGGAAGTCCACGGGTAAAGATTCTAAGGTCAATCATGATATTAATTTAATATCGGAAATCCTGCTTGAAGTAATTTCCATTGATACCGGTGCGCTCAAAGTGTATCCATTAGGTAAATTGACTGAAAATAAACAATGACCTTTAAAAGTAGTCTTAAAATCAGAAGCTGACGTTAAAAATGCGTTAAGATTAAATACGTTATTAAACGATAAGAAATCTATATTTCGATTGCTGCAGATTAAACTGTTCTACAACGGAAATATTTGCAAGGCCTAAGAACCAAATTAAGTGAACGTATTCAGAATGGCGATAAATATTTAATAATTAAGTACATACGTGGCATACCAAAAATTGTTGCAATCAATCAAACAGATAATTTAAACTAAAATCGCCCAATCGATCAACAACTTTGACTGTTATTTTCAAAAGGTCCGTGGTGTACGGTCGAAAATAAAACTAAAACGGCAGGTAACAGATAATTAGAATGCACCGGACTAGCTTTGAGGGACAGCGGGCGTGGGCGTGTTTTTGAATTTAAAAATACTAAAGGTAGTTTGTTATTAAGACGAAATCGGTAAGAATACACCTGGGCACATGTAGATAAATCATCCTTCAACAGTCAAAAGATCTCACTTACCTTACATTGGCTACCTCCAGGTGCGCATCGGAGATGCTTCGAAACTTTAGCTCTAGAACAAATCTTAAAAATACCCTCACGCTTAAATACCAAAACAGCGTGGGCGAAAATCAGTTGTTGGGTTTCAATGACTTCTTTAACTTTATATTTCGTTACGTTACCCTCAACGCTTGTGAACGAAATAATTTAAACACAATAAAAAAATAATGAACGTTAAATCTCATTAACTCAAATTTAAATACTACTCATCTTCAAATCTCTGTCATTAATTGAACTCCAAACTAAAATAATTAGATATAAACTAGATAATCGTCATTTAATATTCCTCTAAACGGTTACGTTAAACAACAAAAAATATTTAATAAAATTTAAAAATTGCAATAAAATTACTACTCTTCGTAAATTATTGCTTTCGCTGGTCAGGAGGAGATCACAAATTAACACCATAAAATTCAGTTAATTGTTCGTCTATTATATCTAAATATATCTCAAAAAGCACACAAATACATATATTTCTTTACAATGGTTTCGGTTTGATTTAAAATATTAAATACTAGAAAGCGGAAACATAAAATGGTCAACCTTCTAAGTTTACCAAGTGGCCTTTGATTTTAAGCTACGGAAATAGAATTATCTAAATATGAATTCAAAACAATACGTAACCAATTGGTCACTAAAAATCAATTTTACCACACACATGTTCATATACATAAATTTGCAGTACATTTAGTTAAATAATAAAAAAATAAAATACCAAAGATATCGCAAATAAAAGCAGTTCGTCAAACTTTAAATTGAGATGACGTGAAAGCATCAAATTCCGTAAGATAACACCAAAACAAACGACTGCGTTTATTGGCTTGTCAACCAATAATTTCACTAAGTTTACAAACAAAGTTATGATAAAGCATTCACAATAACGTACAATATTGCGTTACCTTCTCCAACGGTCAGTGACGAAAGCAAGGAGAACGGCTACAGGATACTAGCTAATGTTCTCGCTCAGTAAGGCAAACCTATACGGCAATTTCCCAGTCTTAATTTCGATGGCGATACGTTTACCTTACTTGGTCAGGACGGTGTATAGTTTATGTGCACAAAACGAGTAGTTCAATTAAATCGGTAGCTCTATTTACAAGTCTGTTTAATTATTAAAATGGAAATAAAAAAGATCTATTTAAAAATTATTTACAGTGAGACTTTCACAATGGTTTCATTCGGTAATATAAATACACATTAAGCGCGGCCTCGAACCACCACTAGATGCACTTAAATAGACACAAAACTTAGTAAAATGTTCATAAATTGACCCCACGGTCCATAACTTCAAAATAAATAACCAGGAGGGATAAACGTCTACACAAATATCCACCAAACGGGTGCTTTTAGTTGCAAACAACGTTTCCAAAAGTTCGGTCCTCCAGGTAAAAAGCTTCTTCCCCTCTCCAAAATATTGCACCATATTTCTCAACAACATGATAAAACCGCTGGCACTGCTACGTGTACGACTCAAGTGCAAATTGTCATCCAATTGGTTCTTTTAAATGTGATTTCTACTGTGAACCCATTTGTTGTACAGCACAATAGTTAACACGCATATTAAGTGTTTGTTTTATTTAAATTGCATTGCATTAACGGCACTATTTTTGGTGTTTAATTTAAGTAAAAAGTAATTACGTTCGAAAGATTTAGCTATTGATTATTGAGTTATAAAGTAACTTCTAAAGGTTGATGAGTTAAAGCCTTACTTTTATGAATTTGAGCGCATTTTATTGCGATTTGAAGAATTTAATTTCAAGTGGTTGTAAACAGAATTAAAGTGACTTCTTTTTATTAAAGTGATGGATAATTGAAAATCAGTATTATTAAGTAACGTAACGTAACAAAATTATTGTTTTTTTTATCAGATTAACGATTGATAGTTTTGCGGCACGCAATTACTTTAGAGAAGCGTGCGATATTATTTGTAGCCTTTCAGGTTAGCGAAGATCTGCTGGTCGCAGGACCACCTGCGATTACGTTGAGATAAGTGAGTTATTTGAGTAATTTTGAGCGAGCTGTGAACTGGAGTGTAATTAGGCATTTCAACCCCTATTGTGTTATTTCAAATACTCTGGCGCCCTAATTATGTCGATTTCAACCCCTATTTTGACTTATTTACGGTAAGCTATCCTATTGAGCACAAAATTTATAACAACTTGTTTGTACGAAGTCGCGAATATGTTTCGTTAGTTAAAGAAAATGTGTATTATCCTGCGTTAAAATTTAACTTTTGATTTAAAAAATGTGTTTCCGATCAATTCAACCGATAAAGTGTAAAACTTTAAGAAAGCTAATATTGTTCAACTTTATAGGGACCTATTATAGTATGCATTGACTGGAATTTTTAAACCAATATGTTAAGGTAAATGATGCTTGCGCTAACTTTTATAATAAACTTTTATTTTCTTAAAACAAGACACGATCCTTTCCGGCTTGGTTTAAGAATAACATAATTAAAAATATTCCACTAAAAAACTACTACCGAAAGAAATACAGACGAACTAAATCTGAATGTACATGATAATTGCACGAAACTGTGAGCAACTTAACTATTAAATCACAATCTTCTGCTGCTTACGGTGATTATCTTCGTAATATGCAATAACAAATTACCACTAATCCCAAGAGCTTTTGGTCATATTTTCATTCTAAGAAAGGTATTTCTCGGGTATCAGGCAAAATGGTTAATTAGCAACGAATCGCTTCATAATCCTATGCAAATTTTTATTGCTTTCAATAAATATTTTAGCAGAGTATAGTTTAGTTTAGTTTAGTTTATTGTGATTAACTGTTACATATGTATAATACTACATTTACAGACGTCAATATAAAAAGAAATACAAGCACAAAATCTAAACTGATGCAACTAATCTATACTTAGGTTACTATTATAAAATTCAGTCAAATTGTAACAAGCATTTTTCAATAAAAATGATTTTAATTTACATTTGAGTTTATTTGGCGGAATACAGCTAATATTTTAGTAGCGACATATATAAAGCTACTATGTGTTTTAGATAAACGATAAAAGTTCAAATTGAGATCGTTCTTTTATCGGATAAAATGATCGTGAACATCTGACCTAATACATTGTTCACCAAATTCTTTAGAATAAATTGCACAATTAAGAATAAACATGCATGGCAATGTCAAAATTTGCAATTTTTTAAAAGTATCCTTGCACTCATCTCGATAACCCAGTCCACCTATAATTCGTAATGACTTACGTTGAAGTTGAAATATTCTTTTGGCAGATGGCGAGTTGTCCCAAATAATATTGCAATAATTCAAATGAGAGTGAATAAATGCAAAATAAACAGTTCTCAATATAGAATCTGAAACATTGTCAACCAAACGACGCAGAATAAAAATATTCGTGTTTAATTTATTGGCCAAATTTAATTTTGGATCAATAAGTGTGCCCAGAAATTTAACATAATTCAAATTGTCAAAGGTAATAGTTTTAACTTTATTTAGACGTAACTGATTAACTGCACACCATTTATCTACTCAAGCCATCGTTTCCTCAGAATCATTTAGCACTATACTGATTCATCGCACCCATTCACAAATACGGTTGCATCATCCGCATATAAAATACAGTTACTTATATTTTTCAGGTTTAAGGGAAAATCATTAATAAAAATCAAGAACAGAAGGGGTCACAAGATTGAACCTTGAGGAACGCTCTTTTCAAGTGGTAATTGTGAAGATAGAACATCATTCACAGATACCACCCGAGTGCTGTTACTTAAGTAAGACCTTACTAAATTTATACTCAGCTGATCGAAACCATAAGCTTCCAATTTCCTCAATAAAATAGCGTGTGACACGCAATCAAATGCGCGGGACAAGTCTAGAAATATTGCTAGAGAGTGTTCACCCCTTTCGAAACAATTCAAAGCATGCTTAACAAAACTACCAACCGCATTAGAGGTGCCTTTATTCTTTCTGAAACCGAACTGGTTTCTGTAAAAAATGTTTTAATTTTCAAAATAACTGGATATTTGATTATAAAGTGCACGCTCAAAAATTTTTGAAAAAATTGGAAGTATTGATATGGGTCGATACTTTTCACAATTATTCCTAGCGTTACTTCTAGTGTTTGTTTTAGAATCACTAGTACAGAGATTTTTTTTTCTCTACTACTATTATTGTTCTGTAATTGGATCAATCGATCTGTTGTGCATTAAATTCTTTATTATTATTATTATTATGATTAAGGGACTGAGGAATTACTTTTAATCCCGCGAGTGAAATATATGTATTAAATTCTATTTAAAACAGCTATACTTTACTTATTTAAATATATTTAAAGCGAATATTAAAGTTATCATATCTGACAACCGTTTGCACTTAATGCAGCAATACAAGGGACATCGGTTATTTTAATAATCAAATATTTTTTCACTCAAATAGTCCTGGGTGTAGATCACACTGTTTACGAATTGTTCTAGATATGAAACGTTCAGATAACGTACATGTAGTGGCAAAGGACGAGAATACAACACGCCGGAAAATTAAGGGAGCCACATACATCGCACTAATAGAAAATCCAATAAGCCAAGCTAGTGTGGAAATATCGAATTCAATAATGCGCGAAGAGCTTAAGCGTAATAAGTTACAGTGCAACAAACTACTGCGCAACCACGAATAAGTTATATATATATATATATATATATATATATATATATATATATGTAAGTTCTAAAAAATCCATATTGGATTACTCAGTGGCTCAGCATGAATTCGACTCAAGTGCGAAAAGTCCTTCTCAGCACTAAGTCTGATGACGGAAGCAGAGTCTGCTTCCGAAACGTCGCGCTCAAAAAACGAAAACTGTGGAAATATTCCGATCAACTCAACCAATATGAAACCAGTTACAAAACACAATACATAATTGGTAACTCGGTACGGCCCCGAAGTAAAACAACTTTTCAGAAAGCTTGAAACATCCATGAACAAGCTATCACTTCTTATATAACGGCAATACCAGTGCTTTTTTTAATAAATTACGGAATTCTCCACTTACAAAAGATAGATTTATTAATTTTGTTAGCGGTTCTACAAACAGGCTAACATTTTGTTTTATAACTTTGCTGCAAACATTATAAACATCTCTGGTTTGACTACTAGATAGTGTGCATATAATTTGCCTAATTTCCGCTTGGGAAACAGGTTTAAAGGAAAACTCATACCCAAGATGTTCATTTACAGTGAAATGTCGACCGTCGATCGCGACATTAGTAGAATTCCCTACAAAGTGTTTGTTTAGTACATTAACATCAATTTTAGTAGCCTTGTTTTTATCTAGATGAGTTACCATTCTGTATGAATGAACTATTTTCCACATAGCTTTGGCTGGATTAGGAGAGTTAAGGATAATTCGATCATTAGCAGCACATTTGGCTTCCCTAATGGCATTCTTATATCGAATAAGTAAACTATTTCTAAGCACAAGGAGTTCGTTGGTTTTATGTTTTTGTAAAAACTCGCTGATAAACTGCAATTGACTTCTTAAGTTTTTTAGGTAGGGATTAAACCATTTATTGTCACACTTGCGTGTTATAAATTTCCTTTGAGGAAATGCAATCACGAAAGCATCCATAAAGTTATTGAAAACAATTTCAAATTTAGTGTTAAATTTAAGATTAGTGGAGGTAATTAACGGCAGCATTTACTAAATATATTGTAGAATGATAAACTGCCTTTTTCTGTAATAGGCCTTACAAGTTTTTCAACCAACTTCGTATCAATTTTAGAACAAAATTTTCCTGATACAGTTAATAATTGACCAAAATGATCCGACATATTAGTATCATAGATAATACAGTTAAACGAAACATGACCAAAGTTTATAAAAATATTGTCAAGGCAAGCATTTTTTCTGGTAGAAGATTGAACTGTTTGAAAAAATCCATAAGAAATGAGAAGTTCACATAATTCAAGAGTATACTTTTCAGTGGTATTAAATTTTACGTTAAAATCTCCAGATATAATGACTTTCTTATAATGTTTAAGCATATTTAGCAGATTATTAATAATTTCAAGGAACACATTAAAATCTCCATTTGGAGAACGATAAATAACAATTACAACAATACTGGATTCAGTACAGATTAGAGCTGATATTTCACAATTAATCTCAACAGATAGTTTATTCACGCAAGACAGCGCTTTAAAAGATTTTAAGATTATTGAAATTTTGAATCCAATAATTATTGCATTAAAATGAAAGCGTACGTAACAGTAAAATTAAATGCGTACTTAACATGTAATTAAAGTAGAAAAGTAATTGTAATAAGAGTGTAAATCAAAGTAAAAAGGAAAAGTGCCTGAAAAGAGTAAATGTTTTAATTTTTGTATAATGCGTTAAAAGATATCTTACCATTAAATCAATGGGACTTTCACAAAATTTAGGGGGAAACCCAAAAAAGCTTCCTGCACACACAACATTCACCAGGAAGTGAAAAAATAAACGCTTTAGGATGTCAGATGATGATGATGCGTTGCGCGAAAATATTTGCGCAAAGAATTAAGTCAACGACATGAGCAGAAAAATAATTTAAAGAGGGAGTATAAACCCTTAAGAAGATATGCACTTAAGTTACACCAAAATGCAAATTAAGTTGCCTACCTCATAGCTATAATGCAAAAATAATTAAAATTTTTTTCTTATATTTACAACTTAATAAATGAAGAACCTAAATTACGGTATATTTTAATACCACTCAAAATGGGTTGTTACAAACTTTATTAGAAATATTCGAAGCTGAAATAGATTTTTTATCATTATTTATTCTCAAATTATTTACCTCATTAATAACTGACTGAGATGATATCTGTCATTATTGAGCATCACAGGTTGTGATTTCTTTATATTATTAGGACCCGTGCACTTTGAATTTTCTTTATTGAATGTTCCTTGTATTAGTAGTTGATTTGTGAGCGCTACTTGTTCTTTTAGCGATTTAATATAATCTTTTAAATTTTCAATTGTAATATCTTTCTGTTTAATTATTTCATTTAAATAATAAACAGAAATATTAGTGAAATTATTTTCAATTCCATTATCACTGCTTGTTTGTAAAATGTTAGGGTCAAGTTCACAAATTTGATACGAAACTTTACCTGTATCTGTAGAATTGCAACAAATAATGTTATTATTGGCTACATCACAAACATTTTTTTAATTTTTGTGGTAATATATAAAACATTTTACACACTGTACACGTTTTTTATTTTTGCCGCATATACTTTGCGAGGTACTTTCTAACGGTTTGTCTACATCCGCCATTGCGTTCAAAATGTACTCACCTTACTCAAATATTAATGCTTAGTTTTATTTAATCGTAGTTCTGTTTTAAAAGATCTTTGGGTTATTTTAGATAGTAAACTATCTTTTAGTGATAATGTTTCTTCTGCTATTAAAACTCTTGGATTTTTAATTCGAAATTGTCGCTCGTTTACTAGCACGGTTGCATTGAAATCTTTGTATACAGTACTTGTCCGTTCAAAACCGGAGTATGGAGCGTTAATTTGGTATCCCTAAAAAAACATCATTAGAAACAGTACAAAGTTTCTCAAAGTTTTATTGTTCAAAGTTGATGGAGTTTATCCGGAAATTGGTATCGAACAAAACATCTTACTGGAAAAATATGATTTAGAGTCATTAGAAAAGAAAAGGGTGATGAGCAGGATTATATTATTGTACAAACGTTTACATAGAAAAATTGATAACCCGTATATATTATCTTCTCTTCAGTTTCATGTTCCACATTTTTCATCTCGATCTTTAGTTACCTACCTTTAACTGTCCTACGCCAAATACTAATCTTATACTTAAGTATTCGTTATGTGTAAAAACTTCAATTATATTTCTGATGTTTGTGATATTAATCAATGCATTATTACTGAAATTAAAAACATACCTCGTTAGTTACAGGTATAATATACGTGATAGAATTTTTTATTCGCTAGCATAGTCATCAAATTTCGCATTCCAGTGGTAATTTAATTTAATTTTAGATTTAAGCATTATATTTCATTTACTAACATATAATAAGGTATTTTCTTTTGATAGCGTTACTTCTAGTGTTTGTTTTAGAATCACTAGTACAGAGATTGTTTTTTTTTCTCTACTACTATTATTGTTCTGTAATTGGATCAATCGATCTGTTGTGCATTAAATTCTTTATTATTATTATTATGATTAAGGGACTGAGGAATTACTTTTAATCCCGCGAGTGAAATATATGTATTGAATTCTATTTAAAACGGCTATACTTTACTTATTTAAATATATTTAAAGCGAATATTAAAGTTATCATATCTGACAACCGTGTGCACTTAATGCAGCAATACAAGGGGCATCAGTTATTTTAATAATCAAATATTTTCACTCAAATAGTCCTAGGTGTAGATCACACTGTTTAGGAATTGTTCTAGATATGAAACATTCAGATAACGTACATGTAGTGGCAAAGGACGAGAATACAACTCGCCGGAAACTTAAGGAAGCCACATACATCGCACTAGCAGAAAATCCAATAAGCCAAGCTAGTCTGGAAATATCGAATTCAATAATGCGCGAAGAGCTTAAGCGTAATAAGTTACAGTGCAACAAACTACTGCGCAACCGCGAATAAGTTATATATATATATATATATATATATATATATATATATATATATATATATTATATATATATATATATATATATATATATATATATATATGCAAGTTCTAAAAAATCCATATTGGATTACTCAGTGGCTCAGCATGAATTCGACTCAAGTGCGAAAAGTCCTTCTCAGGACTAATAATAAGTCTGATGAAACGTCGCGCTCAAAAAGCGAAAACTGTGGAAATATTCCGATCAACTCAACCAGTATGAAACACAATACATAATTGGTAACTCGGTACGGCCCCGAAGTAAAACAACTTTTCAGAAAGCTTGAAATATCCATGAACAAGCTATCACTAAAGGAGAATCACATAACCTTCCTCTACAAAGCCCGTGATAACAACCTAATTCTCACCGGGCTCAACATCAAAACCCCGATAGACAGCCGAAAAATATCACTAATCTCAGAGCTAGCGAAGCCTTACTCAAAGAACTAATCAGACATCACCGTTGCAGAAAATACCTAACTAAAGAAGGAGAAGAAAGAAGCATCAATCGCAAAAACACTGTCTTTCATACACATCTCTAAACGACAGTTGAACGAGAACGAAATGAAGGTTCTGGACAAAGGCTTGAACTATGTGATAACCCCGAGTAAGTAGATTTAATAACCGCAGTTGAAGAAAACGCTCTGAAATTAGATCCTGAAGAAACCGAAGAATACAAAAGTAAGGTTAGATCAGTCTTAGATTCATCTAGGCGAACTAAACCTAACCTCTCTAACCTAGAAAGGAGAGCGGTCATTTCTTTAAGAATGACCCATCGATCAAAATTCTTCCAACCAAATCACGAAGAAATAGTGGTAAGCTTCGTCATCGTGAGCCTATTCACCGATGAGCCTGGAAAAGGATGAAACGTTAGACGCACGCACGTAACTTTCAGTAAACACAATAATTGAACTTTTGACAATATGCATTAGAACTAGATATTTCCAAGTAGAAGACAAATTCTAACAACAGTTTGGGATGGATTCCTCACTATCGCCCATAGTGAGCTATATATATATATATATATATATATATATATATATATATATATATATATATATATATATATATATATATATATATATATGGAAGACTTTAAAGACCAAGCGATATCCGAACGAATTCATGTAAAAACCAAGGATGTGGCTTAGATACGTGGACGCATATATGTATAAAACTGGTATATGGGTAATACCCTATGCTCCGCTATAAGTGGAAATGAAGTCAACATAAAAAAGATAGAAGTATACAGTTGTCTCTTGGAGGTGCCAACGAAGTAGAGCGCATGCGCAACTTTCACACTAAATTACTGAAATGAAATTTAATTATCGCGTTATTGAGGTTATGTTACCACGATTAGCAATAAAGGAAATGTTTTTAAAACTACAATTTTGATAAAAAATGGTATTGTATGTGATATAGGTTAATACTTTACTTCAATGTCATTAAACAGTTGTATTGTAGAAATAAAGTTTTTTATTCGTGGAATTTTTCTTTATTTTATACTTCAAAACATGTCATTAAATTCCTCATCATCCTCTGATAAAGACGATAAAAAATCAATTAATAAAAGTCAAATTTGACTGATTTGTAAGCTTATGCTGGCTAGAACTTTTACTATGAAAATGAGGTGATTATAATGTTGAAAAACGACTCTTAAATGTGTTGCATAAACTAGCTTATATACGAATTATTATAATTAGAATGTTGAATTGGGCATAACAATTTCACACAATTTAAAATAAAATTACTATATTACAAATTAATTACACTATAAAACTAATTTACTATTAAATATAAAAATTAAGAGTTGCGAAAGTGAATTAATTTACTATATTTATGGCGTATGTAGTCACTTTTCTCACTTGCAACTTTTCCTTCATAATGTAACCTTATATCTACATATATGGAAATTATAGTTTTTATGAGTTGAACCCTGTGGTTATCAAGTAAATCTTGATTTTTAATGTGATCAGATACCACATCATTATTAAAAGAGCTTTCTGCAACCACAGAAAATGCTTCCGATTTTATTAATTTAATTGTTTGGGTTCTAAAAATATGATGTAAGTGATATCTTATTATTTTTTCAGTGGGCTGGCATATTTTCATGACATCTTTAGATGGATAAATATACGGCCCACGATTTTTTATATAAATTAAATAGGTATCTTGTGCTATTCCACCAACTAATTGATTTGCACAAACATGGCACCATATTTTTTTTTGCAATTTATGCACAATAAAACCAGAAATATAATTAACTACATTAACTACATAAGGCGTTAATGCCCAATTCGTTTTTACATACTCGTGGCGGTCAACAATGTCCTTAGTAATATTGTCATAATCAAAAAATTTATGTGACATGTAAAATAGATAGTCCATCAGTTAAGCAATTTGAGAACATTGATGAAGAAATTTCATTTTTTACAAGTATTTTTTTAAAAGCAGTCTCAAACTGCTTGACATTAGGATTATTATTGAAACCTCCATGGCTTCGAACCACGCTAAAAAAAGTTTCTATAGGGTCCTGGCTTAATTTAAAAGTTAATAAATACTCGTGTTCACAGCACTGTTGCATCATCTTGTACAATTCAAATACATTCATTAAATTAATAATAATTCCTAAGAATCCAGTTTTACGATTCCCCAATATAATGGGTTGTCCATCGCAATCTGACAAGTCCTTTATGTATGATATAAAAGTTTTAGCACTTTCTTTTAAAAAATTATAGGATGATTCTGTAATTGGTACATTATATACATTCTTTTTACAAAACTTATTTCTACAATTTAACAAATCAACACAATTGTTAAATATCAAACAAAACGTAGCAGTTGCTTCACAGTCTTGAAAGTGAGATATTTCTAATTCCTTTAAAAATGTTAAAGCTTTAGAAACACTTTCGCTTAGGGTTTGTGCTGCTAACTTAACATTCATTCTGTTATCTTGATATGTAATATGTTTGTTTGTTAATTTAGTTGCACAACGTAAACCTTGTTCTTTCTCATATTTGTGTAGTAAACAGATATATTCCCATTCAATAGCTTTGTTGCGATATTGCAATGTTTTACGATCCCCCAAAGTATTTCTTATCAATTTAATCATATGACAGGCATCCCAGAAAATAAAAACTTTTTCATTTGTATAACGGTTTATAAACCACGGTTTAAATGATGGAGACCGATAAACAAAATTTGCACCCAAATGCCTGCACATGCTTAAATTAGTGGGAGCACCGTCAAACACAATAGATAAAACTTTGGCACCCGTATCATATAGCAGTTCAAAACATCTATTTAACAAGTTGGCTCGTTCTTCCCCAGTTAAAGATTTAATACAAAAATAAGCTATGGGGACCTTAAAAGACCTATTAATAGCAACTGCCATAAAAACTAGAACTTGGGTTGCTTTCGGCAAATTATCATTATCACCGTCGAGTGACATATGCGATCCTAAATCTACTCCTCCATAAAATGCATTTTTATGGTAAATAATTTGTGACCGTATTGCCATTTCATCAATAACGATATTCAATAACACTTGTTTAATTTTATTTTCTTCAGCAATTGCACGAAGTGCTTGTTCTTGAAACCCTGGTTTACAGTGTATGTTGCTGAACCAATTTTTAATGGTACTGCAGTGAGGTAACAAGTTTTTCCATTTCTGTCTAACATAATTGTATGCTCTAGGAGAATAATACTGCAATGTTACTGCAAAGCGACGAAGTTCGGGAGAGTATTTTTGCTTCTTATTCTGCAAGTTTCTTCTGATAATTTCTTCGAGATGTGGTGGCACAGAAGCCTAACATGTAAGTAAGTATTAGATTTTTATATTACCAAAAATATAATTACATGGTTTAATGGTGTTTTAAATTGTAATTACATATTTACCATTACAGTGTCTACCGCTTCATCACTTAAAAGGTTTTTCTTCTTCAAGGTGATAAGCATATCTTTTAAACACTTTACTTTTAAATGAAGCCTTCGATTTTGTTGTTGTAAACGTTTAATCTGTCGACGATGTCTTGTGATAGTCTCGTTGGCCATTTTCACAGCCCTTTTTGCCCTCCTTGGGGTAGACACATCAATATCTGATAGGTCACCCATATATCGTTGAGTAAACAAACGTTTTTTGGTTCTTGGTGGAGAGATTTCTATAAACAATTTTAAATTAGTTTATTAACATAACTATATGTAAAATGTATTTCAATAAAAAATGGAGTTCAGAACTGTCTCCCAAAATGCATACCAATTTCCATAGGATGTTGCTCTTCATTACATACTACTTCTTCCATAACACATATTGATGGTTCAACTACATTTGTTCCGTCCACAACATTACTAGCATACTTGTCCACAGTTGCAGTAATGATTTCTATAAACATACAGTATATAAATTCCTGCGATTCCCTTACATCTTAGAAGAAAATTATTTTAATCGATTAATTTTATAAATACCAGGTTTAAAAGTCTTCTTTTGTGCAATGGATGATGGTGTCAGTGACTGAGCAGCAGTAGTAAAAGGCACATTTAATTGTTTCGAAGGCCCACTAACATTTATTGCAGCCCTGGTATTACATCTCATTGATACAGACGGAACAGCGTTAGGTTGTAATCTAATTATGCCTCCATTTTTTTTGCATTTAAGTCAACAAAGTCATTTTCCTTAAAATGTAGTGAGCATATTGTTAAAGAATTGACTTTATCATCCGGAGTTAGATTACAAGCTTGTAACCATAATGACCGCAACGATTCCTTTGTAGGGAATCTACAAATGTACAATTAGACATTTCAATCAGTACACACAAAATTATACTTACTTGTGGTAACTTTGACTACTCTTAGAATCGCACAGAAAACAAATTCTTTTTTTTGATTTATACATTTCTAAAAACTTTTACACTTTCAAATTAAGGTTAAGTTAACTGTAAACACAACAACGTGATCAGTACAACTAACACTCGCACCTTCTTCTTCTGTGCGCGATAAACAAGGACAAAAATTGACTTGCGTTTTTCAACCTTTGCTACTCTAAAAGACAGCGATATCTATCTCTAATATGTTGGCTTCAATTATGAGCTGCATGCGCCATATATTAGTTAATACATATATGCGTGGACGATACTTTCGTATTTTGGCAACACGGCAAGCATAAGCGAGATGAATTCCTAGATCATCTAAATAGCCGCGCACCCTCCATAAAATTCACAATGGAATTGGAGTCGGAACAAAAACTGCTATACCTGGATGTACTTGTACACAGGAATGACAACTTTCACAAGTGTATATAGGAAACCTACCCACATGGGGAGTTACCTACGCTACAACTACAATCACCCCAAACCGTGAAATTAGGGGTGGCAAAAAGCTTGTACGATAGAGCGAAAACAATATGCTCAAAACAAGAGGACCTCAACAATGCAAATATCGCTAAAACGCTCAAAGAAAATGGCTACCCCGATTTAACAACTAACCTAAACCGGGAAAGGGCAACTGGAAAAGAAAAACCTAAATACACAGCGATAATATCATATATACAAGGTATCTCGAAAAAATAAGACAGATAGGCAGCAAATACACGATACGCCCTGCCTTCCAATCTACCAGAACGCTCAGGGAAATACTAACCAAAACCAAACCATACAATGAAAATCAGAATTCCAAGAACTGTGTTTACAACCTATCATGCGAATGCGGCACAGCATACATAGGCGAGAGCAGTAGACCACTCAAAGTGGTTTCTAGTATGGAAATGAAACCCATATAGAATTCAATAACGCGGGGTGCAACATGCGCAATAAACTACTGCACAACCACAAAACGTTATATATATATATATATATATATATATATATATATATATATATATATATATATATATATATATATATATATATATATGTGTGTGTGTGTGTGTGTTCTAAAAAATACATATTGGATTACTCAGTGGCTCAGCGGTAAAGGTGTCAGACTTGTAAGTGAAAGGTACAAAGTTCGAATCTGGTAGTAGTCAAATGCTTGGGAAGAAAAAATCATAACATATGAATTTCGACTCGTGTGAAAACAGTCCTTCTCAGGACTAAGCCTGATGGCGGAAGCAGAATCTGCTTCCGAAACGTTACACTAAAAAAGTAAAAACCGTAGAAATAGGCTGATGAACTCAACCAATATGGAACCACAGTTATAAAACACTTATAATACATAAATAGTGTGTCATTTTACGCCGGTTTCCCCTACTACCAGGTAACCAATTAAGAAAAAGTAATTTTCAGCAATGATTCTCGTATAGATTAGAAATACTTTTGTTTGAAACTTTTTCTTCAGGTTACCGTAACAACAGGGCAATTTATGCGAGGATCACTTAATTGATTACTTCATTGTGCTATCTTAGGCACTTGAAAGTATTTTCAATAAAATTTTCAAGTTTACTTCACTGAAGCAAACAAATGTTGAGCTCCATCACTGATGATAGATAAATCCGGTTGACGGGTTGATGGGTATATGGTTGTAAGTCATCAAGTATTGCTATTTCTCAATTTAGATTTATATTTATTTCATACGTATATACAAATATTCAGATTAAACAATCCTCAAAAATTATTTTTTAGAAAAAAGTGAGTAATATCTTTGTACAGTTTTTATTACAACACTAATAAATAGCAGATAAAACGATTATAAGGGCATAGTCTACAAAAATTGCCTTCTAATCTACGTGATGCAATATAAACAATTTAAAAAGTTACAAAAATTATTCAATTTTATTGTAAAATAATAGTGGATTATACCAATGATGCGCTAAACAAGACACATTAAAATGAAGTAATGTAAATATATTTCAACATTTATGATTATCTGCTTGTAGTAACAGATGCACTTAGAGGTAATAGATGATATGAGAGCCACCACGATAGAACTGGTTGAGACATGACTATTAGTAATAAAAAATACAATCGTCTTTTATTTCTGGTAGTAGGAACTTCTCCATAATATTGAACCTGTTTGTCTTGCAAAACATGGGCTTTAAGTGATCGAACCATAAAAAAAATTAATGCTAAATTTACATAAGTAAAGAGAGCAAAATAGCCAGTACGACCACCTATTAAACTAATTAAAATACTGGCAATTATTCCAACAAATTTATAACCACTGTATGCCAACAAATCCATTGTATGTAAACCTATTTGTAAATTAATTATATATCGGGTACAACTGTACACTGCCAATTCAACAATCCACCAAGCTAGTGCAGATGAAGCTTGCATCACAATTTGTTCGGGTGTAAATCGTTGTTGCATCCCTAAAACATTGTTCAAATCAATTTGTTACCACAAGTACTTTTCATTTACCTAACATTAAACCAGCAACTAAAACATAAGTAAAATACGCCATAGTTGGGATGTACAGATCAGGTGCATTTACTTCAAATCTCGGTTGAATTGGGTCTCCTTCTTGCTCATACTTAACAGACCAATCCTGTTTCAATAACTTTATAGAAAACTATTTTAAAAAACGTATATACTTACTGAATGCATAAATGGGAAAAATAATAAACCTAATTTTGACATAACATACTTCGTATCAACGGCAAAGTAATATTTAATTCTCGAAACGGCTACATATTGCTCTAACCCTTGTTTAACCATTGATTTTCCAGTATTTGCTAGCTATTAAAAGAATTATTTTTATTGCTGTGTCTATTTAAATTCAAAGGTTCTACCTGTGTGCCATACTGGTATGCCATATCTTGAACTATTGGTTGAGCAAAAACAGTTCCCATTTGGGTTTGAGGTGCATTAGTGTATGGATTAAATGGTGTTCCTGGTATATTAGGGTTTAACGGATTAAATGATGTCTGCATGGAAGCCCCATATGGTTGTTGACCAACTGGATTTCCATAGTCTAAAAATGTTAAACCAATATTTAGTACGAGATGGTAAAATTTAATTATGTTAAATGTGCCTGAAATAAGAATAATATTGCACATTATTCTATTGTTTTCTTTCTAAAATTTTCACTTACAAATATGTAAACTGTTACAAATCGAGAGCTTTCAGTAGTAGCTGTAAAGCTTCATTAAAATTTGTTGCGTATTTCTTACGTTATCATAGCGATATTACTACAAGCGATTCCGTTTTTGGTCATACTGTAAAAACTTTCACAATCTATGTTTGTAATTAAAAATATCTGGTGTGGAACACCACACGATCTTCCAACCTACAAAAGGGAAATTAAAAGAAATGAAATAATTTCAAGAACATTTTTTTTAGGATAATTATGCAACCTCCTTTATTACGAAAACAGGCAACATTGTAAAAGTAAAAACGATAATCTATGTCAAACAGACGTTTAAAACTTCATGAAAGACAGAGGTTAATAGACATCTAGATGCTAACTTAAGACGGGCATTCTGTGAGAATGGGGGTCACATTTTTATGTATGTATATTTTAACCACAGAGCTCTGGGGTTAAAATCAACACTTTTCACCTCTCAATAGGACGTGGCGCCACCGTAAGTGCTTTAACGGTCATTAGATATTAGTGTTTATAATTTTTAGTAAGTAATTTAGTTTCGATTAGTTTAGCATAGGTTAGTGTTGTTTACTTCTTTAGTTTATAGTGGACAAGTGTTTTTTGGTACTTTTTATAACATGGGTCAGGCAGTTAGTAATAACTAAAAAACGTGGAAAGAAATTGTAAGCTATGAAAAATGTTTGGATTCGTCGCCAGGAAAAGTACGTATACAGATCATTAGATCCACATTATTGATTAAAGTAGGCAATTATAATTGAATCACTTATTTGAGAAACCCGACAGGTCCCATATGACTGTATCTTCAAACCTCTCATGGGTTGACCATCTTCTGTCAGCTACCAAAACAGCTGCTCGTAAAATAGGCTTTTTGTACAGATCTAAGCAGTACTTTACCTCTCGACAACTCCTTCTGCTGTATAAGGCCCAAATTCGGCCTCATCTGGAATATAATTCTCACCTCTGGGTTAATGCTCCCCAATATGCTCTCGATATCGTTGATCGTATTCAAAAGAGAGTGATTAGGCTTATAAATGACCCGTGCTTGACTTCTCACATACAGTCCCTTGAGCATAGAAGGATGGTTTCAGTTTTTTCTTTGTATTATCGTTATTACAACGGCTATTGTGCTGCTGAATTATATTCTTTGATACCATCTCGGGCTATCTTTGCGAGAAACACTCAGTTCGCTCATTCACATCATCAGTATGCAGTACAAATCTCCACTTGTACCAAACGGGCGCAATTCACATTTTTCTACACGGCTTCTAAACTCTGGAATGATCTGCCTAGTTCCTGCTTTCCTCTCACTTATGATATGAGAAAATTTAAGGTAGTTGTTCATAGGCATCTATTGGCAATTCACTATCCCTCTATCCATCCTCCTAAGTGTTCCTGAGTGCTTTAGCACGATAGGCCAAATTTAGCCTGTTCAGGTCCACAATCATAAAAAAAAAAAAACGTGGTTCTGTGATAATAACAAAAAACTGTGTAACTATTTTCAGTTGTCACTTTTCAACAGATTCATTATTAATAAATGGTACGAGGGTTGCTATTTATGTATTGAGAATAGAAAGAATAAACAAATGAATTTGATGAAAAATATTTTTATTGCTTTTCAAAATAATCGCCTTTAAGATCTATACACTTTTGCATGCGCTTGAACCACCCTTCAAAGCACATTGTCCAGTCAGAAGATGGTAGCTCTAAAACAAGCGTTTTGAAGGCCTCAACTGCTTCTTCGGGCGATGAAAATCGTTGTCCACGCAGTTTATATTTAATTAGTGGGTACAAGAAGAAGTCATTGGGTACCAAGTCGGGGCTGTAAGGCGGATGACCCATCAATTCGATCTTTTGTGTGTCCAAATACTCGTTTGTTGCATGAGATGTGTGTGAGCTGGCATTGTCGTGATGCAAAATGATTCGTCGTTTTGGGTTGGTTTCTCTCAATTTACCGAAAACTTCAGGCAAACAAATGGTCGTATACCACGCTGAATTAACGGTTTTTTGATTTTCGAGAGCCACAGTTACCACAGGACCGGTTTTCGTGAAGAAAAACGCCACCATTTCCTTCTTAACGCTTCGAGAACGAACAACTTTTGTTGGCTTTGCTTCACATTGAAACACCCGAACTGTGGACTGGCCTTTTCTTTCTGGTTCATACGCATAAATCCACGACTCGTCACCTGTAACGACGTTGTATACCGCTTTGGATGCACCACAGTTGTATTTTGAAATCATTTTACGGCACTAATCGACACGAGCATTTTTTTGAGCATCTGTCAACAAATGTGGAATCCAACGTGCACACAGCTTCCGAATACACAAATGTTCGTGCAAAACCTTATGTATGCTGATCATACTAATGCTTAAACATCTCTCGATTTCGTGATATGTCACATGACGATCTTCTTCAATTAGTTTTCGCACAGCATCGATATTTTCCAGCACAACGACTGATTTTGGACGACCTTCTTTAACTTCATCCGTGAGCGAACTACGGCCACGTTTGAATTCAGTGTACCAGCGATATACAGTGGCTGTGGATGGCGCTTCATCGTCAAAAATTGAATTCAGTTGATTGATGCATTGTTCTTGAGTTAGACCACGTCGAAAGTCATAATAAATCATAGCTCGAAAATTTTCACGAGTTAATTCCATATTTTGGCTGAGATGAAATTTTCAACTTACTGTGAACAACACAAATAGTGCTCGCACGACAAAACGTTCCGAGTACGTATAACCTCAAAAATGTCAAACTTTAAGATGACAGTGACAAATTTCACCTGGCAATACCAGTGTTGCCAATTCTCAATACATAAATAGTATCCCTCGTAATGTGAAGTAGTTCACCAGTTTTTTCACAAAAATGCAAATATTAATAGAAAAATTGACAAAAAGCCGATTTTTAAAAAATGACATATTGACTTTCTCAAATAAAATTTTGTTTTTGTTTAATTTATTTAAAAAAAAATTACAAACTAGTAATAATCATATAAAAAAAAACCATTCTGGCTCCAATTCACCATCCACAGTTGACCACTTCCTGGTAGAAACTTTGAATTTGTTCATTATCAGGTAGATAACTTGCAAAATTTTAAATATTGATCATTTTTTATTCTTAATAGGTTCTTTAACATTAGGGTAAGCTGATTTTGTACAAAGTAGTGTGGGTCTGGGATGTTTTGTGCCAATTCGGAAAGTATAATTTATGAATCCATCAATATAGTCATATGCTGTAACCATGCCTTAAGAGTTATTGTAAGAAAACTGCATAAACGTCGATATGTTGAATGGAACTCTTTCATTTCTTATAGAGTCTGTACTCGAGCAATTTCTTTTATAAAATCTGAGCCACCAACTCTTAAAATTCTTAATGATACTGTTATATTCTATGAGTAAACTTGTTTTGTTGACTCGCCATTACAAAGAGTTCGACGTATTGCTTAAGGGTATAAACTCTAGAATTTTTCTTAAGATATTTTTTCACTACTCCGAAGTCCCTATCACACGGCAGGAATGAATGGCCACGAGTTGGGAAATACTGATCAACTGTCTTAAACCGCCCTATAACTGTTAATGAAGTAAATATTCGCACAGTAGTGTGGGTTTTATTTTGTCCCGGACATCCATCCATGAATACATGTAGATGTTCAGCTTCTGGTGGAACATAGGTGTCTATGTAACTTGCAATAAAAGAACAAACCTCATTGGGACCTTTTTCCCCCAAACCTTCGTGGTAAAAGTAAAAATATGCTTTACCCGTTTTAACATCATGTATGTCAAAAACAGAAACTGTAAGTTGATGTAGATAGAAAGTTTCTTGAACTGGAATGTGGGGCAAAAATATATTTTGCATATTATCTACAGCTATTATTGCTACACTAGGGTCATCTTGATAAAGTTCTTTCAGTTTGTTAATTTTTGAATGAAACTTTTTAGCACGTCTTTTCAAGTACAGCCACTCGTTTAGCATTGTCATTTAGCTCTTTGGATTTTATTTTTACTGCAAGTTCCTCACATGTACAGCAAGTATCGACCTGATGAATATTATATTTCCTACCTAATGAAAGATCTTTTAACACTAGAATTACCCAAATTATTTACTACCTGAAACGACCGCGAGCGGTCAAATGACCGCTGGGACAAACAACATAAGATTACTTGCAAAATATATTCAAACAACATTAAATTGTAATTTACAGGTATGACAAATAATCGATGGTTACTTTAAATAGTTTTATTCCATAATTCTGCTTAACATTTATACATTTACAAAATAAAATGATATTAGCAAAAGAAAAAATATATTTTACAGAAAGTGTATAAAAAATATATAAAACTAACAATATAAACTAATACTATATATACATATACAATTCCATTATAATTAATTACAATTTGCACATAATATTATTTTATTTCTGTTGCAAGTTCCGCATATAGGCTTATTACACTTATTGCAGAGCTGGTTTGTTTTATTCCTGCATTTACTTGTGTAACATTGTCGACGGTTTTGCAATACAACTTTATTACATTTGTCTGGAATAATATTATTAATTTTTATTTTTCTTATACCAGCAGCAAGTTCTTGGGATAAAGTTAAAATAAAATCTCGACGGCTAACGTTATTTGTTTTGAACGTTTCCTTGTGCAGAATCCATGCATTAATTGCAGCTAAGTCTAATATATTGTAGAATACTTGCAATGGCCATCTTCTGGAGCTGGCTTTGACGGAATATTTTTTAGCCATTTGGTCCAAAACATCCACACCAAATTTGGTATTATTGTAGAAATGTATACTTTCGGGTAGTTTCTTTTTTGAATTTTCTAATATATTTATTTTTTCGTGCATCGTACTCAAAACTAGCACATTTTTATTTTTTTTACCTTGATATACCGTAAGTAAACATTTTTCTGCTTCTAAAATCGATGTCGAATAAAGCTCCGATTTTTGATTCCTTGCTGCAGGTGGGATTTCGACTCTGGATTTTCTAATTGTCCCGACAATACTGGTTTTCTTCGCCATTAGTGTTTTTGCTAGGGATATCGACGTAAAAAAATTGTCGGTCGTGACATTTCGTCCCTTGTTCATAAAAGGTTGTAACAAACGTAACACAACATTTTCTGAAAGAGATTCAGTAGGTGGTTTTAAATTATCCTTACCCAAATAAGGATATCCGTTCAAACAATACTTTGACTCGACGTCAGCGGCAATCCAAAATTTAATTCCAAATTTATCTGGCTTATTTCCCATATACTGAATAAACTTACATCTAGCTTTAGTCGGAAAAAGCTGCTCATCTACTGTTATATTTGGACCGGGCTTATAACAGGCAATACAATTTTCTATAAAGCGATTCCCCACAAACGACACCAAGGCAAATTTGTCCGTTTCAATCTTTCCGATCTGGTGTATCTAACATCAAATCTGAAAAACTTTAAAATTTCTTAGAACCGGTTCCGTGACATAGCTTTTTTGAAAAATTCCATGCCCCATTCAACAGACCATAAGGAAGATAATAGGAGTTTATTTGCTCCGTAGGCTCCTCTTGCATATAGAATACCGATAAATGCATCTAATTCCTCCAAAGTTCGGCTCCAAGTGTTGTTAGAAAGTTGACGATGGGCCTCTATTTCAGTGCACATTTTTATATGTTTCAGGATAGTGTCGTCAAGGAGAAGCCGCCATGCATTAGCAAATCCTGCATGAATATTGTTTTTCGCATAACCCGTTGGCCCTCCTTTTTCTCGTAGCACATTTTGCTTCCTACATCGCCCTACATTTACAGTATCAATAGGCAATACGGTCCATTGGGTACCGTTTCGAGAAAAATATGATGTATCCTCTATTTTCCTTTTTTTCAGCTGTCTGGAAATGTCTATGCTCTCAGGGTCCTCACTTTCACTAGTTGAGTCAAAATCTTCGATTTCCACTTCACTCTCACTAGCTTCTTCAGAACTTATATATTCGCCATCGGATTCACAATCTTCTATTTTTTGAACCTCTTGTAATAATTGCTGATGCGTAAAACCGCGGTTACAATTCCGAGACATGTTCAAACTGCAACTTGATAAACTTCACTATACGAATTATTATCAAAAACTGAACAAGAAATATAAATACCTATCAATATTTATATTATTTCTACGCGGTATTTATACAAGCATAAGTAAGGGAAAGTTATTTTTAATATTCAAAAGGGATAAGTACAAATTATATATTAAAAATGCATTCAATTACAACCAGGAAATTTATAATCCGATAAGCGGTCAAATGACCGCTGTTGGTAATTGTAGGTAAAACCAGGTAAAATGTAATAACGCTTATAGTTATTAAATTAGAATTTTGTGAAAACAAAGTACAAACCGAATAAGAAAAAGTCCCAAAACATAAATTATCAAAACATTCTAATAAAATATTTATAATAAAAACAATCACCGGCAGCGGTCAAATGACCGCTGCGGTAATTCTAGTGTTAAAGAAAATTGGATGTCCTATTTCCTTGCGGAGGAACAAGAGAACAGTACATATTCCATGATCACAATAATAATGCTTAGTTAATTTTGCTTTTATATCTTTAACATGCCAGGCAACTAATAAAATCAAATTTGTAGTTCAATTCATGTGTATTTTATTTTCTAGCACCCTAAATACTTTTATTTCATACCAATACATTACAAACAAATAAACTCTTAGTTACCGTAACTGTCAACATGTTCATAACTCCCTAGGGAGTTATAGTAGGGAATTATAGATCTATATCTCCTTCTAATGTATTTTGACAAATATTTGCAAGCTTGTCAGTTTTTATATTTCAATTATAATGAAATATGAAATAAAATTATTTACCTATCACGTGAGTTATGTATGTTAATAACCTCCTAACTTCCTTGATATATAAATAACTATTTTATGTCAGACACTTTACGTCTGACACCAAACTATTATTTCATTACTAAACAACCAGTTCACCAATCCAAGTAAAGTTTTTATACTTGCAAAGCATATCATGTGGTGTATCACCACAAATTTTATTGTATGTCTTGGTGAAAAAACTAAACATGTGTTAAATATAGTACTAGTAGTATGCTCTTACGTTCGACACCGCAGATATTATTTTAATAATAAAGGAAAACTTTCTGCGTCCATATATGGACACAACAATAGCGGGTACCTATATATACATATACATATACACATACTATATATATATATATATATATATATATATATATATATATATATATATATATATATATAATATAGATATAGATATAGATATAGATATAGATATATGAAATGAAAATTAAATTATATAATCCTATATATTAAAATAATCGGGACATTTAGTTCACGCAGATTGTGAGACAACCGCTTGATGGATTTCGACGATATTTTTTTTATATAAAGGTAAATTTGTGTAGAAAGAAATAACGGTTAGCCAGAATTTGATTTTAAGGTTTTAATTTTTTTACAAATTTGATTTTAATTTTGCAAAAGTCTAGCACCCGACGCTAACATTTTAAGTTTTTTTTTTTTCAAATCATATGTTTACCGCAAAATTTTGCGGGGGAAAAGCTCGTTTAAATAATTTGCATTTCTTTAGTAGCTATTTTTATGATCCTTTAGTTTAGATGTTTTCAAACTACTAATTAGTAACGACTCAGTCGATAATTAAAATATCTCGATTACTAATAAATAGTAATAAAATAATCGATTATGGAAATGTCTCGATTATTCCCATTGTTACCTTGACTAACTTGTGCAGAAATATTTCAAGAGGATTAAGGGATTTTCCGAAATGCAGGTTTACATGCTTAAATGCTATTAACTATTGTGGTTGTTTGCCGACATTTCTTTTTGGGGTGTTCCATTCTTAATCCCAGAGTTGTCGGCAATATTTTACTTGTCCTTGGAAAGGATCTGTGTAAAAGTGGTTAGTACTCAGATTTTAAATTTAAGTAATGCTGTATTTGTAAGACCGTGCTGTAGTGAACATTGATTGAAAAGTACGTGGCGAGCATTAAACTACAAAATCGGCGCAGCGTGATTTTTTGATTGTTATTTAAATAATGGCAAAAATTAATAGTTTAGTTTCGGTTTGGATAAAGGACTTTCCAGAGCTTATACTCGATGGCGAAAAAGTGTTTTGTAAGACATGCAGCAAAATAGTAAGTAGTATTTTTTATTAATTAGATTTTCATTAGTGGCTTTTTGATTTTAAAAATAATTGCCTACAAGTTTTATTATTTTAAATTGCTAGATCTTAATTGGATATTACTTGTAATTTTTACAGATATCCTGTAGAAAAAATTTCAAATAACGCAACACAACTATCCTAAAAGAATCAGTGGTTGCAAGTTCTACAAATAATGGAACGGAAACTTTTAATTCAGAACTGTGTCAGGCACTTGTTAATTCAAACATACCATTATCAAAGTTAGGAAACGAAAGTTTAAAGTTTTTTCTGGAAAAATTCTGTAAAATATCAATACCAGATGAAAGTACATTTAAGAAAAAAATATATTAATGATGTTTATATTAGTACAATGAAAACAATACGAAACCGTGTAGGCGAAAACCATATTTATTTTATTGTAGATGAAACCACCGATATTTGTGGGCGTGCCATCGTTAATCTAATGCTTGGGATCTTAGATGGGGTACATCCTAGCCCACGCTATTTAATTCTTCTTTCTTTTCTTTTCAGCTTTTTAGGGTCCACTGCTGGACATAAGCCTCCTCCATTTCATTCCATGTGTCTCTGTCTTGGGCTTTCAGTATCCAATTTTTTCCCGCTATTTCTCTTAAATCGTCGCGCCATCGTGCTTGTGGTCACCCAACGGTTCTTTTTGTTTCCCGTGGTCGCCATTGTAATATTTTCTTTGTCCACTTTTCGTTGTCTCGAGCGATATGACCCGCCCAACGCCACTTCAGTCTCGCAATCCTTTCCACAACATCTTCGACCCTCGTTCTTGCTCTTATTTCCTCGTTTCGAATCCTGTCTCCCAGGCTGACTCCGAGCATGGTTCTTTCCATTGCTCGTTGGCAGATTCTTAATCTGTTTGCACTGTGTTTTGTTAGCGTCATTGTTTCCATGCCATATGTAGCCACCGGCAGGATGCATGCATTGTATACCTTTCGCTTGAGATTGTTTGGTATTTTAGTGTTTTTAAGGATATAAGTTTTGCGAAGGCTGTCCATGTGAGACTGACCATTCTATTTAACTCGGCTGTTTGATTGTCTTTTCCCCTTTTGATGTTATGTCCTAAATAATTATATTCTTGGACATTTTCTATAGATTGATTTCTTAGAGTGACATTGATATTTACTGGGCTCATAGTTTTAGTCTTTTGAATATTTATTTTTAAGCCTATAGTTTGTGAGGCATCGTCTAATTCATGCATCATGTCTGTTAATTCTTCCTCACTGTTACTTACTAAAACTATATAGTCGGCGAACCTTAAATTATTCAATCTTGTTCCATCAATGTTGAATCCTGTATTTTGCCAGGGTAGTATCTTGAATACATCCTCAAGAGACAGGGTGAAGAGTTTAGGGGAGATCGTGTCCCCCTGTCGCACTCCCCTCTTTACTGGTATTTTTTTGGTCGTCAAATCTTCATCGATTTTTATTTTCAATGTTGCTTTTTCATATATATGCTTAATGAGCCTGATATATCGCGAATCGATCCGTGCTGTTGCCATTCCTTCTAGTACTGCCCAGGTTTCAACAGAGTCGAAGGCCTTATGGTAGTCGACAAATGCGATGTGGAGTGGGATGTTATACTCAGTACATCTTTCGATAAGTGTTCTAACTACTTGAATGTGGTCGATTGTGCTGTAACCTCTTCTAAAGCCCGCTTGTTCAATTGGCTGATAAAAGTCGAGCTTAGCTGTAAGTCGGTTGGTCAATATCTTGGTGTTAGTTCGTTCAGTTCCAGTTTGTCTAGGTTTTCTATGGGTTCTAATTTCCGTTCGATTATCTTGTTGTATTGTCTTTCTTTTTTCCGTAAATCTGTTATCGATGGTGTGCTTTCCTTCTGGATTTGTTTCTTCCTTTCCAGGTAGGTGCTTATGACCATTTTTGCCCTAGCGAGTCTGTGGTCACTACCTGTATTAAAACGATTTATAATTGTGACATCTTTACACGTGTTTCTTACAGAGGTGAGGATGTAATCGATCTCGTTCTTTGTTTTGCCATCAGGGCTTTTCCAAGTCTACTTTCTTTGTGTCGTTTTTTTAAAGAAGGTGTTCATACAGTAGAGGTTTTCTCTGCATAGGAATTCAAGCATCAATTGCCCTCTCTGATTTCGTTCTCCTAATCCGTATTTGCCAATGTTTTCTGGATCTGTTATGGTTTTAGGCCCAATTTTAGCATTGAAGTCCCCCATTATAATTTTTTGTTTGGTCCTTTCTTGGTTTATAGCTGTTGAGAGGTCTTCGTAGAATTGTTGAGCATCTTCGTCTGTTGATGTGCTCGTAGGAGCGTACCCTTGCACTACTTGTATGCTTACTTTTTTATTTAATTTCAGCATTATATACATTACACGGTCGGAGACGGTTACCACTTTGCTTACTAGATGTTTTATTTTCCTGTGAATCATCATGGCTATTCCGCCTATGTGGTACTCTTCCTCTTTATTTCGTTGGCATAGCATGTGGCCAGATTTTAGAATTATGGTAGATTCTCCTTTAAGTCTTGTTTCGCATAATCCGACTATATCCCACTTTAAATTTCTTAGCTCCTTCTCAAGGCCTTCCAGGTGTTCTTCTAGTCTCATCGTGCGGATATTGTACGTCGCAAGCAGGATGGTCTTTTTGTGTTTTGATTTGTTTTTTATTTTGTTTTGATCGAATTTTTTGCCCCCCCCCCCCCCCCAGAATCCATGGGGCTGACTGAAGTATCATTTAATTAACTGCAAAGAAATCGATAAAGTAGATAATTTAACAATAACTAGATTTGTAAACGACAGCTTAACAAATTCTTTTCTTGCCGAAGGCGTTCCTTCTGAAAAAATCGTATTAATGTTATCGGATGCAGCACGTATATGATTAAAGCAGCAAAAAACCTAAAAATATTCTATAAAAATTTAATTCACACAACATGTTTAGCCCACGCGATTAATAGAGTAGCGGATGAAATAAGGATACAATTTCCACTTGTAAATATTTTAATTAGTAATGTTAAAAAAGTGTTTATAAAAGAACCCCTGAGAATACAACTGTACAAAGAAAAATTACCAAATACACCTCTGCCCCCCACCTGTTATAACTAGATAGTACTTGGTTAAATGCTGCTATTTTCTATGCGAAATATTTTAATAAAATTAAAGAAGTAATTGTACATTTATCTGATAGTTCAGCAGAAATTACAAAATCAAAAGAAGTGTTGCGGAATTCTGAACTACCACAGCATTTATTAAAGCCAATTATAACCCTATCGTCTAAATAATTTTGAATTTAGAAAAACGGGGAATGCGTTTGACGGAGTCAGTTTAATTAGTTAATAGTCTCAAAGAATCGATTGGCGGAGTTACTGGAAAAATTGGAAATATCGTTGAATAAAAACTTAGTGGTGTTCTAATTAAAAATTAAGGGTTTAACATTCTTGAAAATGTTTCAAAAATTTTACAAGGTGAATGTGTGCTAAATAACGTAGATCATTTCTGTTTTAAAATATGCGCCCATTACATCTGTAGATGTAGAGCGAAGTTTTTCTATATACAAGAATATACTTTCCGATAGAAGGCAATCGTTTACTATGCAGAATTTAGAAAAATATATAGTTATAAACTGTTTTGGTAATGTAAATAACAATAAACTAAATAATTAATGATTTTTATTGTCTGTTATTGTCTTATTATTCTATTAGTTAATCCCATTAGTCATTAATATTTTAATTATTGTTTTATATGTTTTGTATAGGTATGTATTATTTTAAAAATAAATATATAAAAATACTTTGTTTATTGTGTGTAAAATTTAGTGTATATGCTGCATATTTTTGTGCATATTTTACAGAATCAAGTGCATATTTTAAAGATTTTAGATGCATATATATATATATATATATATATATATATATATATATATATATATATATATATATATGCGCATATTTTAACTAATTTTCGTTCATATAAATCCGAGTTATAACACAAAGTGTGACCTTTAGTTTACATTACCATCACAGGAAAAATATTTTAATATACTCTGCGTTTTCTGGTGGACGCAATTACGTCGTAGCTGTGAGAGGACACAACAATAATAAATGGATATATATATATATATATATATATATATATATATATATATATATATATATATATATTATCAGCTCTTCAGGCGCTTAAGGCCCATGGCTTTTGAAAGTTCTTTCTTCCACTGTTGTCTATCTTTGGCTACTTCTTTCCATCTCTCTAGTTCAAGTTTTTGTAAGCCTTCGGCTACACATCTATCCCAGTTTTTGTCTTGGTCTACCTCACTTGTTTCTTCCATCCGGGTTTACTTGGTAAATTTTTTTAACGGCTCTTTCTTCTGGCAGTCTTATTAAGAGACCTAACCATTCTTAATCTGTTTCTTCTTACTATCTCCATTACTGAATTTTCCCCATATAGTCTTTTATTTCGTTATTTATTCTCCTGCTCCAGTTTCCTCCTTGCCTTACTCCACCGTATATTCTTTGTAGTATTCTTCTCCCATATTTCTAGTTTGCTTTCGTCTTTCTTGGTTAGGTTCCATGTTTCACTCCCGTACAATACCACTGGTAACACTATTGTTTTATAAACTATTAATTTTGTTTTTCGCGATATCGATTTGCTTGCCAATATTTTCCGAAACGCACTCACCGATTTCATTGCTATTGCTATGCGCTTATCTATTTCTTTCTGGATTTTGCCATCCCTTGCTATATCTACCCCTAAGTATTCTACACTGTTTATTCTTACTAATTTTATAGAGCTCGTGTCTACACGCACCACTGATTCCGATTCTCCATTCTCTTGCTGTTGCCCTAGGAGCATATAATTTGACTTGTTTTCATTTATTTTCAGTCCCACTTTTTCGGCTTCCTTTGCGAACTTGTTCACTATTTCCTTTACTCCCTCCCTCGTTCTTACTAAAATAACTACATCATCGGGATACGCTAAAATCTGATGCGGGTCTTCGAAAATATTTCCTCTCTTATGTATCTTGCATTTTCTGATCACTCCTTCTAGTGTTAAATTAAACAGAGTAGTTCACAACGCATCTCCTTGTCTCAATTCATTTGTTGTTTTAAAACTTCCTTGTCAGTTTCCCATTCACATTAATTTGACTGTACGTGTTTTCCAAGAGTCATATTTATCAGTCTTACTATTCTCTCTGGAAATTTAATTTCTTTCAATGTTTCAGATACTTTCTCTCTCTTGATTTTATCATATGCTTGATGAAAATCTATGAATACTGAATATAATTTTCCTTTTTTTTCCCAGCATTTATTTTGTATGTCTCAGACTGAAGATGTGATAGGTCGTTGTTCTGTTGCTTCTGAAGCCCGTTTGGTAGTCTCCTAACTCTTTTTCTGATTGTGTTCTAATTCCGTTGTCGAGTATTTTCGCATCTCTTCATTTGTCCATACCTTTTTGATGATTTCATAAATTCTTTTGTGCAGTTCTTCTCCGCCATGCCTCGTAAATTCATTCACAATCTCGTCTGTTCCTGCGGTTTTATTACCTTTTAATTTTTTTTATTATTTCTACGATCTCTTCCATCCTGGGCATTTGAATATTGTTTTGGTACATATTTGTTGGGTTCTTTTCGACTGCTTCGGTTATTTTTCCTCACATAATACTTCTATGTAGTGTTGTACTCAGATTTCTTATTCTCTATTTTTTCTCCTTTGTCATTCTGCATTATTGTTACATTTGGTTTCCATTTCTGTTTGACTTCATTTGCTTTCTTATAAAACTTTCTTACATCAATTCTATTATACTTCTCTTCCAATTCTTCTAACAACTTACTTTGCTCTTCTCTTTTCTTCTTTCTCATCTTGTACTTTACTGCCCTTCTTATTTCCCTATATCTTTTTTCATTTTCTTCACTACGGTTTTGTAAGTATTGATTCCTTATTTCTCTCCTGGGTCATTCCATGTTAAGTGACCAGAAGATTCATGCTCGACAATCTCAGATTTTGATGAAATTTTTACCAAATCTAGCCAAGCCACATGGATGAACATGTGCAAAATTGTAGACTCAGAAGTTTTATGGTACAGGTTTTTTTCTGAGGATCACTCGAGTTGTAAACAACTCGAAGACAAATGTGAAGATTTTGCCAAGCTTCACATGACACTGGACTTGAACTGTTGTAGCCAGTGTTGTGAAATTTCTTGTCCTAGTTCAATTTTTTGTGTAGAATTCAAAAATGACATTGCCAAAATTCCACACATTGTACTTTTATGTGAATATAACCATAAAGTGGCCAGTAAAATTTTTTTGGTGGCTCTGTATTTTAGTACCTTATTTACTGTCTGCCTGGTATGGCACTACTCTAATACAGTCTTCCTAGCTTGCATACTTTTTATGATATTGGTACTCAAAACATGCCCTCAAAATTTTTAGTGCAATATTTAACACATTTTCAAGCTCAAATATCATCAAATGGGTCATCTTAAATTTCATTTATTTTTTTTTCATTGAATAGAGCAGGTTTTAAACTATCTTAATCTATTCTTCCCATTTTAGTGAAACTTCTACCAAGGCCTTAAAAAATTCAATAAACGTGCACCGAGATGCGAAATGCCATTATTTAGATTAACTGTTTTTATAGGTCTCTTCAGGCTCAGATTGATCTGAACATTTGATACTTCTGTTACTTAATAGGATATGTACAGTTTATCATAGATGAAGCTCACCTGACCAGATGATCTTGCAATCATCTGGTCCTGGCCAGATAATTCATGTATCATGATCAAACAATTATCTGGTTCTGGCCAGGAGAAGAAAAGGCCACGTATTTCATTCCCTCCCAAAGGGGGAGAGCGGGCTGCTCGAACTGTCCGAGCTCCTTCAGCCACAATCATGGATTCCCAGCATACATACATACATTACGTATATATGCATGGTGGGATTAACGATGGGTGTGGTCAGGATAGGATCGGAAGGAACGGAGTTAGGGTTCTGAGGGGGAAAATACTACCCCAGCATTCGCCTAAGCAGCCACACATGGTGTGCATATACGCAGTGACCATGCCGCTGCATGTGTATGAGGAAAACCCTCGGAAAAAACCTCATACAAGGTAGACGGTAACGGAAAAAGAACCCATTACCTCCCGAATGCTAAGCAAGTCGTGTCACCATTACGCTACCAGATAATCTATGGATTATGACCCAAGGATCATCTGCTCATGAGGACTACAATTCCATCAAAAAATATGTTTAGCATTTATTCTAATCGAAACGTTAGTGTTCTGTATCTAAAGTTGACAGTGTTATATGGCGCGTTTGCTAGAAGGGCATTAAGGGTCGCGTTGTGTGTATTATTGAAAACCATTCGCGATAAACTAGCGCGTTATATTATGAGCATCATACATGGGCATGGTCGGTCGGGTCAGGGTTGCCTCATTTTTTAATTTGTTTTACCTAGTGTAAAGCAAATTTTGACCCAATTTTACCTAGTGTAAACCCATTTTTGACCTTATTTTATCTAGTGTGCCACGTTCACAAAACATTTTGCGCAGTTGGTAAAAATCTAGGGTAAGGCAACCCTACCCTGCGCCCATGTATGAGATTATAAATGCAGACTTTTAAACTTTATTTTAATTTGTAGATTTTTTCGCTAGTTATTCTATTTAACTGCAGAATATGGAGAATGAAGATTTGGTGCCTTGTACAGTCTAAAAATTCCACATGCCATTTGAAAGTGCACACTGCTCATCAAGAACTAAAGTTAATTAAACAATTTACACAACTACAACAGCAACTTATAAGTCGGCGGAGTTGATTAAATTTTGATGAGAAAGCTCACATTTGTTCCCACCATGAAGCTCTGTTAAAACTCTGCATTTATACTCTCATACATGGGCGCAGGGTAGGCCTTACCTTAGATTTTTGCCAACTGCGCAAAATGTTTTGTGAACATGACTTACAGTGGCCGGCGTGTAAGAAGACGAGGAGCCGGCGCATCGCGAAGAACTATGGCGGTTGCCGATTATAATAAAAATACTAAGCAGTGGCGTATCACATTTGTATGTTTAATTATATGTATATTGGAAGAATGCGTATGAAGATGAATAATTCCAATATTTCCATTGGTGACGCGTTTTTTTTAACATTTGGTTTTTCATGTTAGCATAATAGGCATCTATCCCTGAAAGTATGTAGGCATCTCTCCCATTTGTCTAATAGGTAATTTTGAATGTATTTTTAATATACACTAATAAAAATGAAATAATGAAAGCATTAGGTACCCATTAGAAAATTGTCTTAAAGACGATTAGAGGGGAAAAACACACTTATCTAAGTAATAAATTTATAAGCAGTTAACATAATGACAGTAATTAGAGGTTTGATATATAAATATCCGGATTCTTGGTACATATGCATATTAGTTTTTGAAAATTGATTATACGGTGTCAACATTTACTGATTTTTAATCGGTTTTAAAAAATGTCTAAGTCTGGAAAAATCTTAAACGGTCAAACGCGAGAAATAGTGCATAACGTGTTTCAATACTTTTTAACACAAGAAGAAGAAACCGAAACCTTACGGAGCATCAAGGAAAAAACTACAAATGCAACAAAAGTATCAGTCACAACAATAGAACGAATCATAAAGGAAGCCAAGGAATAGTCCGCAAAAAATAATGGTACAATTATACTGAGATCTCCGGAGAAGAGCGCAAAAAAAAACATCCAGTTACGGATGTTGCAGAATATGATCTTAACATAATAAGACACATCATTTATAACTTCCATAAAAGAGAAGAGAGTCGTGTGTGCGTTAAATCCTTACGACAGAAATTAATGGAAGATTTGGGTTGGAGTGGTTCAGAAAAATCGCTGAGAATAATTCTTAAAAAACTTAACTTTAAGTGGAGGAAAACAGTGGACAACAGAAGAATTTTAATAGAGAAAAGGGATATTCGAGAAAAAAGAATAGTGTACCTTCAAAACATTAAACGTTACCGTACTGAAAACAGACCGATCGTCTTTTTGGATGAAAGCTATATTCACAGCGGACATACCAGTTCACGAAGCTGGAATGACAACAGTAACGAAGGATTATTTGCTTCTATTTCAAAAGGCCAGCGAGTAATTATGGTTCACGCAGGGGGCGACATGGGTTTTATACCTAACTGTTTATTAACATTTAAATCTGGCACAAAAAGTGAAGATTACCACGACGACATGAATGGTGCCAATTATGAAAAGTGGGTCAAAGAACGTCTTCTACCGAATTTGCCAAACAACTCCGTCATTGTTATTGATAACGCCCCGTACCACAGTGTTCTACTAGATCCTGCACCAACGTCGAATAGTAGGAAAAGCGAAATGTTAGAGTGGTTACATCAAAAAGGAATTCAAGTTCCTGCGAACCTATATAAACCACAACTTTACAAAATTGTACTAGAAAATAAAAATCGGTATAAGACATATAAATTTGACAAATTAATGAACGATCATGGACACATTGCGTTACGGCTTCCGCCGTATCATCCGGATCTAAATCCCATAGAATTAATTTGGGCAAAGATAAAAAGCGAAGTAGCACAGAAAAACGTTACATTTAAGTTAAATGATGTCATGGAATTGGCCAACAGAGCATTTGAAACGACAACTACAGAAGATTGGAAAAGCCGATGTAATAAAGTAATTAATATAGAAGACAAATATCTTGAAAGTGAACAAATTTTGGATATAGAAACTGAGAAGTTAGTTATAAATATGGGTGAAGATAGTGACAGTGATTATCAGTTTAGTGATTTGAGTGACAGTGAAAATGAAACATTTTAGACAATATTATTTTAGTAATAGGTATCAATTATGTGTAATGTAATAACATATTGATCTTATTAATTTAATTATAGTATTACTTCCAGTATAGCTTTTAATTATAATAAATTGCGTATTTACATAAAATATGGTTCTTTAAATTGCTTTTAATATACCATTAAAATATACATTATGCACCATGTGACGCCTCTGAGGTAAACGAACGCGGGAATTTGAACAACATCATAAAGTCGTCTTTCGCGCATAGGCGGGCTCGTCTTCTTACACGCCGGTCACTGTACACTAGATAAAATAATGTCAAAAATGGGTTTACACTAGGTAAAATTGGGTCAAAATTTGGTTTACACTAGGTAAAACAAATTAAAAAATGAGGCGACTGTGCAAATTTGTCTAAGGTAACCGCGCAATCCTACCCTGACCCGACTGACCATGGCCATGTATGATACTCATAATATAACGCGCTAGTTTATCGCGAATGGTTTTCAATAGTACACACAAGGCGACCCTTAATGCCCTCCTAGCAAACGCGCCATATAACACAGTCAACTTTAGAAACAGAACACTAACAGTTCTATTAGAATAAATGCTAAACATATTTTGGATGGAATATTTTGATGGAATTGTAATCCTCATAACCAGATGATCCTTGGGTCATAATCCATAGATTATCTGGTCAGAACCGGATAATTGTTTGATCATGATACATGGATTATCTGGCCAAGTCCAGATGATTGCAAGATCATCTGGTCAGGAGAGGTTCATCTATGATAAACTGTACATATCCTATTGAGTAACACAGAAGTATCAAATGTTCAGATCAATCTGAACCTGAATGGACCTATAAAAAAAGTTAATCTAAATAATGGCATTTCGCATCTCGGTGCACGTTTGTTGAATTTTTTAAGGCCTCAGTAGAAGTTTCTCTAAAATGAGAAGAATAGATTAAGATAGTTTAAAACCTGCTCTATTCAATGAAAAAAACAATAAATGAAATTTAAGATGACCCATTTGATGATATTTGTGCTTGAAAATGTTTTAAATATTGCACTAAAAATTTTGAGGGCATGTTTGAGGACCAATATCATAAAAAGTATGCAAGCTAGGAAGACTGTATTAGAGTAGTGCCATACCAGGCAGACAGTAAATAAAGTACTAAAATATAGAGCCACCAAATAATTTTGTTTGTGTCTTATAAGCTAGCAAAGTATGGCATGAATTTGTCGAAAAAAAATTTACTGGCCACTTTATGGTTATATTCACATAAAAGTACAATGTGTGGAACTTTGAAAATTTCATTTTTGAAATGTACATAAAAAATTGAACTAGGACAAGAAATTTCAGAACATTTGATACAAGAGTTCAAGTACAGCTGCATTTGAAACTTGGCAAAATCTTTACATTTGTCTTCAAGTTGTAAGAGTGACCCTCAGAAAAGTGGCCACTGTACCTGTACCATAAAACTTCTGGGTCTACAACTAAGCAAGTGGCCAAGTGGCTTGGCTAGATTTGGTGAAAATTTCAGCAAAATCTGAGATGGTCAACCATGAAAGTTCATCCAAATCTGGTCACTTGACATGGAATGACCCACCTTTCTTTCAGTACATTCTGCGTCGAACCAGTTTTTCTTCTATCTTGAATTTTCTCTGCCTATACTACTTTCTGCTTCTTTTACTATTATATTTTTTATTTCTGCCCACTCTTTGTTTACTTCTTTGTCTTTTAATTCCTTTTCTATCGCTTTTCTAAAGGATGTTTCTACCTCTTCTCTCCTTAATTTTTCCTTGTAACATTTTGCTCTATTTTTCCTTTGAATTCCTTAATTTCTAGTACTAGTTTAATTCTTACCATAAAGTTTGGTCACTGTCACTATCGGCACCTCTTTGGCTTTTTACATCTTGTATTTTGTTGGCATGTATACTTTCGATTACTACATAATCTATTTGGTTACAAGTTTTCCCATCAAGGCTTAACCATGTTCCCTTATGAATATCTTTGTGTCTTAGGAAGGTTCCTCTTATCTTCATGTCTTTCTAAAATGCAATTTTTATCAACATTTTACTGTTCTCATTACTATGATCATGTTTACTTTCTTACCCTATTGTTGGTTTGAATTCATCCTCTTTCCCCAAGTTCGCATTGAAGTCTCCTATTAACAACTTTATATCAAATCTTGGTATCGAGTCATATATTTTTGTTATCCCTTTGTATGCTTCTGTCTTACTGTCTTCTTTTTCAACCTCTGTTGGCAAGTGAGCATTGATTAAGCTTAGTTTCCCTATCTTTGTTCTCACTCGTAAATGGCTCAATCTTTCATTTATATTCTTGATACCAATTATACTGTTTTTTACATGTTTATGCATCAAAAATCCTGTTCCTAATTTATTTTGTTTGCCTCCCAAATTAAAAAAAGGTATATTCATCAAGTGTTACAGTCGATTCTGCCTTTATATTTGTTTTTTGCATCGCTAATATTTTAATATCGTATTGTTTTATAATTTCTATTAAATTTTTTAATGCACCTTCTTTATTAATTCCTCTTTTAAGTTCCAGGTGGCTATATTTATTATTTCTTCCTTTTTTTATCTTTTATTGTTATCCTCTTGGTAATCTAAATCTGGGGTGTGCACTGGTAATTGCAATAAATTATGAAAGACAATATGAAAAACTGTCTGAATTTTATGTTCAACGCCATGTTACTGATATGTTAACACTAATACTTGGTACCAGTATGTTGGTAAAGGGGTGTTTTGAATCACTTTCAGACTTCTGGTCTGAGAAGCTGTACCATGTAAGTAAAAGTATTTCGTTATTTAATAAAGTGTCATAAATTTGAATCCAATCATTCTCCAAACAACACATTTAAACACAATTGGTATTTAGCTAAAGATTGTTATTCACATTTTAGATTCGCAGATCTTACACAACTTCAGTACTATTCAGTACATAACAACCCCTTTTAACTGTGTTTTACGATTTATTTTGTAAAAAATAGTCAATAAAAATCAATTTTTTTAAATTAAAATTATTAAACTTAGATATCCAGATAAAATTATGTAGTCAAATTTAAAAACACCTTTATTTTTTTAAAAAACGATATAAAATATGTATTATTTTTCAATCCCGAATATGCTCGGTTGTTACAAAAATAAATCAAAATATATTCAAAATTAAAAATAATAAAAACAAAAGACGGATATTCTTTATAATAAAATCAAATTTTAGAAAAATAACATATTTCCACACTTTACAATATGGTAGTTTTGTCCCAAGAACAAGGAACCACAAATGAATACGAAAGATGTAGAAAGCGGGACAGACTTGCAATTAACTTTGAATAGTGGTGTGGTCAACAGTACTGAGTATTTCCGAGATTGCGTTTTTAAAACGCCAAGTACTCCTATTTCCAGATATAAATAAGGCTAACATTAAAGGAATTTTTACAGTGACGCTGAGATATCTCAAGTATGTATCTGAATGATTATTGCAAGTATCCGAATATACTCGGGTAAAAGTACTAAACAGTTAAAGGATCTATTACACTTTTAAAGAAAGATTCTATTTCAATTTTACTGTGCAATGATTTTTAAAAAGTGTCAATCAATAAAATATATGAGATAATATGACACCTCGTATGATACAAAGTGTCATTATGGACCAAAGTCTATATATATGGACAATGCGATATATACAAGATGTGTGATAACCATATCTATTACCACAGATATTAAAGAAAGTGCATTAAATTATCAACATATACTCATAGATTAAGAACATAATACATTAGATTTTAAGAAGCAACTTTTGCTATGTGAAATTGATGTCTTTTTAATGTGACCGTGGAATAAAATTAAAATATACTTATGACTTTTATAAAACTATAAAAGGAAACATAAATTTTTGAATTTTCATAATTCGAAAAAATTAAGTACGAAAAACCATAGTTTGTTCAGGAGTCAATATCTTTTTAACAGAGGGGATGTTCCAGAGCTATTTTAATAACTAATCTGAAGCTCCACTACAATTCGTAAATCATAATCAAGAATTTAAAAATCATTAATACTCTCCAAAACAACTCATTACATGGCTAAAAATCGATCTTTTGAATATAAATAGTTAAAAAATGAATCTGTTTACATTTTCAACTAGATAATTTTTATCAAATAAAGTTTAAAAAACACAAATTTTATTTAGTAATTTAATTAACCTAAGTGAAAGAGTAAATTCAATGAAATTGTCAATTACTTTGAGTTAAACTAATAAAAAATTTAAATATAGCTTCAAAAACATTAAAACATATTTGAAAATTAAGCCAAATAAAGAAAGGCAAAAATTATTACAAATTTCTGACTTTGTTTGGCACCGATATGTTGAAATAATCAAAACTGATTAGTACCATAAAACAATTACCTATTGGTGTAGAATCATAGGAAAAATTATGAGAACTCGTTGAGGCATTGGGTTGGTATGTTGGTGGTTGTTGAGCATATGGATCGTACCCCATAGCATTTATATCACTAACTCTTTTAACTTTTCTTCCTAAAGCTAAAGAATAAATTTGAGACCAGGAAACAATCACAACAATAATACGTTAAATTACAGGAAGGAGAGATACTTACGCTGTCTTGTCCCTGTATTAGCATTAAAATTCATTTTACTAGTCTTTTTTCTTTATCCTTTATAAATAAAAACGTCTCTAAGATTTCATATTTTGATTTTTTGTACCTCCGACACGTCACTATTAATTTAGACTTTATGCTTTTAAACAATACATCTATGCAACTTTGGAGGTTTGAAACGTTGACAAATGACAGAAGCGGTTAGCGGGAATACCAACCTTAGTTAATTATACCAATTCACATTAATCACAGGCGGAGCATAAAAAAATGTTACAAGTGTATTCAAAACCTACACTGTTTTTAAGCATTGACGTAAAAAAAAGCATTTTTATAATTGAAAATTATGCAATCTAATATGGATGAGTAATTTACTGGTTATTAATAACAATCGAATTATATATACATTTTTAATACATACATTTACTTTTCAGGAGTAAAAAGCAGAATACTACAATCCCCAGAAGGCAAACATTTTAAAGGTGTGTACCTCATGCCAGTCGGGGAGGTACCACCACCCTTATCATGGGATACTTAATATTGAGTCTCCACTTATCTGAACTCGGTAAGAGCTGTCAGTCTACTTTTTTATTATCCTTAATCTATTCTCATCCTATTCTTCCTCTCGCCCTCACTGTCTTCCTATTGTACTGAAAGTCCAAAATTAAAAAAAAAAGACAATAGTTTCTAGGGCACTAAATACTGGGCGTAAAATCCTGCCCCGTTTGGATGTTCTAAGGGACCTCGGCCATCGGAAGTACCCACTTTCCCATCCATTATTGCAACAACCGCGGTATCAAGTTTAATCTTAATGCCATTCACCAACATCTTGAACAATTACAACCTGACATTTTGTTTCTATCCGAAACATAAGTCTCATCTGAAAGCTCCGATTCATCCGACTTACAATTTCCCCAATACAATCTTCACTCTAACTTTCGATACAAAGGAGCAGTGTGTGCCTATCTCAAGGACAACATTGCTTGCAGAAGGATTTCTGCTTTGGAGAACAAAAAGTTAGATGTGATTAGGTTTAAACATACTGGTCCTAAATTTGTGAAATTCTACTGTTGCATTTATAAGCCTCCTAAACAGTTACTTTCGAAACTTCTTCGATCACCTTAGTTTGAAAGTTGACCATGTTCTGTCTCAGTCTCTATCTTGCGATATCTCAATTCTGAGAGATTTTAATGTTCACAACTCTAATTGGATTCAATTTTCATCCTACTGATCATATGATCTCACACCAATGAATTCTGAACCTACAAGAATCCCTGATAACTCTAACTATATTCCACAACTTCTAGATCTCTTTCCTTACATCAAACCCACTTGTTTATAAAACTTTGGTTCTTTCCCCACTAGGTCTATCTGGCCGTTGTCTAATAGAAATAATACCTACAGCTCCTAATTCCTATGTTCGCAACACTGATAGAACCTTATGGTGTTTTAAGTCAGCTAAAGTGATTTACGGAATTTATTTGCAACCTTTCCATGGAGTGAATATTGCTTTAAGTCGTCCTCATTTTCGGATGTTGCTCTTTCAATATCTAGAGTCATCCTCGTGGGTATGGAGTTCTATACAAAATCGTATAAGTCGTTCTCGTTCCCAACCCTGGTCCAACAAGGCTTGTGCTGGTGCAATATCTTTGAAAAAAAATCTTACATTAAATGGAAATCTAATAAAACGGTCGAGTCATGTAAACTGCATTGGTGCTAGAAACACCTGCAAAAGTGTTCTCATTCAAGTTGTTTGGACAACGAAAATGTAATGAACTAGCTATGTGCCCTTTGGGCAGTCGTAAATGTTGGTCCTTAGTCATCAGTAAAGACTTTAGTACATCTTCGTTTCATCCCATGAGATCCGTTGGCGGATCTGTAGTTGCTGATTCAATAGACAAAGCCAATCTTGTTAGGGATTTATTTGCACAAATTCCGTGTCTTAATGATTCTGGAAAAGATGAACCCCCCGTCAACTCTTCTTCATACGGTATGAAACGAATTCATTTTCGGTACAAGCTCCTAGAATCGATCATCACTGTCAACTGGCCCAGACGGTATCTCAACTATTGCCTTAAAGAAAGGTTTCCTCGAACTAGTACCAATCCTATCTAAGCTCTATTCGATCTGTATGCCTTCTAGCGACCAATTTTCATCCTTCCATTTTGTATAAAATCATGGAAAAAGCCATCAAACAGAATCTGCTCTTTCGTTGAAATTAACAAACTCCTTAGTGACCACCACTATCGTTTTAGGCAGAGTCGTTCAACAGGTGATCTTCTTTCATATGTGGCCCAGGTTTGTAACAATACATTAAAACAATCCGTTGAAACAGTTATAGTCGCTTTATATATCTCAGAAGCGTATGACCAAGTTCGCCATACGTGTTTACTTGCAAAACTCATTTCGGTTGGGTTATCAACTGTTTCTAGTTTCTGTGATAAAAAAACGAATACGTATCGAGATTAATGGGTTCTTTTTAAAAGAATTTAGAATTAACGCAGTCGTGCCACTATAATCCACCTTCTATCTTAAATCAAGACGTTAAAACTGAAAGGGCAACTTCAATCAATAAGACATTCAACGTATCCTTGAATGGGGAAATAATAATCTAATTAATGCTAATAAAAATCAATGTTTCCTTATGTCCGACAAAACAGTTCAATAATTTCGTGTTGTAAGTACGAATGGCTCAGATCTTAAGCTTTCAGGCTCTATAACTATGCTGAAAGTGATGTATTTTCAAATCTATCATGCGTGGACCACCTTCTGTCAGCTACTAAAGCAGCTGCTCGTAAAATATGCTTTTATACAGATCTAAGCTATATTTTACCTTCCGACTACTCTTTCTCACCTCTGGGTTGGTGGTGCTCTCTTTCAATTCTTTCCTTGTATTATCGGTATTACAATGGCTATTGTGCTGCTGAATTACATTCTTTGGTACCATCTCGGACCACCTTTGCTATGAATACTCGGTTCGTTTATTCACATCATCAATATGCGGTAGAAATGTGCACTTGTCGTACAAAACGGGCGCAATCCACATTCTTCTGCTTCATAGGCATCTCTTGGCAATTCCACATCCCCTTGTATATAACAAGAGAGTAAGTTACAAAAATTCTTCTAGAAACCAGACGATCATTTGTTATTAGAGATAGTTACGTTAATTTGATTAATTTTTGGTGCCTATCGTCACTTTATAGATGTTACTTTCGAAGACACCAAAAATAAGTCTTGTCGAATGTTTATTACACACACTTTAAAAGCTTTAGTTATGCTGTAAATATTCAACGCTTTGGCCTTATGCTATGTAAAACCAACTCCTTAAATCCGCATTTGATGTAAATAAACGAACCGAGTTATTCATAGCAAAGGTGGTACAAGATGGTACCAAGGGAGGAACCTCAACTTTCACTTTTTGTGACGTCACAAGCCTTGCACACGTGGATTACGTAATTTGCGCTTGACGACGTAATTTGACTTTGGGAATTTCCGATGACGTAATTTGACCGGGGAGAGGTAAACTATTTTAGATAATCTCGTTTATATTCGGAAAGGCTGGAGTGAGGATTGCCGAAACAGCCTTCGCTGAAAGTCTTGTGTCGCAAACTTTTACCTATATGATATTACCAACGAGCTCTTAATTACTCATTTATTTTACAAGTAATTTTGTGTGTATACCCGATATAAATACTATTGAAGGTTGACTTTTACAACCTGAAGGTAAAATTTTGTATGTATACACAATATAAATACCGTTGAAGGCTGACTTTTACAATCTCAAGGTGAAAATCATTTTAAATTATGTTGTACATAAAAATCGTTTTTTATAAATTCATATAGGTATGATTTTGCGATGCGATGCTATAGTTAATGCGAAAGGACGGGTAGATGGGAAATTACAATAAGCTTGAGAGAGATAAGTATATTTCTGCTATCTGTGTATTTAAATTATACATTCTAAAAAAATACTTTATGTTAATGACTGGGAAACCGATAACCAGTTTATATTAACCAAACTCAAATGTACATATTTATAGTATCTTTTCCAAGGCCAAATTAAGTCATAGAAAAATTCCCAAGGCCAAATTTACATGGAAAAAACACAGAAAGTGGATTTACTGAGACTATGTATACATTATAAATACTTCAGTATTCAGTTATCCAACACATTGCTAGAACAGCCCAAAGAAAATACATCTGGAGGTATGCATATTATTTTTAATATATATTATATTTGATATTGTTCACAAAAACTACTATTAAGGATTTTAATGTATTATAATCCATATAGGATGACGTCATAAACTAACTCTGCAATAGCATCAGCTGTTATTCTATAGACTCGATCTCAGTTCATTTGTATAATTAATTATGTAGAGGTATGAGTGATATGCTATTTTTTTAATTAATAACATTATTGGAACACGTATTGGTGGATTTAAACTTTGTAGTTATTGATTCGCACATAATAAACGATTAAAACCTTTTATAAATTGGGGAAAAGGTGGTCCTTGCAATATAAGTATGACTCCAGGACTACTTTTGGAGGCCCAATGCTGCCTTACCAATTGGTATGGAGGCCCCATTGTTAGAATCCTATTTTAAACTTGAAGTTTTCGCACCATAATAATAATTACAGAAAATTTACATCTACGTGTTAAAAATACACTAGTGGGTGGCGTCACAAATAAGCGGGGCCGCTGCAATGGAGCTAAAACTTTGTGACAAGTTAAGGAGCCTTAGCAGTGGTAGTATGCGAACCCCATACTATTTCCAATTTCCCGTCAAAACAGTTATATCTACTTTTTAAAATATACTGCTAGGTGGAGCCACGATCAATCTCTATGGCAGAAAACATTCATTAGTCGTAGAAATACACCACTAGATGGCGACACAAATCCAAATTTCGCGCCAAGAGGGCCACCTCAAGGAACGCAGACCCTAATACGAGTTCCTATACCTGTCTTACAAGTTAGCATTAGGGCCCCCTTATTAGAATACTATTTCCAACCAAGGGGGCGCAGACCCTAACACAAGTTCCTACACCTGTCTTTCAAGTTAGCATTAGGGCCCCTCATTAGAATACCATTTCCAGTCAAGAGAACCACGACCAGGGGGCGCAGAGCCTAATACAAGTTCCTACACCTGTCTTACAAGTTAGTGTTAGGGCCTCTTATTAGAATACAAGGTCAAATTACGTCATCTGAATTTCCCAAGGTCAAATTACGACGCCCAAGTGGGCCTCAAGGTCAAATTACGTCATCCACGTGAGTGAGGCTTGTGACGTCACAAAGAGGGAAACTTGAGGTACCTACCTTCTACTTTTATTTCTATCAATATAACACCCGTGCCAATACTGAAATAAAACAATAAGAAAAGGGCATTGTAAAAAATGTTTAACTGTTATAGTATAAATGAAGTGCTTTGAAGGTTTCTGTAGCAGATAACGAGAAAATTAGCTCAAAGCTAAAAGACATACTCAATAGTTAGGTTAGTTCTTTCGAGCATTCTCCCTGGAAACATAGTACCACCGTTGCCATCTAAACCTTGAAAAATGAAGCATGTAACTCATATTCATGTACATATTACGACTTTTAGAACATAAATCCAGTTAAATTAATGACCGGACGGGCGCGCGTGTGTGCGTATGTGCACGTGCGCGCGTGCGTGTTTGTTTTAACGATAACTCCAGAAAAAAAACACCTACATACTTAAAATGTTGTATTTAGCTTGTTTTCGTTTCCCTTGGAGCTGATGAGATTTCGGGGAAATCCAGCGGCGGAGAGGGGGGTTTATTAGAGGCAGTTTTCGGTTATTATCAAATATTTCTAAAACAGCGCCATATTTGAAAGATATAGAAATACCTAAATATAGGCCTTAAATATCTAGATTAATTATGTTCTACGCAATTTTTTGATACTACGCGTAATTTAGTGGCAAAAAAATTCGTAAGGTAGTTTTTTCAATATCTTAATAACGATTAATTTTATAAGAAAAGGTGTAGACATGTTCTTTAAAGAAAATCTAATTGTACATAGCTTTTGTTTGTAAAGCTTCTTAATATAACGCAAGGTCAGTCTAAAAATTAATTAAATATGAACGAAAATAGTTAAATGGTATGGTTGATATAGAAGCGAGCGATTTTGGAATTTTTTTAAGTTAATAGGTATTTATGTCTATTAATCTCTATCGGACATGAACTTTTAAACGTCATTCTGACACAGATTGTTTTTATTTTTACAATGCTGCGGTTTTCGTTATGAACGTATAACAAAGGGATTGCATAGTTATTCTAAAAATATCTGGTGTGGAACACCACACGACCTTCCAACCTACAAAATGGAGATTAAAAGAGACGAAACAATTTTAATAACATTTTTTTAGGATAATTATGCAACCTGTTTTATTACAAAAATAGGTAACATTGTAAAAGCAAAAACAATTATCTATGTCAAACAGACGTTTAAAATTCATGACAGAGGTTAATAGATATGTAGATGCTAACTTAAAAAATTAAGAGAAATGAAATGATTTTAATTATCATTTTTTTAGGCTAACTATGCTACATTTTTCCTACGTTCATAACGAAAACAGGCAACATTGTAAAAACAAAAACAATAATCTATGTCAGAATGACGTTTAAAACTTCATGTCAAATAGAGATTAATAAACATAAATACATGTTAACAAAAAAAAATTCCAAATTAATATTTAATTATTTTTTAGACTTACCTTAGATTGTATTAAGAAACTTTATCAAGATTAAGTTATTTAAAATTAACTTTTCTTTAAAAAATGGCTGCACTTTTTCTTATAAAATTAGTCGTCATTCAGATATTGAAAAATTTGGACCAACACTTAAATTCTACCTTAAGAATTTTTTGCCGTTGGTTGTAGGAGACTATGTCATTGGACCATATTTTTTTGAGTAAAGAATAACTGGACAAGCATATTTGGATTACTTATAATATAATTTAACGCGATTAATAGTTACTATATTAATAGATACCAAATGAAGTTCGTGAACGCCTTAGGGTCTTGCATGATGGAGCCCCTGTGCATTATACATGGCCTATTACTAACTTTTTAAATGAAACGTATGGGCAACAGTGGATTGGAAGAGGAGCGCCATTACCATGGCCGGCTAGATCACCAGATCTAACTAAAATGGATTTCAGTATATGGGGATTTATAAAACATCAGGTATATAAAATAAGACTATGAGAGATGATATGAAAATTCGTATTACGAACTGTTTTCAAACTGTTACTCGGGAAATGTGTAGAAACATGACTCATACTTTTGAAAAACGTATTGAATTGTGTAAGTTAACGGGAGCCACTTTGAACAAATAATTATGTAATAATTTACTTCAAGAATTGGCCACAAGCTTGCATCGCTAAAACATCGGATCATCATTAGAAAAAGTCATCAAGTTGGTTTTGGATTTATGTTGAAAGAAGACAGATATATCGAAAAATGTTTGTGTATTCTTATTTCATTTGAACTTGAGCTTTGACAGAACCAAAATGTAACATGACAGCCGACAACTTGATGACATTTTCTAATGAACACCCGATGGTTTTGTGGCATATCTTCCACTATGGATACATTGTATGTTTATATTGATGGTAATTAATAAGCAAAGTACCAAACTGACGTTTTATTTAAAATGATAATATTTTCTTTTTATTTTATGTCATCGGTGACTAGAAAAACGACAATGGTGAAAAACATCAGTTTTTTAATAGAGTTTAAACAAAAATTGAAATACCACAAAGTTTTACTAGATGGCGTCACAAACAAATTCAAATTTTGCGCAAAAATATACCGTTATATGGATCCACCTCTATTACAGAAAACATCCATTAGTCCTAGAAATACACAAGTAGATAGCGCTACAAACAAATTCAAATTTCCCACCAAGAGGGCCACGACAAGGGGGCGAAGCCGCTAACACAAGTTTCTATACCTGTCTTATGAGATAGTTTAAGGGCCCCCTTATTAGAATACTATTTATCACCAAAGGGCCTCGACAAGGGGGCAAATACCCTAACACAAGTTCCTATACCTGTCTTATGTGATAGTATAAAGACACCCTTATTATAATAGTATTTATCACCAAGGGGCCTCGACAAAGGGTCGAAGACCCTAACACAAGTTTCTGTACCTGTCTTATGTGATAGTGTAAGGACACCCTTATTAGAATACTATTTATCATCAAGGGGGCCTTGACAAGGGGGCCTCGACAGGGGGGCGAAGACCGTAACATTAGTTCCTATACCTGTCTTATGAGATGGTATGAGGACCACCTTATTTTCAAATTTCCCGCTATAACAAATGCGCGCGCACGACCAATTAGCTGACAGGGGCGTAACCTAATCTCCAATCAGAACATAGCGCCTTAGGCCTTCAATTAGAGCACAGCCTGGGCGGGGTCTAATGACCAATCAGAAACCAGCGGGGCGTAGTTCGCCATTAGGTCCTTCAATCAGAACGGTCGGCGTGGGGATGTATGCGCGCGCACGACCAATCAGTTGGAAATGGGCATGGCCACGTGGAGGTAGGGAGGTCACGTGACTACCCCCACCTCACCCCCATCACTTTTAATTACCCCCCACCCCACTACCACTTTTAATTAATTATGACGTCAGGGACTTAGGTGCTCCCATTCTACTATCGCCTAGCTAAAACCCTCTGTAAGATGAGCAAGAAATAGAATGACCTGGCGCTAAACTCGGTAATTACCTCATAAACCTTAATTTATTATAATTAAATAAAAAATAAGTAAAAACACAACAAGAAAGACTATTTTCGTTTGTTCACAAACAAATTTTTAAGTGTTGCGGGCGGTACCTATAGTTTAAAGTGTGTAAAATAATATTTAACGAATGAGCCAAAGCATAATTAGGAGTACATAAAATATAGTGTCTCAATAATATTAAAACATAAGATTGCTTAAAATATACATAATCAAAATCATCAAAATATTGCACATGGAAAATATGCAATAGGCACCAAAGATGTACGATCAAATAACATTGTGCCACATCACATTCATACTTTTAAATATTTATGAGGCTAGTAATTCTTAATACAGCTATAAAAAACAATTAATAGTTTTTCCCCTAGCATAAAATAGCACCAAATAAAGAACACAAGCTTATTTTAAGAGAGATTATGGAAAATTCCTAACGGGGTAACGGGATTAAGATAAGTAGTGCAGTTTATACTAAAGTGTCACGCCTTTCAAACCACACCTCCTCCCCCCTTCCAATATCCGCAGGCACGCTCCCGTCCACCAGCCAAATTTAATCGACATCGGTTAACCATTCACGAAGATTCTCCCCCGGCGTCAAATTTTGTTGCAATGCGACCGCCCAGTAGTTCGACACCCAATAACAATGTTACGACGCCGGCGCCGCATGTCGCGAATTCATCGGATTGGTCCTTGGGTCCGTATATGGCCTTAGGTTGGACGCACTGATTGGAGGCGTGGTATAGTCTGATCGTGGCTCCATTTTAATACTAGAGGTAAATTCTTGTAATTGTTGCGGAGAGAAACTTACAATTTGGAATAGTATTCCAATACTGGAGGCCCCATACTATCTCATTGGGCTACGTAGGGCTCCGAAACTTGTCATAGGGACTTTGCCCCACTGTAGTGGCTCCCTTGTTTTATTACGGCGGGAAAACTTAAAATTTGAAATAGTATTCTAATACTGGTGGCACCACACTATCTCATAGGACTCCGAAACTTGCCAGAGAGTCTTAGCTTTTCTAGAGAGGTCCTCCTGTTTGTTATGGTGGGAGAACTTCAAATTTGAAATAGCATTTCAAAACTAAGGTCCTATACCATCTTATAGAACAGCACTGGAACCCGCAACTTGTCCCACAGTTTCACCCCGATTAAAGGGCCCCTTTATTTGTCCATATTACCATCTTGTGGTGCTCTGACGAAACTGTTTCAAATCAACAGCTGAAGTTAAAATGTTATGGTATAATCATAAGACAATTTCTGAATCTAGCCGCAATGCATTACAGGTTTTTATTTAGGTTTATTTAAGATGGTAGGTTAGATTAAGTATCCCTTTTCTGCAATGGTTGAGAGGTTGTCGGGATGCGGGAAATCGTATTATATCGTCGATTTTCTATAAAATACCGAAGCTGCTTGCTTATACCTCTTTTGAAAAAAATATTTGGTTCTACAGCGAGTGGCAACCAGTATTCAATTAGATCTCAGTGGAATTTCAGCAGGGTTTACCGGATATGAATAAGTTTTGGCGGTGAAAAAACAGTTATAATAATAATTAATGACCTAATGCGTGAAACTAACGGTTCGGTAGTAGATCTTTTTACAAAGTTGCTATTGTAGAAACATAAGCGTGTTTTCATTAACCCCAAAACATTTCACCAAGGACGCACAAATATTATTATCTCAACGCGAATTACAGCTACTAAAACATTTTACAAGACGTATTTAGACTGACAATCTCAAATTCTTAGAAGCGGCGTACCAGGGCGTCACATCTAACCCACACGGGTACTAATTGTTCGATTTCAAGCAAAATATATCGGACGTGCTAATATATAGAACAAATATATTCGGGTCGCGTAATATTTGTTAAGTATCGAAGGATCTAATGCATACAGTCACAAAGAATACGTAATATACGATGGCTGACGTTTTAAGCAAAAACGATTTCCCTCGTGCATTAGCCAGATTAAGTAAAAGTCAACGTGATGCTTTACTGAATTATTTGGACGATAAGCAGGTCCAATGCATCTGCGATTGTGCGCAGAGAGGTGAGTATAAAAAGGAAGAACCAGTTTCTCGTACAGAAAGGCGGTGTATTTCTACCACACCCGTTATTCTGGGTAATTTGTTTGGATATGTATGGACTACCACCTAAAAAAGGTGATTATTCTATCATAACGCTTGCATGCACCATATGTTTTATCCAACGAATGGCAGCAGTACAATCAAGTGCTTCAAAATATCTATACCTTTCCAATCAGTTAGACCTACCTGCTAACACAAACGTCAGTGATGATGATGATTTACCGACACGGAAAGGCCTGACAGATGATGAAATATTATGAACGCTTCTTCCTACGAATAAGAAGAAAGGTATACATTTCTTGCGTATACTGAACACCGTCCGTGGCGTATTTTGAGATAAAGGGGTAATGTCACAATAGACGGTGAGATTATCCCGCACTTCAACATTATGAACCTGGTTTATGATACGTTAAGACATCGAAAAGCTATAAGTCCGCACGGTTGGCAGCAGTTTGCAGCACACACTAACGAAATAAATATACTACGAGGCTTTATTTGAAATACTTTAAGATGGAATACTGTATCACCTAAGACTAAACAGACCCTGACACCTATAGCTGAAAATTATACATCGACGAAAATACCGAAAAGAGCTTCTCGAAGAAGACGTTCACTAGATTGGGATGCGTGGGCAAATTTAACATGGATGGTATATCCTATAATCCCTCACATCCGACAGGGCTTTCAGGTATTACACCTTTCGCTGACCCTGTAGAAGGTAAATATTCCAAAGTGAAAAATTGGTTGCAGGCCGAGGAAGCTTATACGGTGCACAAATCCGTCAGAAAAAAGGTCTTCGCGAAATAAATCTATTGTGAGCAACATTTACAAGTTATGATAAGCGGATTTTGGATATGCGGACTTTAAGCAAACACAATAATGGATACAATTACATACTAACTAAAGGTTTTCACAATTACTAAAGAGATAAAAAGAAGACCAGGCGAGGAATATGAAGCTAGTAGATATGCTATACAGATCCTGACTCACTTTTGTCGCTAGATTTGTCACCAGATTTGGAAAAAGTCACTAGATTTCTAGGTTAGCAAAGTACAGGTCGTAGGTTCAAATCCTACTCGAGGTAAACTTTTTATTTATGTATTTAATAAAATCAATAATAATTGTTGCTAAGTCTCTTCAAGGTCACCGCTTCAAGGCCATGTTGTAGGAAAGGTTGGTAACCCTAAGTCTCTTCAAGGCCACGTGGTGTGTTGGTAACCCTGCTAAGTCTCTTCAAGGTAACCACAGGCCAGGTGGTAGGTTGGCAACCCTGCTAAGTCTCTTCAAGGTCACCGCTTCAAGGCCCCGTGGTAGGAAAGGTTTGTAACCCTGCTAAGTCTCTTCAAGGTCACCGAGGCCACGTGGCAGGAAAGATTGCTAACCCTGCCAGGTCTCTTCAAGGTCATGCTTGCACGTTCCCTTCAAGGTCTCCTCAAGGTCAGTAACTAGAAAAGTCACTAGAAAAGTTACTAGATTTCTGGTCATTGATTGTCCACGTCAATTGTAGGTTATCGTACGCATTACCTGCATCTATTCCTCAAAGTCATCACATTGCCCTCGGTCTCAAGCCCTGAGGTCTATGCATGTTTCAAGGTCATCAAGCAATGTTTACTATGGTCACGCCCCCCAGTGCTCTCAAGTGGTTCCGAAAATACAAATAGACGTTCCCCAAAACAGGTAGCAGTTTCCTAAAACAGGGGGTCCGTTTCCCAAAACAGATAGCTGTTTCGCAACCGTTTCCCTCCAAGGTCACACGAGAGAACAAAGGCGATCTATTGTTCAAGTCGAGTTATAAAAATAGATTGTTATCTACATCTCAATTCCAGGAAATCAAGAACAAAGGGGATCCATTGTTCAAGCCGACGCATCAAAGTCTATGCTTATAATTTTTTTAAATAAGGTTACACGAGAAATTAACAAAGACGATTCATTGTTCTGGTTGATTTATAAAATTAGATTGTTATCTAAATACACGTCGATTCTGAGAAGTCAAGAATAAAGGCGATCCATTGTTCTAACCAACGCTTCAAAGTCTATGCTTATAATTTTCAAGGTCACACGAGAGAACAAAGGCGATTCATTGTTTTGGTTGAGTCATAGCTTCTGAAATTCTAGGAAATCAAGAACAAAGACGATCCATTGTTCAGACTGATTAAGTCATCTAACAAGTAAAATATTTTTTATAAAACTTATAATTTATTAACCACAGTATTCATCTATATATATATATATACAGATAAAAGATCGATTTAAGTATTATGGGAAGTTTGATGTACTTAACATTTTGTAATACCTTTGCTGGATCATATCTATTTAGTATTTGTTTTTCACATTCAATTTCCTTCAACTGATTCTCGTTTAATGTGGTCCACGATACATCATCATCTTTCCTAATAGGTATTTTCATCGCTTCATTATAATGTTTACTAGCCATACATTCAGCTTTCCTTAAAGCCTTCATAGCAGGATCTGGGACCCTTTTACTTTGAGACATTGTTCGAGACTTATTACAAACCTACGTCTCTTAAACTTATATGCAAAATACGTAAACCCAAATTTCAAGGTCAATTCCTATTCTATTTTCAAGGTTTTCAAGGTTAAAGGTGATCCGAATTTATCCAACCTTACCCGACCACCTGTAGGGCTATCAAATAGACTGTAATGGTTACTATCAATTTTCAAGGTCATAAGTCCTAGAAATCAACTTACAGGGGTATCCAGATATATGGCCGGTAAATGTATATAGTAGGATGCTCTTTAAAGTCACGTATACTATAGGATCCACCTTCTCGTTTTCAAGGCCATTGCATACACATTGCATGCATATACTCTTCAAGACCACGTAAAGTGAATCACTTAGTAATTTATTAAGAAAGATCCGCCAGTGCATTAGGTCAAGGCCATCATATACGTTTCCTACATATATCCCTCAAGGTCACACAGCAATTCTTGGCTGAGCTAAGGTGTTAATTCTTATAAATCAATTCTCAGGGATATTAAATAGACTTTTCAAGGCGTGGGGGATTCTACCTTTCAGGGTCACCCAAGCAATTCTTGGCTGAGTCAAGACGTTAATTCTAAAGGCCGGGGGTATCATACAGGTTGTCGTCGTCTATGCTAAAATGTGAATCAAAGTTCTTGTATTAACTAAATTGTAATGCTTACACTATGTGGATTCATAATACTACTGTCCTAAACCACCAGGATGAGGTCCTAAGAACCGGATCCGGTTCCCAAAGACAGATGCCGTTTCCCAAAACAGGGGAACCGTTTCCCAGAACAGGTAACTGTGTTATCCAACACAGGTAACCATTTCCTTTACCATTTCAAGGTCACACCTCTGTGAAAAGGAGAAAGGTGATCCATTGTTCTGACTGAGTCAGGGTCATAATTCCTAGAAAGCACCTGTAGGGCTATCAAATAGATTGTCAATGGCTAAAATGTATTGGTATCAATTTTCAAGTCCTAGAAATCCACCTGCAGGGTTATAGCGATATACGACCGGCAAACGGTATGCTCTTCAAGGTCACGTATACGATAGGATCCATGTTCTCGTTTTCAAGGCCATTGCGTACACACATTGTCTGCGTATACTCTTTAATACCACGTATAGTGATCCACTTAGTAATTTATATAGGCCAATTTCACCTCTTTAAAGCCCCTTCCAACGTACGTCAGGGGTTTCATTTCCTTATGGGAGATTTCGATAAAGCACATAATATGTATCTCATTTGGAGGAAGAAGGTCAATATCAGATAAAATTCACGTTTATCGAACCGCGTCCAAACAAAGATATACAGAGCCAATAAGGAATCGTTTAACCATTATGGGTTGGAAAAGAGAATACCGAAAACCAGTGCTACAAAATCACAACACTTAAAGTCTTTCTTTTTTAATTATACAGTTACTTAAACCTAATACATATAATTGTGAGATACTTATAACAACATTTTACACACCCTCTGTAAAATGATTCTAGTTTTCCGATTGCACCCAAACTACTCATAAACACACCCTTAGCAGCGTCTTAAATTTTCTTCTTTAAAATACTTGTAAAAGCGCTGAGGTAATCCCTAACACTCAATCATGGTTTTCAACACTACTTTTTATTCTAGCTTTTTCAAACATAAAAAGTCATTCTTCTTCTCAAAAGCGACGCAGAATTCTAAGTTCATCAAAACATCACTTTTCTCGGGGTCAGAATTTATCTAAAGCACCCCTAGATGATAAGCCTCGTTGACATAGTACCTATAACTATTGGAAAAGCTACCCTTTACCCCTAAAAGTAGGTGATTTAAGGGGATTTATAGAAACTATCCTCTACCCCTTGACCCATAAAAAATACCCCCAAGGTAGGTGATTTAAGCGGCTTAGCTTTTTCTATAATATAAAACGAGTTCTATTAGTACCTACTTTCAGATTGTACTTGGATGCAACCTTCCTATTTCCACGAATTGGAATTTCTAAAACTTTAACCCCTCACGACCAGATTTCATGTTTAGGTTTTGACCTAGTTCAATTTAGCCTCAGCCACGATTAATGAGCTACTTGGCTCTGTAGGGGGAAACGGTTACCTGTATTTGGGGAAACTACCTCATCCTGGCGGTTAGGACTATAGTATGAGCCCATGCTTTTTACTATAATTTAGTCAAGAACCTTGATATTAGCATAGACAACAACCCCATCATTCTTCTTGTTTCCATGACTCGTTTAGAATTGGTCCTGCAGGTTGATTTAACACCTTGACTCGACTACATTTCGATCGGATGAGGTCGGGTAAGATCGGGATATCCTGTAGGACATATGGTCTTGACAATTAAATTGCTTGGAGACCACACTCATTTTTCCTATTCCGAGGATATATATGAAGTATTCTAGTTAAATTATGTTTACATATGGCTGGGGACTGCTATTTGTTGTTTTTTCCGACTGAATCCAGACTAGTCATGAACACAACAACAATAATTAAGGTTTTATTTTTAATTATACATCTTTTTCTAATCGAGAAAATATAATTAGTAACTGACTACTGCCCTTCATATTCCCCTTCTTCCCCCTTTTCATTTTCACTGGTATCCCCACCTTCCCACTCCTTCAAATCTAGAGTGAACTCTTCTAGTTGTGCCGCACTTAACTTTTGTATTAAACAAGTCAAACGATATCGACCCTTTAAATAAGTTTCACATATATTTACACCATTTTCATATTTCTTTGCAAGTGCATGACAGTCCTCTTCCGTATAAAAACGTCCTAAACCATATACTGCTTCATGATTAGCATCAAATGCCAATGTCGTCAATTGTTGGAGTAAACGTTCCACGGCTGTATGTGCAATCTACCGCTTTGATCCATGATTCAGCAGCGTAGCACATCCACATATTGAATCAATTTTATTTGCACATTACTGCTTAAATACCTTAACCACTTCTACATCTAACCCCCTCCCCTGCGGAGGACCTAATTTCTATTTTTATATTTGACCTTGAAGAACATTTAGCTAACATAAGACCCATTTAACCTTGGCCTATTTTTTAGCATAGATAACAATCCATCATTCCATGAACTATGATCCACTTCAGGTGACCTTGAAAATTGATTTCTAGGAATTTTAATAACTTCTACGACCTATACAAAAGTCATTGATTAGGAATACCTGTTGATTATTGATTAGGAATTGATTTATATGAATACGCTGCAGGTGACCTTGAAAATTGATACCAGTAAATTTTGACCTTGACTCCATTTAACCATGAACCTACTTTTCAATCTGTTATTGAATTGTAATATGATACCCCTGCAGGTGACCTTGAAAATTGATTTCTAGGAATTGACACATGGCTCTGATTCGACTAAATTCTAAGAATTGTTCGGTGACCTTGAAAATTTCTCGTCAAAAGGGCGTTACCTTGCAAAATTTCAATGGATAACTCACACATTCAATGAACTTGACCCAACTTGGGAACTGATTTCCAAGAATACGCGACCTTGATTAGGAATGCTACTAAATCTAACCTTGAACATTTCTCTACACATGGTCTCAACCAGTTTGGTGACCTGGCCCTGAACAATAGAATCCCTCACACTTTGAAAAGTCTATTTGAATACCCCATGCGGGTAATTTCTAGGAATTATGACCCTAACCCGACCAGAATTGCTTGAACAATGGATCGCGTTTATTCATTTCTCAGAGGTGTGATCTTGAAGAATATGGATGTAAAGTGTATATGACCTAATGCACTTGTGGGTTTTTCTTAATAAATTACTAAGTGGATCACTATACGTGGTATTAAAGAGTATACGCAGACAATGTGTGTACGCAATGGCCTTGAAAACGAGAACATGGATCCTATCGTATACGTGACCTTGAAGAGCATGCCGTTACCGGTCGTATATCGCTACAACCCTGCAGGTGGATTTCTAGGACTTGAAAATTGATACCAATACATTTTAGCCATTGACAATCTATTTGATAGCCCTACAGGTGCTTTCTAGGAATTATGACCCTGACTCAGTCAGAACAATGGATCACCTTTCTCCTTTTCACAGAGGTGTGACCTTAAAATGGTAAAGGAAACGGTTACCTGTGTTGGATAACAGATCCCTGTTCTGGGAAACGGTTCCCCTGTTTTGGGAAACGGCATCTGTCTTTGGGAACCGGATCCGGTTCTTAGGACCTCATCCTGGTGGTTTAGGACAGTAGTATTATGAATCCACATAGTGTAAGCATTACAATTTAGTTAATACAAGAACTTTGATTCACATTTTAGCATAGACAACGACAACCTGTATGATATCCCCGACCTTTAGAATTAACGTCTTGACTCAGCCAATAATTGCTTGGGTGACCCTGAAAGGTAGAATCCCCCACGCCTTGAAAAGTCTATGTAATATCCCTGAGAATTGATTTATAAGAATTAACACCTTAGCTCAGCCAAGAATTGCTGTGTGACCTTGAGGGATATATTTAGGAAACGTATATGATGGCCTTTACCTAATGCACTTACGGGTTTTTCTTAATAAATTACTAAGTGATTCACTATACGTGGTCTTGAAGAATATATGCATGCAATGTGTGTATGCAATGGCCTTGAAAACGAGAAGGTGGATCCTATAGTATACGTGACTTTAAAGAGCATCCTCCTATATACATTTACCGGCCATATATCTGGATACCCCTGTAGGTTGATTTCTAGGACTTATGACCTTGAAAATTGATAGTAACCATTACAGTCTATTTGATAGCCCTACAGGTGGTCGGGTAAGGTTGCATAAATTCGGATCACCTTTAACCTTGAAAACCTTGAAAATAGAATAGGAATTGACCTTGAAATTTGGGTTTACGTATTTTGCATATAAGTTTAAGAGACGTAGGTTTGTAATAAGTCTCGAACAAGGTCTCAATTCGATGAAAATACCTATTAGGAAAGATGATGATGTATCGTGGACCACATTAAACGAGAATCAGTTGAAGGAAATTGAATGTGAAAAACAAATAATAAATAAAATAGATATGATCCAGCAAAAGTATTACGAAATGTTAAGTACATTAGGGTTAGCAGGGTTACAAACCTTTCCTACCACGTAGCCTTGAAGCGGTGACCTTGAAGAGACTTAGCAGGGTTACCAACCTACCACGTGGCCTGTGGTGACCTTGAAGAGACTTAGCAGGGTTAACAACCCACCACGTGGCCTTGAAGAGACTTATCAGGGTTACCAACCTTTCCTACAACATGGCCTTGAAGCGGTGGTCTTGAAGAGACTTAGCAGCAATTATTATTGATTTTATTAAATACATAAATAAAAAGTTTACCTCGAGTAGGATTTGAACCTACGACCTGTACTTTGCTAACCTAGAAATCTAGTGACTTTTCTGGTGACTTTTTCCAAATCTGGTGACAAATCTAGTGACAAATGTGAGTCAGGATCTGTATAGCATATCTACTGAAGCTGATTAGCCGGTATATTTAGAATTATTATACACTAAGAACAGGAACCAACACCCTATACCCCATATATTTTTAAAATAATAATAGCTTTTCTACATACAAAATCGTGTGAATACATCAAGTCCGGACTGGATTTGTTCCCTTTACGATCGACGCAGGTAAGTATCGGGAGTGGTGAATAGATATTTTACAAACCCTCATCAGCGCTGAGTGAAAACGCTCCATTTGAATATGTAATACCCGGAAATATAAACGATTACATAGATGTAAATCAGACCATATTGTACATCACAGCTAAAGTTCTAAAACAAGACGACGCAGCTCTTGTAGACAAGGATTTTGTAATACCGGCAAATAACTGGATGCATTTGCTGTTGTCACAACTGAAGGTTTACTTAAATCAGAAGATGACGGTTTCTCGAAACGTCAAGCACTTACAGCGACCAGCATACAGGTCGTGATGATTGATCACGTTCACTCGGATTTGTTTAATCAATATTTTCTCATAAGCCGTGTTGAACTGAAGGTTAAATTTGTGCGATCAAGAGCTATCTATAGTTTAATGGTTGAAATTATAAGACGAAAATTATGAACGTTAGTTTACTCGTAAAACGTATGAGAATCACTCCTACCTACTATACCTGAGGACATGCACCAAGAATCATTAGATAACGCTTTCCTAGACCAGTTACCTAAACGATGTATCGTATGGCTTGTGGCAAATAGAACGTTCAACGGTGATTACCCCTCAAATCCGTTCAATTGTTCACCACAACAATGTTAACTACATGTCTTAGTATATTGACTTTACAGCTAATGGTTTATATATAAACGCATTACGCTTCTTTTACTGGTACGGGTATGCATTTTTTAAATGAAGACAACGATACATCGAGCAGCGATTACCCCATCGATTACTGATCTTTTGTCTAACTCCTGACTTACTTGCGAACAATTGCATGCACTGGAATTTAGTTAGAAACGGTTCTTTGCGCGTGGGGGTCGACTTATCGTTATAGACGTTACCTGTTCAAAGGGACAACTCTACATCACAAGATTTACTGTATAGCAACAACTAAAGAAGATGGGCTCACACTTGGAGGTCCGAGCGTTTAGAGGTGTTAACAACAAGAAGCAGGTTTGTCATTTCGAGAAATCGGCAGAAGACTTAATCGAGACTACACCACTGTGGCACGTATTTGGTCTTCTTGGTCTCAAGAAGGCATTCAACGTGGAAGACCACCACGCAGCACCAATGATCGTGAAGAACGACTTCTTAGGCGGATGGCCACAAGAGATCGGTTTCAGTCAACAAGGTCTGTTACGGTGAACTGGACAGGAGCTATTGGTCGTCACCTATCAATGTCAACAATCTACAGGAGAATTAAGTCTTTTGGATTGCATTCGTATCGTCCATACCGACGACCCCAGTTAACTCAAGAGCATAAGAATGCTAGATCGGCATGGTGTCAAGAGCGGCGGCATTGGGGCCTTCAATGGAATAACATTGTCTTCAGCGACGAATCGCGTTTTTATTTGTAGTGAAACGATGGTCGTCAGAAGGTGCGGCGGTTTCGAGGAGAATGTCGAAATTTAGAGTTTGTTGAAAGACGACCCACAGGCTTAACACCTGGATTCATGGTTTGGGGCGCCATACGTGTTGGTGGAAAATCTCCTGTTGTGTTCATTCTAGGCACATTAAGTGCTCAGCATTACATTGATAATGTTTTGGAGCCAGTGGTAGTACCGTTAATGCAGACGTTGCCAAATGGTATTTTGCAACAAGATAATGCTAGACCACATACCGCACATGTTGCAAGAAGGTTTCTAGATCAAGTGCAGGTACCAGTATTGCCGTGGCCTGCGCGATCGCCAGATCTTTCGCCTATTGAACATGTATGGGACATGATGGGTCGAAGACTAAGGCGACTACCAAGGCCCCCAAACAACTTGGATGAATTACGACACCATCTCACAGGGATGAAATGCTTCAGGAGGATATCGACCATCTCATAGAAAGCATGCCTCGGAGAGTGAACGCCTGCATTGCTGTGCGTGACGATGCTACCCACTATTAACATTTTCTTGTTAACTGTTAATATTTTGCCTTCAAAATTTCATCATCTTATACATGTTAATAAAGCATTACTTTACCATACTTTCAAGATCATAGCATTATTATTTCTAAGTGGTGCATTTCATTTGAAATGTAGTATATGATATATATATATATATATATATATATATATATATATATATATATATATATATATATATATATATATATATATATATATATATATATATATATATATATATATCCACTGTTTAATTTATTTTGTCGTTTATTTGTGTCGATTGTGTGCCTAACTGGTTACACCTTCTGATATGCGAAATTAGTCTTTACATATTTTCGAATTTAAGGATCCATTGGAAATTGCGCAATGAGCCAGATCGATCACAAAATTCCATTTTAACTTTGAAATATTAATGCAGAACACTACTAACAAAGTACTTATTTTTTTTTTTTATTCAGCATAAATTACAGTTTTGAAGTATTAAAGTTTAAACCTATTAATGAATGTCTAAATACGATTTTAAAGATAAAGTATTAATAAAATAGTACTAACCGCGTTATGTATGAATTATTCAGCAATCAACAAACATTTTGTTGAGATAACAATTTATTATTAAACCGATTTCGTTTATTTTATTTAGAATTTTCTAAATTGGGAAAAATTATTTGATTCAAAGTTTTATAACAGTTAGAAATGTAAATTTACAGGTATACGAGGGATACTTAAAAAGTATTTAAGTTAACATTTTACGATTTGGGAATTTTCATTTGTACCGTGTGTGTTCAAAAACTTTACGACGACTCGTGAATTTCAGAATTTTTTTAAGCTTATGGATCAATTTATTTTGAAGTGTGATTGAATTTGAATGGTGAATGGTTTTACTGAGTAGGCTGCAACCCTGTCTTCTACAGTCAGATATGATTAATTTACCATCCCACCTAAGACTATTTATTATAGCAAAATTTAAGATTGTGGTGGCGCCTAGAGACAATTGCTTTGTGAGTTGTAGATTAATGGTAAGTGTAAGGTGTTTGAACTACTTTTCGATCATTTTACTCCTTATATCGACAACGCCCTTTTCCACTGTAGCGGGCTTGGAAACCCGCTTATTTCGGTAAGCATACGCGTGCGGTTTATACGTGTAACAGCTGTAGCAGATTAAATAAATTAATGTATTTTAAGATTTCATACAATCATTCGAATATCGGCGGCATCTGTCAGTCGTGATCCAGAAATTGAGCACCGTTGGCCTACTTGTAATACATATACAATGCTCTCTAGTACCATGGGGACTGTTTACAATGATGTACTTCAATAACTAGCATATTTATTCATTTCGAATTTGCTATTTGATGTTTCATATATGTAGTAATATTGATTATAAATACTATATATAGGCATACGAATATCACAAGTAAGCTTATTGATATAATTATGACGATTGATGATTTGGTCTCTTTATATAGTTAAATTCGCAATCCTTCCTAACACTAATGTAGGTGCGACACTGCTGTGTTGTATGCAAGCTAGTTCGGCAACGAACCAATGCTACACGTCATTCTTATTCATGAAGACATGACAATTACCTAACCTATAAAATTACATATAAATAAAAGATGATTGATATTTATAATTAAATAAGGTGTAAAAAGAATTAAGGACATTATGAAAAAATTAGCTGGTTCGTTTCGATATACGCAATGGGATCCATGGTTGATAATTGCACAAATAATATCAGTTCAGTGTATTTTATATTTTACCTTAGGATTAATTCTAGCAATTCTTGGCCAACTAGTAGGTGACAATAGAAGTTTGGATCATATTTTTGAATATCATGTAAATATAAATTCCTTTATAAGTTTAATTTTCTGTAATTTAAATCTTTACAGGAAATTCATGTGATAGATGCAGGTGGAAAGATAGTCATTTCAGCTTTTGTTACAAATGCTCTAATAGGGTAAGGACATGATATATTTTCCATTCTGATTTACCTTAAAACACTTTTGTAGTGCTGCAGTTTTATGGTTAGTAGTAGAACGTACAAAACAGTGCTTGGACTTTAGTTGTACTTGGCATATTACACATTTAATAATTTGTTGGTTTTATAATGGACAATTTCCCACGACTTTCTCTTGGTGGGCTTTAAATTTAGCATGTGTTACACTTATGTGTGTTTGTGGTGAATTTTTATGTTTAAAATCTGAACTGCAAGCAATTCCGTTAAGTTTAGGTCCTAAAACTGATTTGTAGTGATTATTTTGTATTTTTAAACTTGATAAAATTGTGATAGTTTTAAAATAATTTTGTTGTATTTTTAAGTAAATATAATGAGTGAAAATGGTGTATAGAAATATTTATGGTGTGTATGGATAAATAAAATTTATTTTTTATATAATCTATTTAGTATTTCTGTATGTTGCAGAAGATTAACAATAATGGCAATTTTTGTTAACTTGTTCATGGTAACATAGTGTATATTTTCAATGTAGCTATAGGTACTGTCCCATAGTACACTCGCATTTACAATGTATATGAGTCAACAGCTTGTATCACCGGTGATGCATCCAGTGTTAAATATAGATCATACAAACATTACTATGAACCAGTCATATATACAGTAAAATAAGCCAGATGGAAAGTGGCATCTTTTAGTTCACTATCCATAAAACTTAAAGCTAGACATATTGCCCACTAATCGAAATTTCTTCTATGGAAATAACCTCATTATATTACATCTTATAGCTGTTTTCGAAGCAGTAGATGCATCATTACTTATCATTATCTGACTTGGTTCTTGTTTCTTTTTTCTTGAAGAAACTAATTGAAAGAATTCTATTTGATCTTTGCAATATCCAAACTAAATATTATAGTACCAGCTTAACTATATAAAATTGAATCTTTTGATACTCACCTCGACTTTACCCATAGGGGTAGATGGGGCACATTGATACAATACCTGTGGCTCCTGTACACCGATATTTGAGGGCTTATAGGTGGGGTCACACTGTTTCAATAATTTTTATGACACTGGTACATCAATGTGAGTGACAGATGAGAATTCGTTGTGGCAGAGTAAACTTTCCTTTTGAAAGCTGGACGTTACTCCGAGTGAGAGATTTCGCATTAGATTTCGAGAAATAACATATACAGTAAGTGTAGTGAGTACGCTTTTAAGATTCAAACATATTTTCATAGAAAATTTTATGGTTTGTTTTTGTTAATCTTTAGAAGTGAAAATTGTGGAAAGAGGCAGATTGATTGATTGATGCACTGGGGCACATATTGATACAAATCTCGATATATCAATGTACCCAATAAAGTATTCTATTTCAAATTGTAATATTTTGTAGGAAAATGGTTCGTTCCTACAAAAAAAAGACGTAGAGAAGCAACATTGATGAGGATGCTATTAGCTCTGTAATTTCAGATGTTACTATTAACAGGCTGTCTATAAGAAGAGCTGCAGATAAATACAATTTGAAAGCAAAGTTACAGCATCGGATAGAAAAGAAGAAAACACAAGCAATGCAAATTGAGTTTACTTTGAAGTATTGTTCCCAGCAAGTTTTCAATGCGACAACAAAAGCAGCTTAACGAATACATAGTAAAATGCACTACGGACTGACGTTGCTACAAGTATGTCGACTTGCTTTTCAATTTGCAGTAAAATCTAACTGCAAATTTCCTGAATCATGGAATAGGCTAGAGTATGCTGGAGTATGCTTGAAAACATCATGAAGAGATATAATTGAACAGCAATTTTCATAACCAATTTTGATGAAACAGGAATTACCACTGTTCTAAGCACGCCCAGAGTACTAGCTGAGAAAAAACAATGACAAATGGGTAAAATAGTGTCAGCCGAAAGAGGTGAGCTTGTTGGAGGAAATTTGAAATTCAATCCTTTTTGATGGGAGCACCTGTAGGAAGTTAAGGGTTGGCCTCGAGGACTGGATGGATAAACTCTGAACCCTTTATCAAAGTTCTAAAACATATTCAGAAACATATGAATGCAACAAAGCACATGAAGGAAAAGGGTGGGCCTCGAGAACTGGATGGATACACTCTGAACTCTTTATCGAAGTTCTAAAACATATTCAGAGACATATGAATGCGACAAAAGAAAGGCCAATTGTATTGATTTGTGACAATCACGAATCACATATTACTATTGACGCCTCATGATAATGGTATCATATACTTATTACTGCCTTCCCATACTTCTCATAAGCTCCAGTCATTGGATGTTGGAATCTTTGGACCTTTTCAAAGCAAAACTTAAGATTGCATTTAACAACTGTCATATAAATCACCCTGGCAGAGCACTAATCATTTATGACATCCCTGCGATGGCTAAATTAACATACTTTGAATCATTTACAGCAAAAACATAACTTTTTTGAAACCTGGTATATGGCCATTTAATAGGTTAGCATTTTCTGACGACAATTATGCTCCTTGTATTATCTATATCACCGAAGATCATGAAAACAATCCTTCAGTTGAGACAAATCAACTTGGAGAGAACACCGATGATGGTAGAATTGACTCATCCATTCCCTCTACTTCTCACAATGCTGTAAGACCAGAAATTGTTAGACCGTTCCCAAAGATCAAGATTCAGACCACTAAAAAAGAAGGCAGAGAAAGAGAAAAATCACACACGAGTTGGGCAAAATGAAGCAAGAGGAAATCATGATAAAAGAAAGATGAAGAAAAGCGAAGGAAGTCAACAATGCCAGAAAATTAGTGAGTCTTACTGAAGCAGTTCCAATTTTAAAAGCGATTCATCAGACTCAAATTTCTACCCATCTGACTCTGGTGATGAAATTAATGATCACCTAGAACCAGTGGAAGCAAAGAATTTGATGAGCAGTGAATTTGTAATTGTAAAGTTCAGGAAGAAGAATGTGTCCCCAACCAACATTGATGAAACCAGCCTCATACTTTCCAACATCATTCTACATTTACCTCCACCAACAGTGTCAAATACTAACTGCATAACAGTTTTCCTTTATAAATTTAATGTAAATTTTTCTTCATTCAACCTGTAAAACTCTTGTTTAGTTATATCTGAAAATATGTTCTGAGTTTCCAAATGTGTACCATTGTGCCGCCGTTAGTAGTATTAATGATCCCCCTAGCTGGGGACCATTGATATATTTTGTGTGTTTATAAGAAATCAATCTAAACAAATAGAAAAAGTATAAATTGGCTCCCAGAACTTTTAGCAATAAATAGTTGATCTCATACAGCTTCAAATTTTCATTGTTTTCCAATATTTCCATATATTTTTGACACTTGAAAAAATCGTATCGACGTGTCCCAACTCGTCTGCCCTACACTGTGGTGTTGTTCTCGCCTTTGTGTAGAATAACAAGTTTTTCACAAGCATAAATGAAACAAATCCATTGAATATTTCCATTACTCTATATTGTTTATATTTCCCTTTAATACAGGTTTATCACTGATTTTATTTGCAAATAAACAAGTGTTAATAATTTTATAAAATCCCTTTTACAGGTTATTAATGAAACAAACATCTATTTTTGTTTAATAAAAGACAATTGTAATAAATTAAAAGTTTAAGTTGTGAAACATGACTTGGATTGTGTATTAATCAATTTCATTGCAAACTTTATAAGATTATAAAATTATTAATTTTATTAAATACATAAATAAAAAGTTTACCTCCAGTAGGATTTGCATCTACGACATGTACTTTGCTAGAGTAGGTACCGCTCTAACCAACTGAGCTCTCGATATATAAGCCCCAATCGATGTAAATTTGACTTTATGTATGTAAATTCTAAATATAATGAGATTAGTCAAAATACTTATATTAGTGGAATGTGTGCCTGCAATATCGCAAGGATTCACATATTCCAAAGCACCTTAATTTTTAATTACATATTTACTTTTGACCTTATTCATTCGTGCAAAACTTATAATAATTTATAAAATTAGTTTTTAGCCAGATCTGAAAATTACTTGAGGAATACAACCGTAGTAGAAATAGATTCGAGTTTGCGTGAGTTTATTGCAATGGTTCCTGAATACATTTGTGTGGTTTATCGAAGATATGTCATCTTATTTACTGTGGTTTCACCTATTTTCGAATATATTGCCTATCTTTGAAATCAATAATTTGAAATGATGAATAAATGTCAGGTTTAGTTGTGTTATTTCAGTTAATAATGGAGTACTGAGTAAGTAGAATAGTTGCACTTTAGGACAAACAATGGTGGGGGGTTCAGCATAGGTTGAAAAGGGGTGGGGTTGGCAGTTGGCTTCTTTTTGGGAGCCATTTTCAACCCCTTGATGGTATTTTCACCCCTGACTAGGGCCTTTTTTTGCCGTATTAAGAGCTTTTTTGGAAGCCCAACCCTGGCGTTAGGGTGTGGGAGTGATCACGTGACCCGGCGAAAGTCCAATTATTTTAATTATGACGTCATAATTAAATTCTGGCGCCATTTTCTTTTTTAATTATTAGTCATAATTAAACTCCGCGGTCATTTTGATTTTAATTATGAGTTATAATTAAATTGTACCAAAACCCTTTTGTTTTTAATTATGAATCATAATTAAATTCATCTGCCATTTGGATTTTAATTATGAGTCATAATCAAATTGCGCCACTACCCTTTTGTTTTTAATGATGAGTTATAATTAAATTTTGTCGGCCATTTTTGTTTTGCGGGAAATTTGAAATAGTATTCTCAGATTGTTTTATTTTTGTAATTGGCGGGAAATTTGAAATTTTGTTTTTAATTCGACAGTTACGAGTCATAATTGAATTGTACCGTCACTTCGTTTTTAAACTATCTCATAAGACAGGTATAGAACGGCGAAACTTGTCCTCGGGCCTTCGCCCCCTTGTCAAAAGACAGAAATTAACCAAATCAATCAATCGACCTATCAAATCAGCCGGTGTATATCAAACCAAATCAAAGCTATCTTGATAAAATCAATTAAGCAAATCAATCTCAAACAAATCACTAGATCAAGTCAAATAATCAGATCAACGTCAATCAATCAAAGCAATTAACCATATCAATCAATCTCAATCGAATCAAACAAGAAGCTGAGGTAACAATTCTTCATAACTTTCAAGTAAGGATTCTCCCACTGTATATACCTAGCACCTTTGTTATTATGATTCATAATTAAAAACAAAATGACCGCGGAATTTAATTATGACATCATAATTAAAATAATTGGATTTTGGCCGGGTCACGTGACCACACCCCTAACACCATGGTGGTCTGCTAAAAAGGTTCTTAATGCGGCCAAAAGGGCCCTAGTTAAAGGTAAAAATACCATCTAGGGGTTGAAAATGGCCCCCAAGATGTAATAACCTTTTTTTGTGGTTGTATTAAAAAGTACATTAATTTAAGAATCGTTCATCTATTTGGCATAATATTAGAAAAGTTTTTAATTATTAATGTGTAGATTTGAAAACTGGCAACTTAAATTGCATTTTCTAGAACAAATCTTTTGGGTGTAATATTACATAAATAGTTTTAGTTCCCTTTCTTAAAAAATTGGATTTATATAATTGTATTCGCGCAAGCGTGAATATTAAATATACTTGAGTTATTCAGAAAGCTTTTGTAATTCAGTTAATGCTGACTGTTAACAACAATAAGAATGATTTTTACTTAATTTTTTATATAGTGTGCCATCATATTTTGGTGGTAAGTTTGTTTTTTCTCATTATATTCTAAAGCTAAAGCCTTTGCTTTTTTTAGGCACCTTTTTACCACCTTTTAATTTTTTAATTACTCACTTTTCAAGTATGCATTTTTTAAGTACTTACTTTTAAGTACGCCTTTTTTTATTCATTGAACTTGTATACGTAATAATCTTTAATGGGAATAATACAATAAGTTTATTGGATTGAAAATTTCTACAAATACATGGTTAATCGCGTTATTACAAGACTCGCAAGGACGTTGTGAAACGCTATCATACTAGTTAACAGTTCCGTATCCAAAATGAACACTGGAAGCTGTCGGTTAGAAAACCATTATACAGAGGTATTTATATAGTGGTGAATTTTTTAGTTTTTAAGCTTAGCTTTAAAAAACCTTTTTTTCCTTCCTCTCCTTTTTATCCATGAATTTGGTAAATAAACTTTATTGCATATTGTTATATTTTGTTATTACTAGAAAGCTTTTAATGTTCATTAAATAGGTTTTGTTATTCCTTGTCAAAGATAACATGGTGCCCGAGAATTCATTTAATTATATTTTATAATTTTTTTACATTGCATTTTTTAGTAATTAGAGAAATGAAAATAACTAAGCTGGTGAGAAACAAGCCGCATTTCAGGTAGGTTAATCAAGATCTAAATTGGAACTCTCTCTATCTTAATCTACCGATGAGTCAACGGCACATTCATTATTTTATCTACATTATTGTTTTTTTTTTTTTTATTAGTTTTATGGAGCATCAACATCTTTGGTTATTAGCTCCTTCTTTTCTTCCTTTTTACCTACACCGGATTCTAATCTACAGTAAGTTGCCATTCAACAACGACACTATTTTATGACATTGGTTAAGAACGGCAGACAAGGTATCTGTAGAGTACAAATACGTCCGTACATAAAGCAAATTAAAATAACTCTTATACTTATGTGTACACGAAATGTGTAAGTAGTTACGCTGTTTGAAAACACAAATATAAAACAAAAAAAACATCGTGCTATATCTTCCAATATAAATCCACTCTTTTCAGGTACTTAATTATTTGTCGTATTTGGGAAGGTTCGTTGGTAAGGATTTCCCGCAAGTCGTTAGCTATCCGGCATTCTGACCTATAACAGCCGTAATGTGGGCAATCTACTAGGACGTGGCGCACAGTAAGTCGAGAATTACACAGCGAGCACAACGGTGGTTCTTCGGCTGTAAGTAAATGGGAGTGTGTTATCCGTGTATGTCCTATGCGGATCCTGGTCATCACAACCTGATCCCTTCTGGTTAAGTCAGTTGGCATTTTCCAATTGACCACAGAATCTTTCACTCTTCGAAGGTGATTATCATCGATTACATTCCATGTTTGCTGCCAGCGATGTAGAAGAAGTGATGACGCGGCAGCACGTACATCGTCTACCCTAACAGAGCTTACATCTTCCGACATAAGTAAGGCTGCCTCACGTGCGGCACAATCGGCTTTCTCATTCCCCTCAATTCCAATGTGACTTGGAATCCAGGCGAAGAAGACATTCCTAGCTTGTCGTATATTATGATTGAGTGCGAGTGTAGCGACACAGAGAGGGTCACGATAAAATGGATTGGCTATTGCCTGGAGGCTACTAACAGAATCACTACACACTAAAAAATCTCCGGAGCTATTTGACATCATGATATACAGCAAAGCCTGCAATATACCATAAAGCTCAGCAGTGTATACACTCGCTTGTTGATTTAGAGACCATCCGTGTCCCACTCCCTCAGGTGTAACCAAAGCACTTCCCACTCCACTATCTACCTTAGAGCCGTCGGTGTACAAAACGGCCACTCCTGTGTATTCTCCTAATAGTTCATAAAATTTCACTCTCTTCATGGCAGGATTCATATCAGACCACCGTCTCATTTTGAAATTTGGAATGATTCGAGTAAGATTCCATGGGGGAATCTCACGGGATGTGACCGGATAAACTTGTGGAATTACATATTCTTCTGAGTTCATATGGTCTCTAGCACGTATAACCATTGGTCTTGTAGCAGATGGTCTACTACACCATTTTATCAGATTTGCAGACAATATGGTGGAATAATTTGGATGAAGGGGTTGTGCGCGGATGGCAGATTCAACGTACATACTCAATGTAGGACTTGTCCGAAAGGACCCGGTGGCGTAACGTATCCCTACATGCTGAATCACATCTAATTTTTTGAGCAAGCTTTTTCTTGCGGATGAGTAGACTATACAGCCGTAGTCGAGCTTGGATAATACGAGCGACTTATACAACATCAATAAAGTTTCTCTATTTGCACCCCACTTCAGACCGGATAAGCACTTCATAACGTTCAGCGCTTGGCGGCACCTAGACACGAGATATTTAATGTGGGCAAACCAAGATAGTCTGCTGTCAAAAATCAGCCCAAGAAACTTTACCTGAGGACGGCAATCGATAGCATGACCATACAGTGTTATACGTGGATCCCTATGGGGTCTACGTAAACGACAGAAGTGGATGCAAACTGTTTTTTCTGTGGAAAACCGGAAACCTCTTGATAAGCCATATTGTGAAATAGCATCCACAGCGTTCTGGAGATTCCTAGCTATCATGGGAATGGTGGGCCCAGCAACATAAAGAGCTAAGTCGTCCACATAGAGGCATCGACCGACTCGTGGATTTACCGCCCTTGCCAATTCGTTTACTGCTACGGCAAAGAGTGTGACGCTTAGCACAGAGCCTTGAGGTATACCATTTTCAAGTACATGAGTTCTTGAAAAAGAATTGCCTACGCGGACTCGAAACTTACGCTCCTCTAGAAAGGACCTGACAAATTTAGCTATCCTACCGCGATATCCCCATTGGTATAGATTGTCCAAAGCTCCATAACGCCAGACCATATCGTACGCCCTTTCCAAATCAAAGAAAACTGCCACCAAGTGCTGTCTATCGAAAATAGCATTCTGAATGGCATCTTCTAATGCCACCAGGTGGTCGGTGGTAGAACGACCACTGCGAAAACCACACTGGTAGCTCGCTAGATGGTCGCACTTTTCTAGATCCCACACAAGACGTGTATTGACCATGCTCTCCAGGAGCTTACTAAGACATGATGTTAAGCTTATGGGGCGATAGCTTGAGACCTGACTAGGATCTTTACCGTCCTTAAGTAAAGGCACAATAGCAGCTTCTCTCCAGGTCTGAGGGTAGCAACCTTCTCTCCAGATCAGATTATACATATTCAGGAGGTTTTCCTTAACTGGAGACGTGGCATGTTTGATAAAATCGTAGGGGATTCTATCCAAACCCGTAGCTGTTTTACCTTTCCTACGAATCGCTTCTTCTAGCTCCATCATTGTCAAATCCACGTTGTACGGAAGATCTTCTTCGGTCGAGAGGTCCAACGGGATCTCCCGTTCATTTTTGTGTTGAAGGAAAGCCTGATGGTAGTTTCTAGATGAGCTGATCTTTTCGAAATACATTGCAAAGGCTTCCGCAATATCATACGCGTTTTCTAGCGTTCGACCATCAGCACTAACTCGCGCTAAATGCGATGGTATGCCCCTTCCAGAGATTGCTCTTACCCTGCGCCACACATCTGAGATGGGTGTTTTCGGGTCTATCTCGGAAACATACCGTTTCCATGAAGAGCGCTTGGCTTCCAGCACAGCTCTACGAGCAATTGCTCTTTGTCTCTTGAAAGCAATGAGATTTTATGCTACTGGGTGGCGTTTGAATTTATTAAATGCTCTCTTTTTCCTGTCTATGAGAGTCTTAATCTCATCACTCCACCAAGGTACAGATACCCTAACTTGTCCTCCTTGGGTCATAGGAATGCTGGCCTCTGCTGCTCTTATCAACATCTCCGTAAACTTATGAACATAATCTTCTATATCAGTAGTAAGATGGAGGGTCTGAAGTTTCTCCTAAAGCCTGCCCAGTCTGCTCTTTTAGCGACCATCTATTAGGCATGACGTTGTTCAGTCTTTCACAACCTATTTTAATAGTTATTGGTATGTGATCACTATCATGTGGATGGCTAACTGTACTCCAAAGACAACTGAGTACGATTGATGCGGAGCATATGCTTAGGTCGATGGCTGAAAACGTATTCGATCTTGTGTTTACGAACGTTGGAGAGCCAGTATTCAGTAGGACAAGGTCAGGATTGTCATCCAAAAGGCTTTCTATGTAGTTACCCTCGCATCAGTCTCCTTGAACCCCATAACTGACTGTGGGCATTGAAGTCGCCCACTAATAATAAAGGTCTCGGTAATTGTTCTAATAGGGCCGATAAACCATTCATTTCGACATCTGAATGTGGTAAGTACACATTGCAAACAGTCAACTCTAAGGAGTTTGCAGCTTGACTGCAACGGCCTGTACATCAGTTGTCAAATGTATTCTAACGGAGACAAGATCTTCACGGATCATGATCATAACCCCCCCTCTAGCTCGTATCATAGGAACAGTATCGCGACGATAGACTCTGTAGTTCTTTCTACAGTATGGTTGATCTGGCTTTAGATGTGTTTCCTGCAGACATAGACAAGCAGGAGAAAAATCTTTCAGAAATAATTTTATGTTGTCTGAATGCAATACTACGCCGTTACAGTTCCATTGAACAATGGTTTCTAAATTGTTTATATTAGCCATTTTTTTTAAATAAGTTTTTGGGAAAAATTGGACAACAAATGATTATTACTATTAATAAATAACATAAATAAATAACGGTGAAATGTGTATATAGGGACATCACAAATACTAAATAACACGTAAAATAAATAATGAACGAGAGAACAAATAATATAGATATCACAGAGAAATATCATAGGTTGATGTAACTATCACAGTTAAATATGGACTAGTATATGATTAATTTAATAAACAAACATCAACATATTTAAGACAAACGAAACACTAATATCACAGACTATTTATCACAGGATGGTTCAGTTGACGGGGCTCTTTCCCCTGCAACTGAATTACCACTATCAGATTCTTCTTTAGGCTGGGACCTAGGTTTTCTTAATTTCCCTTTAGGCCAACCTTTTGGCCGCTTTTGAATTTTGCTTATGTTTTTAAAAGTGGGCCTTCCATCAGTAGGTTGCAATTCTTCAGTCGGGGTAGCTGGACTAAGTTGTCGTTTTAAGCTGGAGGATTCGACTACCTCCATTTCATCCGCTGACGATTTATCCTGTTCGGTTACCGTTACCGATGACACCGAAGGTTTCGATATCAAGGATGGTGGTTGAGGTGGTAAAAAACAATCTTCAGTTTGTACATGTTTGTCTTGTTCTTTATGTGTGGCTTGGGTTGGTAAGTGTTTTTTAATACCGTTTTCAATCATCCTCTCCATGGCAGGTAAAAGCGTACTTATAACTTCATTGGCTATGTCTGTGTTCGATTTCGCCGCTACATTGGCATACGACTTGTTGGACAGGACAGGAGATAATTTCAGTTCTTCCTTAGCCTCAAAATAGGATAGTTTTTTCGTAGTCTTGATCTCTTGAATAGCCAACTCTTCTTTAAATTTAGGGCAATCTCGGGATCTGCACAGATGCCCCTCTCCGCAGTTAATGCAGGTTATACTAGTGCATTCACCATCATGTACCTGGTTTCCACATACACACCTAGATTCATTTCTGCAGTTTGCGGCCGAGTGTCCAAACCTTTGGCATTTCATGCATCTCAAAGGGGTCGGAATATACATTCTAACTGGTAGAATGTAAATTCCTCCCGTTATGCGTTGAGGTAAGGTGGGTGTGCTAAAGGTAAGGATATGGTTTGGAGTATCAACCATAATACCGTTCCTTTTGCTCTGGATCCTACGAACGTCTATTACTTTCTCATCTTTTAGTTCTTCTAATATTTCAGTAACCGTACAATTTAAGAAATCTCTACAAAATACTATACCTCTGCTTTTATTTAACGAATCGTGTGGACTAATTTCTACGTTCATGTCACAGAGTCGAGTAGTACTTAATAATTTTCGAGATTGTAAGTTACTTACAGTCTCTATTAACAGACCGTCTCTTATTTTTTTGACTGATTTTGTTTGGCCAGCTATTCCTAACAAACTTTTCGCTATAAAAAAGGGCGATACTTTACTAAAGTCTCCTTCTAGGCTTTTAACGAGAAGAAACCGGGGAAGATCCTCCTTTTCCTTGCTCGTAATGTTGGGTTTATTACGCGACTCCCTCGCGTCTGGTTGGGAGGCCAGAACCTCTATAGTTTTAATTTTCCTGCTCATCAACATCCCACGAGTAGGGAACAAATAAAAGTCCACCACGGCAGTGGTCCCTTACCGCAGCAAGGCAAAATTACTGTCGGGGGCTGCCAGGTACCCGACAGACACCGTTCGCGACCAACTAACGTATGGCCACTCATCCCTCGGCACGGTACGTATTACACCTTGGATTACGCCTTTGTTAACGGAGTCGGGTCTCCAAGACATGAAACAAATGACATGGGACCAAGACAACCAAAGAGACGAAGACAAACGATATGCGACCAGCGTTAGCGTTACCCGGGGAGTACCACGTGGAGGTGCTGGTTCGACTTTACTCCCCTACATTATTACAATTTGGCGATAATTTAATTTTAATCTTCCGTATGTAAGATATACAAGTTGGCGCGGGCGAGCAGGGACTTGAAATTTATTACTTGATTTTGATTTTTATTGCTTGAAATTTATTGTTTCATATTTGAGATTTTTATTTACATTTGTGTATAATATTACTGTGGGGCCAGAAAAAGCGATGTGCTGTTGTTATATGCTAGTTATTCTCACTTGTTTGTTTATTTTGTTTATGTTGTGGAGTTGACCGAGATTTAAGGAGTGTTACGGTTTATTGTTTTACGCTTGGTTTTTTATGTGTTTCTTTATTGATTGTGTGTTATATAATATTTTTTACGATGACAAATTTTAATTATTTAGTTGATGTTTCATATATTGATGAGTTATATTAGTAGAACTAACATTTTTTTAATTGTAAATGGAGCAGAAGGGTTGACATTAGATGAGAGACGTAAATTAAATTTAAAAGGATTAATTCAAATTCACTTGATTACATTTTATGTAAGTGGAATTATTAAAAAATGCATTCAATCTTTGATTATAATACATTACAACGATTTATAGATTCAATTCTAGGTCATGATTTATCCCATTCAGTTTTTTGTTTATTTAAACGATATTGTTTTTTTTAAGTACTTTTAAGGGCTTACTGATGCCAATTTAATTATTAATTAAAAGATAAATGTGAATTTTGTAAACCTCAATTATCATATTTAAGTTTTGTTATTGATAAACTTCATTCAATTGTTAATACATTTATTTACATCTTGAAACGCTTGAATTACATTACTTTTGATAATGAATTTTATATTTATAAGATTAAATTTATTAGAAATTATTGAATCCATTTAACGAAAACTTTGAAACGAATTACAATATTTAGATTATTTTATTTTTATGTCACATAATGACGATATTAATACTTTAGTTAGTATTCCTGCTTAAGATTTTTTCCAAATTAATTGGAATATTTACAAATTTTTAAGAGTTCCGTTCATGTTTTTATATTTAAAATTTTTATGGTAGTAGTTTAGATGCGAACGTTTAACATATTTTTGTGTTATTTGTGTGTAAATTCCATTTGTTATTTTCTTATATTGTACTTCTTATCTGTTGAATTGTTTTTTAATTGAATTCGTAACGCTGTTCATGAGTCTACGAAATTTTCACCTTTCTTTTTAGCGTTTGGTCGGACAGTTCCTATTTCTGGAGATTTTTATGGTCGACTAAAGGATTTCAAAGAGGATGATTTATTTATTACTAACCGTGAACAATTAGTTCAAGATTTAAATGAACTTTCACCTATTTTTAAACATGTTAAACAAAATTTACATGCAGCTTACGAAAGAAATTCAAAATCTTACAATTTGCGACGTCGTCCGTTGAAATTAAATGTTGGCGATTTAGTTTGGAAAAAGAATTTTACTTTATCTGATGCGACTAAAAATTATAGTCAAAAGTTAGCTCCAAAATTTATTGAAGCAAAAGTTATTGAAGTGGTAGGTCCAACTACGTACCGATTGGCCACCCCTTTTGATAATAAACCCTTAGGCGTTTTTCATGTTAAGGATTTAAAACCTCATTAGTTCTTATTTTTTCGAATTCTTTTTAATTATTTTTCGATTTTAGTATTTTTACATTCTGGTTTTCTTATTTATATTTTTTAATTATTTTGATAATTTTTCAAAATAATTTTATTTTGTGCTTATTTCGCACATTATTTTATTTTATATTGTTGTGGCTTTGCAAACCACTTAATTATTTTTTTTTACATTTGTTAGCATGATTTACAATTTGCTATTGTTACAATAGTAAAATTGAAGATAACTATTTTGAGTTTACCTCTGATCGTTAATTTGACGTGTAAAACTCATAACCATGGATAAGAAAACTAGTAATGCTTCTATACATTTTTATTTTTTGATTAATTTAGTTATTTTGTTTTTTCCTGATTTGTGTAATGTTACTATTCTTGGACGATGCTTGAGGACTTCGGTTCGCCTCGTGTCAACCTCGATTAGTTCACTTCCTGATTATGACGTTTTGGTAGTTTTAGGAGGGGGTTGTTATGTTCGTAAGAGTGCTTCATCTTTCTCTTTGCTATCTCACCTAGATTTCGATGTATTTATAAAATGTGGGTTTTAGTTAGGGTATGTTGGGTCTTGGACGATGACTGTGGAACAACATGAAACCTGAATCTCGTGAAGGGTAGAATGGCCTCTCTTGTTCTCCACGACGAAGCATCCTGAGCTAATTTGCCATGAAACTAGTCGTATCTTGGATTTACCGATTTTGACTCACTTATCGAACGTGACAGTGGTAGTTGTGTTATGTACCTAGGAGGCTTGGTTTGAGACCACCGGGGTAGGGTAATTGAACCGCTCTCTCTCGACCTCAAGTCTCGCGATTATTTATTGTTAGTCCGAATGGATTTTTTTTCTATTTTTATACTCTCGAGTAGAGTGGCGTTTAGCCTTGATTTTTTATGAAGTTGCACGATGACCGTTTCCGGGTTCTCTGCCCACTGTCCCTTCAGGTCATGGTAGGTTACGGTTTCCGTTCGTTTTTTTTCCTTAGAATCAAATTTTTTTACCGGATACTCATTTTGCTCTTCTGATGGTGGTTTGCTTCACTAACCCCACCAGTTAAAGTTTTTACTTTATTTAAGGTTTCGGGTCCTTGATTCTCGACTAGCGGCGGGTGCGGGTGGTAGCGCGTCATTAGCTTTTTTGGGTGTTGCGAGGGGTCTTTCCTGACCAACGTCACCACATTTTCCGTACTTCTTCGTACATTTTCTTGTTATTTTTTTCAATATTGCTTATATTTTTAATTAGCTTAGTGTTTGGAATCTCCGCTTTGGTGATCTCCGAGTCCAAATTTTAGAAGGGGGTGTGTAACAACCTTTTTTTGTGGTTGTATTAAAAAGTACATTAATTTAAGAATCGTTCATCTATTTGGCATAATATTAGAAAAGTTTTTAATTATTAATGTGTAGATTTGAAAACTGGCAACTTAAATTGCATTTTCTAGAACAAATCTTTTGGGTGTAATATTACATAAATAGTTTTAGTTCCCTTTCTTAAAAAATTGAATTTATATTATTGTATTCGCGCAAGCGTGAATATTAAATATACTTGAGTTATTCAGAAAGCTTTTGTAATTCAGTTAATGCTGACTGTTAACAGTAATAAGAATGATTTTTACTTAATTTTTTATATAGTGTGCCATCATATTTTGGTGGTAAGTTTGTTTTTTCTCATTATATTCTAAAGCTAAAGCCTTTGCTTTTTTTAGGCACCTTTTTACCACCTTTTAATTTTTAATTACTCACTTTTCAAGTATGCATTTTTAAGTACTTACTTTTAAGTACGCCTTTTTTATTCATTGAACTTGTATACGTAATAATCTTTAATGGGAATAATACAATAAGTTTATTGGATTGAAAATTTCTACAAATACATGGTTAATCGCGTTATTACAAGACTCGCAAGGACGTTGTGAAACGCTATCATACTAGTTAACAGTTCCGTATCCAAAATGAACACTGGAAGCTGTCGGTTAGAAAACCATTATACAGAGGTATTTATATAGTGGTGAATTTTTTAGTTTTTAAGCTTAGCTTTAAAAAACCTTTTTTTCCTTCCTCTCCTTTTTATCCATGAATTTGGTAAATAAACTTTATTGCATATTGTTATTTTTTGTTATTACTAGAAAGCTTTTAATGTTCATTAAATAGGTTTTGTTATTCCTTGTCAAAGATAACATGGTGCCCGAGAATTCATTTAATTATATTTTATAATTTTTTACATTGCATTTTTTAGTAATTAGAGAAATGAAAATAACTAAGCTGGTGAGAAACAAGCCGCATTTCAGGTAGGTTAATCAAGATCTAAATTGGAACTCTCTCTATCTTAATCTACCGATGAGTCAACGGCACATTCATTATTTTATCTACATTATTGTTTTTTTTTTTTTTATTAGTTTTATGGAGCATCAACATCTTTGGTTATTAGCTCCTTCTTTTCTTCCTTTTATACACCGTTCTAATCTACAGTAAGTTGCCATTCAACAACGACACTATTTTATGACATTGGTTAAGAACGGCAGACAAGGTATCTGTAGAGTACAAATACGTCCGTACATAAAGCAAATTAAAATAACTCTTATACTTATGTACACGAAATGTAATAGTTTGTGATTCGATTCTCGTCCTTTGCCACTATCTGTATGTTATCCCATTGGATGCGGTGGTCTTCGTTCAGACATGTTCAGCAATTCTTGATCTTTCTGTTTCGCCCTTGCGGACGTTGTTCTTGTGTTGTTGTTGGCCCTTGCGGAACAACAACACAAGAACAACGTCCGCAAGGGCGAAACAGAAAGATCAAGAATTGCTGAACATGTCTGGAACGAAGACCACCGCATCCAATGGGATAACATACAGATAGTGGCAAAGGACGAGAATACAACTCGTCGGAAATTCAAAGAAGCCACATTCATCGCACTAGCAGAAAATCCAATAAGCCAAGCTAGTGTAGAAATGAAACCCGTATGGATTCCAATAATGCGCGAAGAGTTTAAGCGCAATACACCTGCGCAAGAGGTTACGGCGCAACAAACTTCTGCGCAACCACGGAAAAAGTTTAATATATATATAAGTTCTAACAAATATATATTGGATTACTCAGTGGCTTAGCGGTAAAGGTGTCAGACTAGTAAGTGAAAGGTACCAAGTTCGAATCTGAGAGTAGTCAAGTGCTTGAGAAAAATTAGATATAACATATGAATTCGACTCAAGTGCGAAAACAGTCCTTCTCAGGACTAAGCCTGATGACGAAAGCAGAGTCCGTTTCCGAAACGTCGCGCTCAAAAAGCATAAACTGTGGAAATAGGCCGATCAACTCCACTAATAGGAAACCACAGTTACAAAACACTTATAATACAGAAGAAGTATTAAAAGAGGTTGCACAATCCTAAAAAATTATTCAATTTCTTTCAATTTCCACTTTGTAGGTTGGAAGGTCTGGTGTTGTTACACACCAGTATTTAGAATGTATAACACTTTAGTTCTGAGTATAAATTGTTTGTTATATTTCAATATCTTCATCTACAAAAATTAGACCAAAAGATTTTTTTTAACTAAATTAATTAAACTGGGACTAGGTTTAATGGATTTCTTGATATTGAAATAAAAAAGTTATTCCCAAAATATTCATACAAAAGTATTGATTCATAAACTAGTAAATGCTTTAACTATACAATTGTGGCGGTAAGGTACCTACCCACAGTAACTATGTCATGTTTGACTAGGGCTTCGTCACATTCTTTTAGGTACTTTACAGAGTTGTAATAAAACAAATCATAAAAGCAAAAAATTTATTCTAAGTATTACATTTATATCCTATAACAAAGAAAAATTTACCTACATATTAAGTATTTAACTTTGGTGTTCCTTTATCTGTAATGCAAAAATTTACATAACTATGCAACAACATCATTATTCAGCTGTAAATACAAATTAGGCAAATGCCCTAACAAATAGCTTCATAACAAAATACATTGCTACACATTATATAAAAACTATGGGAAAACAATTTACAATATTTTCAGTATTTATAACTAATTAAAACATTTCGATTTACATTTAATTTACACAACATTTCACAAATGGCATTAATACGGCGTCTACAAATTTTACAAATACTTGGTGTGTGATAATTGGAAGGAATACAATTCGATGTTAAATAATGAACAATTAAATAAACAATTTTAATAACATTACATAAATTTTGATAATACATGATGGATCAAAACAACCTTCCGAAACTCAAAATTGTACATTGCATTAGTTGTCTTAGATACAAGAAATACCTTTGACAAGAACTCATAAAGTTATAAATCAGGTTATAATAGTAACAATTTAAGTATTATACAATAAAAAATATCAAATGGCTCACATCTGCATTCATATGTTTAATTAATTTATAACAAAACAAACTGGAGTAAAACGACTAAAGTATCTAATTTTTTGCCCAGTCAAACAATTTTACAGGAAGAACGTTAAATAATCATCATTTAGTTGTAATGTGAAGTTCAGAGAAAAATTTATCCTAAAATAATGATCGTTAACGTGACATAAAGCAAAATTAATACCATGGCTGGTTCAAAGCCAATTTAGCTTTGAAATGCGTTATTAAACAAATAAATATTTTATGTTCATTTTCAAAGGTATATAGCTATATAATGAGATACAGGATGGTGTTTTAAAAAACTTCCCACTCTTAATAACCTTGACGAAATAATGAATATAAAAATTTGTGAAAACCTGTCAATTTTATAATCAAGGATGACACTATTTTATGGTACTACATCACGAATTGGTTATTTATAAAATAATTCTTGCATTTGTGGATTTTGTTTTTCATTTTATCAGTTACTAGGTGCAGTTTTCATATTATCAAGTGATAATCGCGTCATTTTCTCTCGTTTACTACTTTAATTACTATTTTTGTGGGACTTATTTTGCTATGAAATAGTAACTAATTAAGTTACAAATAAACAGACAATGAATAACTTGGCATGTGATTATAAGCCAGCGGTGTCCACTAATTGTTGACCAAGATCGACTTTTTACATGAATGTCTTGCCAAGATCGACTGCATGTGATGACCAAAAAAATCCATGGGATTAAATTTTTTTTACATTTTAAAACTCACCTTACTTTTTTATCTACTGGTTCATGCAAACATATTTACCTACCTGCTTATCTAACTTTTATTTCAATGAAGAAAATATAAAATAAAAAATCATTCCATTTAACTCATTTATCAATAGTTTAAATTTTAATGCAGATACTAAATTCGAACTGGCAATCAGAAGTGCGAAACGTATTATTACCAGACCTCATATTTCGAACGAGGCGAGGTCAGAGCTTGACAAACCGCCAGCACTAGTACTGAACATGTGTGCGCGACGCGATCGATAGTATTGCGTTGATCAACTGTTTCGCTCTCATCAGCGTGTAAGGCATTCAAATGAGAGCGATTCGCAGGCATGTAAGCGCGTGGAATAGCTGTGTTGACGTCGAAAAAAATTGTTTATCATTTTTGTGATGTACATATTCCAGATTCATGATTTTGTTCATCGATTGAAAATAGCTGCGCGATCGACCTGTCGATCGCGATCGACGTATGGACACCATTGTTATAAGCTGTCAAAATCAAAAGTACGGCTACTAATTGTCCAAATCAAAAACGAAATCCACAAATGCAAAGATTATTTTATAAATAACAAATTGATGGTGCAGTGGAATGTTGTTACCGTACAATCTTTTTAATTGGAATTTATTCAAAACTATTGGGCCAAAAATAAAAATTAAGGTATTATTGAAAACATAATTTGAAAGAGCTTTACCAAGATGTGTTGGTTGTTAGTCGTTATCGGTCGCCGTCACTCGTTACTCATCATATTAATTTCATTTTAAATATATACTCACGTTATTGACTTTAATGGTGCAAATACAATAAAAATAATATTACGCGTCACCATTACGTATTTCTATCAACTTGACGCGCCACAGGTTACACCATGTTGAAAAAGGAGTGTTGTGAAGAAAGTTTCTAAATGAGAGAACCAAACACGGAAAAACTTCAAAATTCTATCGCACCACCAATATGATTTACTGACAGAATAATGCTATGGCGATCATTTTCCTTACTGTATTTACTTATATGTAATTAAATTAAAGTTTTTGGCATTAATTGACGGTATTCATTAATTAAATTTAGTTCTAGTAAAAAATTAAAATTTATTTTACATAATTAATGTATGTGTGTACATATTTTGTACTCTTTACTTGCACTTGTAGCTATTTATGGAAAATATAGATATATTTTTCTCCACAGTAGTAAAATTTGAAAATTCACTTTTCGAAACTCAATTTATGAGCACATTGAGACAATTTTGCAAAACTAAATAATTTTTCACAGATAATTTTACTGGCTCAATTTACAGGAACTGGATGTAATTGTTTATTTTGGGAACAATTACAAAGTTTGACTTGTTTGACGAAGTTTTCTTTTTGAGTTTCGAAAGATATGCTAAATCCATACACAGATTCATTTGTGCAAACTCGAAATTTATGTTTTATATATGTACAAGACCTAAAAACTAATAATAATTTATTTATAAATAATACAAATTGTTACTTGATAGACAAACTAAAATTGTCTTAATTTGAGCCATAATTTAGTGTTGTTTGGTTACCAATTAAAGGTGAATGGTAATGTCTCAGAAATTCATAACAGTTTATAAGATTAATAAAATGGTATTCTAGCAATTAATGTTACTAATACTTGGAAAATACATATATGTAGAATTTATAACGAATATTCTGAGAGTTTTAACTGAAAGAGTATAGCAAGAGAACTTTACACATACATCTTTCCATTCACAATAAACTAAATTATGACTCAACATATTTTTTACTTTTTTGATTATTTATTTAACAAAATAAAGAATAATAAACAGTGCAACATTTATTCATAAGTTTAAATTTTTACTCTTCATTGAAAAATTGGCAATACTTACATTTTTGTACTTACATCTATCTGCTAAATTTACACACATTTTAACATCCTAAAATGATTAAGCACACTTCGTTAAGCAATTTAAACAGAGAGACAAATAAGATTTGAAACTAAAACGCGTTAATTTGTTGGTTCTGATATGATCTAAATTATAATCACAGATATAAAAGCACTTGGTTAAAGTTTTAAAATGTGATCTATATAATACTTCTGTAATATTTATAAACACCCATAGAATTATACCATATGAAAATATGTTCCATTAATCTATCAATCTGTTTTCAAAAAGGACTTACTTAAGCATACAAATTGGAAGGCAGGGCCAAGTGTAAGACCGATGGAAGCAAATGGTTACTTGAATTCGTCGCTTTTATTATAAATTTTTCTCTGCTTTGTTACCTGAAAATATCACAAATAGCAATCAAATAATTTTTGACAACGAATTATTTGAAAGCAGACTTGAGGAGAGAGCACATTTAAATTTGAGGATACTCTCATCAGAGGGCAATATTATTCTTTTAGATGCTTAATATTTTTTGTCCTGTTTTAAGAGATTTATCTGTATTTAGGATTTGGTGATACAGGTGAAGGATATTTAATAGTTTTAATTCATTTAAGAAAATAAAGTGAGGTCATCGCCGGCATTTTGGGCAGTTTAGCTTATTAAAATTGGATTACTCTGTTACTGTTAATGATATTCCAGTTGGATAAATATTAAATTATAAATTTGATACTATGGTACAGTAAAGTGACAAAAAACTACAAAGATGTTAATGATACAATTTCGCCACGTGCAGTAGAGATCAGAATATATATTTATTTTAGTACATGGGCGAAAGAATAGTAGTGCCAGGTATGCTGTAGTGTACAGTTGGTTTTAATTGATAGCGAAATGTAGCGGGCAAAGTTTAAATGTCATTGGCAGATTATTTAAATCTAATTAGAAAGACGTTAATGGTGCTGAGAGGAAAAGTTAGTTGATTAATACGTTCAGACCGAATAAGATATTCTGCAATTTAAGACCATGGTAATGTTTGATTATTCATTAATAAAAATACTGTATTTAGATTATAAGAATAATAAGTAAAATCAAAATGCATTAAGTATCAGCGAAGAGGGACTACGAGGCAAAGACGATTAGTGATATAATAATGTTCTGTAACGAATCCCTAAACTTTGTTGTTTAAATATATGTAATTTTTGTGAACTCATACAAGTTACTTGAATATTTTATGGATTTTGGAAATATAAACATAGAATTCATGAAATTCTTATTGTGGTATTATATTGTGTTTTGGTTCACAGATTGATCATGTCTGTAGTATCATAGTTGTGTGTAACAATATGTACCCGATTTATTTACACTTTAGAAAAAAATGTATGGTGTCTAGCTTTAAAGTGTAGTTAACGTTTACTATCACAAAGATCAAGTGCTGTTATGACATTTAAGTAAAAGCATACTCAACTTGGCCGATAAGCTTAAAATCTTTCGCCAAGTACGAGTCGACACCGTTTCATATCTGATCTAAATTGGTTCTAACAATGTGATTGAGAGGAATAAAAAAATTAATTTTTGTTGGTTTGTATGTGGAGCCCTTTAAGGAGTGGCTGAAGTCTCCCCAAAATTTATGGAATTTTTTTGCTCAGAACCACATACAAGAAAATTAAAGAATAAGGGTGATAACACGAGTGGTATACATTTTAAAAATGACATCAAAAATAAACTTGTTTTTTATTTAGTAGATAGGATATACAAGGGAACTGTTTACACTCTTGAATATGTTAAAGTAATGTTTTTGAAAAAAAATATTTTAATTTTAGGCCAATATCGTTTTTTGCAAACGTAAAACTAAAATTTTTTGCTATCTAACATAAGAAAATCATAGCACTTCTCCCGGAATTTTATTATATTACAAATACTTTACATTTTTATAGTTAACATACGATATAGATTGTTACTATATGTATAAGACACTCTTTAGAATTGCAATCACCTACAATTTACCTCAAATGAATGAAGCATGAAGCAATTAATACAATAAAAGTTACATTTTTAAATTTTTTTATGCAAAACTTTTTGTAATTTCAGTCGGTGAACGATTACAATAAAAATTGTTCATTACTTATGCGTTGTTACTTTTCAATCAGAAATTTGATCTTTTTGCACCAAAAACAAATTAATGACAATATGGGAGTTGAAATTACAAGTAAAAAAAAACTCAACTTTTAAACTACTGATTCTTATTTACTCATCTGTTTATAAAGGTATAATAACAAAAATTATGAAGAAAATCAAGTTTTATAGACTTAATTCTATTTTTTCTTTATTTAAAAAAAATTTAAACATTTTTAACATTAGACAAATGAAAATGTATAAAATATTTGGTAAAATTGTTTTCTATCAGCACCCACACATGCTTCAGCAGGCCTTGCTATTGCTTGAATAGTGTTATGTAACATCTGTGGTGTTATTTATTGCATACCTTGACATACACGGTTTTCTAGTTAAAGCGAAGGAACAAGTAATACCGCAGACATTAGGTCACATCGTCCAAGCAATAGCACGGCATTATGAAGGATGTTTAGCTGCTTCTAACAAATGTTATAGAGTCTTGTACATTTTCATTTGTCTAATATTAGAAATGTTTACACGGTTTATGTTTTGTTTTTAAAATCGCTAGAAAAGTTGGAAAATGTTGTTCACATTAGAAAATGGTAACATTCGTTTCAGTTTTTGTTGCTTAACTTCATTCCTTAGTCTGTGTCCGTGGATTTTGTAACACCCGAATCTTATTTATACATTCCATTCTGCATTGGTAATTTGATTTTTTGTTCAATTTATTCATGGTCATAGTGGATAACTGTCGTACATAAATTGGCGTGACTTAGGGCATAGATATTAACTGCCTATTAAATTTATTAGGAGAGTGTTCTGAGTTTAATACCCTTATTCATATAATTATCGGCAAAACTATAAATCTTGTTCCGAAAGTATTTTACAATTCTCTAGCTTTGCTCAAAGGCAACTGTCAACCCGTAAAATATATAACTATCAATCCTCAATTGTCAATAACTAAAAATTTTTATTTGTTATAAGCATGGTTTGAAAAGAAGACACATTAATTGCTTGAAAGATTAATTTACGATAAATGTTGTAATTATAATTTCATTATCATTTACAACCAAGTTTCATTTCCAAGACAAACATTCCTTATTAACGATGCTAATTTTATACAATAGAAAAACGTAATTAACAATATATGCTTGATACATATAAATTTCAATGTTAATTTATAGATTGAGAAAAATTTATAATAAAAAGGACTACCTACTTATAATAGTCATTGAAATATTCCGGCTTTGATTAACGTTTTGTACATTTTTGCACTACCAACATTATTATAAACATCTAATTATATAAACAAAAGTATTGTGTGTAACCAAAATTCCTGAAAGCTTATAAAACTAAAGAACATAAAAATTTTAAAGTTTTGGGTATCTGGAGGTGTAATCTTTTTTTCACATAAAATTTTAATGATTTTTTTGAAAGAAATTAATGTTGTTCAAATTTTCTCAAGAACAGATCCAACGATTTTCATTATAAACACAAAATTTTGGAATACATTTAGACATTACAAATACAATGCATTTTAATACACAAATATCAAATTTTCTCGCGAAGTTCATGTTAACTTTTATAAAAGTATAATTCTAGTGCAAACCATAAAAATGTAGCACATACAAAATGTAGTCTTTATTCCGTATTATAAGTGTTTTGTAACAGTGGTTTCATATTAGTTGAGTTGATCGGCTTATTACTACAGTTTTTGCTTTTTCAGCGCGACGTTTCGGAAGCGGACTCTGCTTCCGTCTACAGGCTTAGTCCTGAGAAGGACTGTTTTTGTACTCGAATCGAATTCATATGTTATGATTTTTTCCCAAGCACTGAACTACCCTCAGAATCGAACTTGGTACCTTTCACTTACAAGTCTGGTATCTTTACCGCTGAGCCACTGAGTATATATATATATATATATATATATATATATATATATAAAACTTTTCGTGGTTGCGCAGTAGTTTATTTGCGCATGTTGCACAGGTGTATTGTGCATGAGCTCTTCCTATAATGCGCGAAGAGCTCAAGTGCAATACACCTGCGCAATAAACTACTGCGCAACTACGAAAAAGTTTTATATATATATATATATATATATATATATGCTCTAAAGAATATATATTGGATTACTCAGTGGCTCAACAGTAAAGGTGTCAGACTTGTAACTGAAAGGTAAGTTCGAATCTGAGAGCAGTGAAGTGCTTGGAAAAAAATCATAACATATGAATTCGACTCAAGTGCGAAAACAGTCCTTCTCAGGACTAACCCTGATGACGGAAGTAGAGTCAGCTTCCGAATCGTCGAGCTCAAAAAGCAAAAACTGTGAAAATAGGCCGATCAACTCAACTAGTAGTCTTTATTATTTATATATACATATTTTATTAGATGAATAATTTAAGAGATAACGTAGGTTGTAATTTCATATCATTTTAATATGACTCAAAGGACCAAATGTTCAAAACTAGTTGTGTGGTGTATACATCAGTACCCATTGTTAATTTGTAAGCATGGTTATTCTAACCGTGAAGAAACTAGACGAATACCCTAAAACTAGTCATGTTACAAGGGTTTTGCAGCAGTGCAATGAGAATAAATATTTATTGCCTCCAATAGCAACCATTAGATTTGGATTTATTCAGTCCATAAGCTCTCAAATTGCCTAAAATACCTTGGATGACGTGAGAACTGCATCTTGTAATCTAAAAGCATAGGGTTTCGAAAAGGTGAGCTTGCTCCGTTGACTAACAATAATTCAAAAGTTGCTCGTAGTTCAACATTTGAAAACTACTGAAGGACATTCACGTAAAAGGATTAAGGTTGCACTGTTTCATTTGATCTCTAAATTTGTGCCATGCGCTTTTTGCTGATACCAACACAAAGAAGAGCTTGGAAAATTCATTATAAACGGTAAATAGCAGCTGAATTACTGTCAATAAAAAGAACCACATTGACAAGTTTTACTAAATAAATAGTATAATGTTGTATGTCTACATACTATTTTAAACGATAATCGATACCAGTTTCATATTGATTAAATAAATTTATATGCAGAGCATGTGGAGGTGTTGACACATGCAGCATAATGATTTTTAGGAAAGCGCACATTTAAATTTGAGGATATTCTCACCAGCGGGTAATACTGTTCTTTGAGATATAGATTTATCTGTATTAAGGATTTGCTGATACAGGTGAAGGATATTTAATAGTTCGCCGGCATTTGGGGAAGTCTAGCTTATTAAAATTGGGTTACTCTGTTACATTTTGTTACCGATATAATTATATTTCAGTTGGATAAATATTAAATTATAAATTTGATACTATGGTACAGTAAAGTGACAAAATTATAAAAATGTTGATGATACAATTCCGACACATGCAGTAGAGATAAGAGTATATATGTATTTTAGTACATGGGCAAAATAATGGTAGTGTCAGGTATACCTTGGTGTACAGTTGGTTTTGATTGATAGCAAAATGTAGCAAAGTTTAAATGTCATTGGTAGATTATTTAGAGAAGTTAATGGTGCTCAGAGGAAATGTTAGTTAATACCTTCATGAATTTGTGAATAGCAGCTGAATTACTGTAAATAAAAAGAACCGCATTGACAAGTTTTACTAAAGAAATACTGTAATGTTGTATGTATACATACTATTTTAAACAATAATCCATACCAGTTTGATATTGATTAAATAAATTTATATGCAGAGCATGTGGTGATGTTGACACATGCAGCATAATGATTTTTAGTAAATAATTTTAAAGTCTATACTTCCCATATTTTCAAATTTGTGCTTATAACGTTCAGAAAGGAGATTTACTACGATTAAAGTGATTAATTTAGAATAAGATTCAATTTAGTATTTATTATATACCAGAAAGCTACAGTAATATTATTATGGTTACGAATATAATTATTGCATAATAAAATAGTTTTGTATTACATGTTGCAGTTTGTGTAATCAATTCATTATCATAATAACTCATTTTTTTCTTTAATTACCATCTAATATGGTCGGAGGTATGTAACATGTCACAGATTACACACAAGTATATCTAAGGTGTAAACATTATATGGTTACAGCACAGATATACACGTGTTTTTAGATGAAAGTTATATTCATGGAGGCAATACTCAATCACGTAGTTGGAGTAACAATAGCGCCTATTTCAAAGGGCCAACGTGTAATTATGATATACGCAGGAGGCGACATGGGTTTTAATCCAAACTGTTTATTAATGTTTAAATCTGGAACAAGAAGTGGAAATTACCATGCAAATATGAATGGTACCAACTACGAAAAGTAGGTAAAAGAACGTCTTGCTCCAAATTTGCCCAACAGCTCCTTTGTTGTAATAGATAACGCCCTATATCATTGTGTTCAAGTAAATCCTGCACCGACCTCCAATTCTACAAAATATCAAATGATAGAATGGTTACATACAAAAAATATTCACTTTTCGCCGGAGTTACTTAAACCTCAACTGTATAAAATTATAAACGACAATAAAGATCGTTACAAAACGTATGCATTCAACAAATTAATGAATGAGCATGGGCACAACGTATTACAACTTCCTCCTTATCATCCGGACCTAAATCCCATCGAATTAATTTTGGCGAAAATAAAAGATGAAGTTGCACACAAAAATGTTACTTTTAAATTAAATGATGTAATAAAATTGGCCAAAGATGCATTTAAATCAACAACAAAGGGAAGAGTGGAAAAGTCGATGTGATAAAGTAATTGACATTGAAAATAAATATCGTGAAAGTGATAACGTGTTAGATATAGAATCTGATCAATTAGTGATAAATGTGTATAAAGAGAGTGACAGTGAATATCAGTTTAGTGATTTAAGTTCAAGCGATAGTGAATGACATTTTTTTACATATTAGGTATTTCTGTGTTTTATTAATTTTATAGCACCATTTTTAGAATTTGAAATATATTTTGTTTGTCATAAAGTAGGTACTTAATTACATTTATTGCACTAATATATTTAAATACAATAACTTTTTTTGAATAAACATATCTACAAAAACTCGCCTTCTTAGGTGACTAGGACTGTATGTGTATATCTGTGGTATAGGTGAGTAGATGAAATATCAAGAAAAGAAAGGGTGTAATACCTCTCAATATGAAATTAAGTAATTTTTAAGGACACACGCTCTTAAAGCGTTATTTTCATATTGATTGAAGCATTGAACCTTGTTACACATCAAATATTTTCTTTCCTAGCAAAAACACGCGCGAAACTCGTTAGTGACCGAAATTCAACCACCCCATTCTGTTTTACTTATTACTTTGTACCTATTGAATTTCTTTATGATCACTCTTTCAAATAGTTTCATTCATGTGTAATTATAAATATTTTGTGAAAGTGTTTTTTTATTTCCAGTTGTAAACGATAATGATGACTTGAACTAAACAGGATATGGGTTATTCGATCAAAACAGGACAATTTATTTAACTGTTATTTTTTTAAGGTCCTTACAGCATGATCAATGAAACAACCTGACTACACGATGCTTAGATATCTTACTAATGCAGTTCTTGATGATATAAGGGTTCTTAGCGAATGTTTTTGAAAGAAGATACTCCATATATCAACACCGAGGCAGCAACTAGGCTAGGTTGTGCACAAACAGTTATTTATCAAAACTGTATTAAATAGTTGAAGGTTCTTTCAACAAACATAAAGAGTAGGAGGGCATTATTTTTTTTATAGGGAGGTTTCCATATTGAGAACTCAGTAACAAAAAATTTATAGTGTCATAAAATTTGCATCCTGAAGTAAATATCAACACTGAGACAAGCAACAAATTCCAAGTAATTGGACTATTGATTCACCACCTCATGTTAATAATAGCAGACCTTGCAAGTCATGTTAGTCTACTTAGTCGAATTGTGATAATTTTATGTTGGAAAGTTTTTGACCTCTGTAAGGGGTACGCATAGATTTTTGCATAATCAACACCGGGTCCTTCAAAATTAAATAGTTATCTGATATAATCAAATTCTATTGGATCTATAGCTAAGTTATTTGTGTCAGCATGTATTGTTTAAATTTTAGTTTATTTACTTTGGTAACTTACATTTTTTCGGAAATTATGTGAAAATCATCAACTCCAAAGTAATCAACAGTGTATCTCGGTTAAGCCTCGGAGTTGGTGTTAACACAGTGAGGCTCTATTTTCTGCACAAACTATATATTTTGTGAAATATTTGCACGATTTTACTTTTGTACAGCAAGATGGCAAAAAAGAAGTCCAAGTATCAATAGCGACAGAGAAAAACAGAATTACCAACATGTTCGGAGAATAAGGATTAGGAATAATCCCGAAACAATCCTAAAAACCTGAACAAAAAGAAAGACAGAGGATAGGTAAGTAAAATTCTTACTGGCAGTCTGGTGTGAAAGTATAGGTCACTTGGAAAGGTTAACTTATTAAGTTACAAAGAACAACAACGGACAGTTCGACCAAAACAGAAATCCAAAACAATGAAGTTAAAGAAAAAAGTGAGAAAGTTCTTTGAATGTGACCAATCAAGTAGAACATGACCTGGAAAATCGGACACAGTAACAAGAAAGTGTATAAAAAAAACATGAAAGGTCTCTTAACAAACCTTTAAAACTTTTACATAGATTTTATGATGAAAATAACTACCCAATCAGTGACTTATTCTTTTATCAACCTAGACCATTTTGGGTGGTTTTTCCAAATATCATTAAAAGGGACACATGCCTTTGCCTGACTTGTGAAAATACCATAGTTTTGTACTACAAAAGTGGAGGAAACATTGTCCACCAGTCCTGCACAATATCTGAGAAAAGATCCTGTAGCTATATTAGCTCATCTTAAACCCAATACTTCACTTGTACCAAGTTTAAATAAAATACACTACTGAATTACTGAATACAGGAATTTTAACATGTTTTATTTATCTGGCAATGAAATTCCCAGAATTTTGCCAAATACTTTAACAGCACTCCCATGGAATTATTCTGAAAAGGGACATGGCAAAGGTGCTCCAGACTGAGTTGGTGGGTGTTTGAAGCATATTGTTGATAACTTAGTTACTTTAAGAGAAGATATTTCAAATGTAAGCTCTTCGATTGATGCAATAAAATGGAATATTAGACATTTAAGCATTACTTGTTTCTCGGAGCTTGTAACTAGCCTAGATGGTATATTTCCAAAGAACATATCTCACTTCAAAGGTGTTTTGCGATGGGCGAAAAATCAAGATTATATTAATTTTAGAAGATTCACTTGCAATTATTTTGAAACATCCCAATTTTGTTCTTACTATGGACTAGGAATAGCCATTACAAAATAAACCATCCAAACATATCCTTTTAATTATTTGTGTATTGGCTGCATTATTTACACATTTTTTTTTATTTATCTTATCTATATCCCTAACTCATTGTCTAAATTATTCTGATGTGTATTCTTCAAGCTCAGAAGATGATGAGAATCGGCCACTCAGTGTATGTGAGCAATTATTCTAAACCACAAATTTCTGTTAGCACCCATATACACATTGAGAATGATTTTATAGGAGAGGGAAATTATTTGAGAGTAAAGTTTTCTGGAAAAGTTATGAAACTTTATATTGGATTAGTACTAAATGTTATAGATCCCAAAACTTTTGAACTCAAATTCATGAGAAAGTCAAAACATTGATTTGTGTTTCAGATATTGATGATGTAGCAATTGAAGATAGGGGGGAAATAGAAAAAAATTATATGTTCCTTTTATTGACAAGAGAGGACATCATTTCTAAAGAGACACAAGCCTGAATGAAGTAAAACATTTATGCTAGATAGAGAATAATAACTGCATATTTTAGTAGGATTACACATTATTTTTAGCAATTTGTAGCATTTTTACAGAATAAAACTTTTTAGTTTTTCTAAATCATTTAATTTTTTTTCACATGCAAAATTAGATTTTCTAAAAAAAGATATATGGAGTTCATTACAATTCGGAATCACCTCTGAGGTTTCACCATTCCTCTATAAGAATGAATTATTATTACGAAAAACTACATTACTTGAGAGTTAGTTTTGTAAATTAAACTGTGTTAAACTTTATATGCTGAATCAACTCTTTAACTAAGCTTTCAATTCCGAATCATCCAAGAAGACGAAGAAAATAGAATATTTCATAAACTAATTAGTATCCATTGCTCCTAAATATTTAATGTTACTTAGTAATGTATTTTAACACTTGCACCAACTTTCTATACCAGTAAAATTTACGCTGTATGAAAATTGTCCTGTCCACATGGAAAGACCTGTATATGTTTGAAATGTAAGATAAAAAAGAAGTTTGTACATGAAATCTCCAACTGTCCAGATAAAAAATGGTATGATTTGAAATTAAAATGAGCCATACTGGTTAAGATACTCAATTTCCAATACTTGGTAGCTACTAAAGTTAGAAATTTATCAATGTTCAACTGCTGTCAAATTACACTGAATAACTTATTCTACTGTCGTGGATTAATTGTGGTGTTAATCAAGGATCGATCCTTGTGTGTTACATACTATTACCTTAAAGCAAATGGAACATAAAGTTAAACAGAAGACATTCTGAAATATTATTGGTGTTGACATAAATTGTTGAACTATCAATTCATTCGAAAAGTAATTATAATTAAGTTAAAGTTACTTACGTGTTAACTTCATACAAAAAATAGTATACACAATTTGTGGATGAAGGGATTTCAACGATGTGAGCAATTTTACTGTTGAAGCATAACTTCTTTTACTGATTGATTAATATGCTACTTTGTGTAGCGTTAGTTAAGTTTGATTCCATTATATCCCTGCACCATATTTGAACTGTCAGTAAAAACTAAACCAGAAAATTATTGGTAGTGCAAAAAACATTTTTTAGTAGTAACGCTGTTTATATTTCACAGAGTATTATTATTGTTATCTTACACTTTTAGTCAACTAAAAAGCTCAATCAATTATTACAGATGGATGGATGAATGGAAAGGAAGTATGCATCAATGCATCTTACTACAAATTAAAGCGTAACACAGTTCTTAGCTTTTAAATATATCATTAAAAAATACTACTTTCAGTACTGAAGCCTTATACTCTTGCCTTTGTCAAAATTAATATACATTATCCAGAAAGCAAAACGTGCTACTTACTATAAGACTTTCAACATCACTAATATCATGTAATTAATTTTGAGGTGAATATTCATCTACTTCTTGTATTACTGAATCCTGTTCAATTCGTTGCCGTTGCATCAGTAATTCTTGTCGTTTCTAATGATAAAAATTAACATGTTGTACCAAATTATTTATAACCTAAAAACCAATTCATTGTTACCCACCTCATCATTATTAATAACAATTATTCGATAATCAATTTTTGGTGTTAATTGGCAAGATTCATATTCAAGATCATCTAAGGAAGCTCTTCTCGTTAAACGTGTACCTGAGTGATGGCTGATTTGTGGTACTGTTGGTGATTCTATAGTACTTGCTCGTCGTAGAGGAGGAGGACCATCTAATTCACTGCCATCTAACATTTTTACTAGACTGTGCCTATGAAATAAAGTGTTAATCGTAATTAAAAATATTTATAAGTTTACCTTCTTGAGAGTGTAACCAATGATTGTCTATGTTTAGATTGTTTCCTGGTTTTACCCAAACGCATATTAATGGCTTGAAAATGGTTCTGAATAGCTAAACCTAATTCTGGACATTCCTCTTCGTTAACCTAAACACAAAGTATTTCTTTAGAATGTATCTATTATTTTAAATATCGCAAGATTAAATTAAGTCAACAATAAACTTCGTAGCTAAAGTTATGAAGTTATTAAATCTCTCTCTCACCAGTAAATAAAAATTTTCAATATAACAATAAAGGGAAGAAGGTAAAAATTTATAGGACCTATAAAAGGATTTAATTTAACTAGCATATATGAGGGTAAGGTGAAAAATTATCGGCCTGACAATGAAAGGCTGCGACTTTCAGTTAAAAAACAATTTTATTTTTCTACGTAATCTCCCTCGACTTCAACACACTTGGTCCAGCGTTTCTCCAACATCAGTATTCCTTCCCGGAAGTGAGAGTCTGGAAAGTTATGAAAATATTCATCTATGGCCTTCTCAACTTCTTCATTGGATGTGAAGCGCTTCCTATTTCTTCAAGTTTGGGAACAGATGGAAATCTAAGGGTGCCAAAACAGGAGAATAGGGGGGATGGCCGAGCAAATTGTACCTCAAATCCCGAAGTTTTCCCATCACCCACGCATCCTTGTGTGCAGGTGCGTTATCCTGGTGAAAGATGATTCTTTTCTTCTTCAAGCCAGGACTCTTCTCGCGAATTTTGGCATCCATCTGGTCAAGAAGGTTGGAGTAATATTCCCCTGTAATTGTTCTGCCTTTTGCAAGGTAATCAATTCACAGGTTCCCTTTCGCATCCCAAAACCGCTGGTCATGACTTTTCCGGCAGATGTAATCAATTTCGCTTTCTTTGGGGTTGAACCACCGGCTTCCACCCACTGCTTGCACTGCTGTTTCGTTTCTGGCGTGTAGTAATGGACCCATGTCTCATCCAAGGTGACAAATCGCCGCACAAAGGTTGGATCCCTATTGAATCGGTCCAAAGATTTCTGCGAAAATTGTTTGCACATTTGCTCTTGATTGGCATTCAGCAAATGCCGATGTGGTTGCGGTTTTTGGCCGTCTTTCACGTGAGTCATCTTCGAGGGATGTGCGACCACGTTTAAATTCAGCTGCCCATTTTTTAACGGTTGACATAGAAGGGGCAGAGTCCCCGTAAACTTTTGTCAACTTCGGATGAATTTCCTTAGGGGTTAGTCCATCCCAAACGAAGAATTTTATGACCGCACGATATTCAAGTTTATCCATTTTAACGAAAAACACGCAAGGCGTCTACTGAAAATGTAAACAAACTACTTCGAGAGAACAAGTTGAAACTTGACATACGAACTAATGACACGTGCATCCAGACAGGAAATATAATTTTTTCCTAATTGGAGCGCCATCTCTGTGTCACGCCGAGAACTATTCACCTTACCCTTGTATTAATTAATGGTAAATATATTATGCCATAGTACAATTTTCATAAAAATTTATAATTCCATATAAATTCATCAGTAAATGCTATAAACCAAAAATTGAATGCTTGCAAACATATATATACATACTAATATATATATATATATATATATATATATATATATATATATATATATATATATATATATATATATATATATATATATATAGGGTGATTCAGTTTTATTTGGAGAAACTTAAATAATGTATTCTACCAATCAAACTGGTGAAAAAACTTCACATATACATATATCCAAAAATGTTTCGCTTTCGAGCTATAGCTTGTTGAAAGTTTTTATAATGAAAAATTACATTAAAGCCAAATTCATCATTTAATAATATTACATTAATTAGCCAATAAGATTAAAGCGGCTGGTAGTGAAAACAAAAACAGAACACTCAGTTTGAATTAGTTCAAATCAAAAACAAAACACTCAGTTGTCAATTATTAAATTTATTTAGTATTTGATACTGTGAAAAGTGTTAGTGAGAGTGTTACTATTTGCAATTATGCCACGAAATTTTAGTAATGAAGAATATGCAGATATTCACTATGTGTATGGATTCTGCGATGGTAATGCCGAAGCATCAGTTCATTATTCATTCATTAAAAATTATTATTAATTTTATTAAATACATAAATAAAAAGTTTACCTCGAGTAGGATTTGAACCTACGACCTGTACTTTGCTAGAGTACCGCGCTAACCAACTGCGCCATCAAGGTTCAATCCCCAATCGATGTAAATTTTGTTTTTATGTATGTAGAACTGATGTAAATTGTAAATATAATGAGATTACAACCAAATTACTTATATTAGTGGAATGTGAGCCTGCAATATCGCAAGGATTCACACATACCAAAGCAACTTTTTAATAAATTTTTAATAAATAATAAATCTAACAATAATTTATAAAGGCATTCAAGTAATAGAAAAATCTTAAATTGCCAACATTTCGAAAACTACAAATTTTAGGTATAAACAACCTTAACAAAGTTAGTCTAATTTTTAAAGCCAAATAAGATAAAATTGTAAAAACTTGACTTTTGATAGATTTTTCAATTTTATTTTTATTGTATGTATGTACTCCATCGACATTAGTATACTACCAAATTTTCAGATTTTTCTTAATTATAGTTTTCTCATAATCGATAGATCTCATTCCCGGTGAACCACGCTGTACACCCCCCCTCCACACACACACACACACACGCACGCACGCACGCACGCACGCACGCACGCACGCACACACACACACACACACACACACACACACACACACAAACACAAACACAAACACAAACACAAACACAAACACAAACACAAACACAAACACAACACAAACACAAACAAACACAAACAAACACAAACACAACACAACACAACACAACGGGCAACGGGCAAAATTCCGTAAATAAGGAAAAGATAATTTTCACCTATCGATTATCAAGAGCAAGACGTGTAGTTGAGAACAGGTTGGCCCTGCACAACTTCTTACGCAGAAATTCTCTAACACTTAATACTCCTCCAGGAAGCCTCGAGAGTGAGGATGTTCTCAACAACGTCATAAAAATCGGTGACAGATGTGACCCTGAATTGACTCAACATCTACAGCGCGGTAAGCAAAGAACGTTTAGGCATTCGGCGCTTATACCCCATCAACGTGACTGTGTGTAAGCCGAGTGTATGTTTTGAGACGATTCAAAATGGTGGCGTCCACAGAACATTACGTCAAATGTGAAATGCGCAGTGTTATTGGTTTGAACATTATGCACACGTAGCATTTTTTTTGCTATACATAGAAATGGCTAAAAGATAATATACGACACTCCTACATTTATTTTGAAAATCACCAAATCCTAATCTAAAACAACCCATTTCAAACCTAGAATAATGTGCAAACTTTTTGAGATCAGCTACGAATTAATTTTCCATTAAACTTATTTAAACTAATATGAAAAATTTTCATGATTATCATTCATCCTTAAAATACTAAGTTTTTGGATTGCAATCGTCACAGAACAAAGAAGCGTGGCTGCACAGTAATGAGACTCGGCTCAAACTGAAGCGAGGCCTCTTTAACTTATATGTAAAAACAGAATACCGCACAAAAATTAAAAGTCACAGGCTTTGGATCGTTACTTTTAGCGGGTTTGCCAGATAAAGCCTATGATAAGGACGATTGAACATTCATAAATCGATGATGTACCACACAAATGTAAGAGGCGGGGTCAGTGTGCCCCCATTAAGTTCATTATCATTCAAATTATACTTAGAAGTATTTAACGTTTTTGGGGAATTCGTGCGGTGTAACAGGTGTGGAAAGAATGAAATTTGTAGTAAATTTTGTCTACTTTAATTTCTACAAAGCATTGAAAAATGCAGAGATTTAGCCAACGTTTTCCGGGCATATCTGTCGGCAAACAAAAACAAAATTGAATGCATGAAATTAAAGGTAATGTTAAGACCGAAAACTGTAGGAAATTGGAACAGTTATCTGAGGGAACAGAATTCGGTATTAAACAGATTAGCTATAGAAATAAATTGTGTTATATATTGCAAATAGAAAATATAGACTCGTTGCACATATCTAATTATTGGTTAGAAAAGAGAGTTAACAATATATAGATTTAAAATAGACATAAGAATTGTAATGTTGCTTAAATAACATTTATAAAAATGTTTTAATAATCACTAAAGTAGTGGAAATTACCACCATAAAGTAGGTTACAGATTTATTAATTTTAATGCAGATCGCTAGACAAAGAAATGTGCCTGTTTTTATATCAATAAATGGCTTTTCATTATTAGTAAGCATTATAAGAGGTTTTCTTTGTTTTAAAGGGGATACAATAGGCTCGCATTCATATAGGTGATGTAGTTTAAAAAAAATGTACCTTAAATAAATGGTTTTTATTATTAGTAGGCGTTAGAATGGGTTTTCATTGTTTTAAATCAATACAATAGTCTCCCATACATAACGGTGATGTAATTTAAAAAAATGTACCTTAACAATTAAGCTTTTTAAAATCACATTCCCATTCGCATTTTGATAACATGCTAGTTATCATATACAATGTATAGATTTAAAATAGCCATAAATAATTGTAATGTTTTCGTAAAATAACATTTGGAAACTTATGTACTCTTTTAATGTAAAGCAAAGCTTTTATATTACTTCAAACAATGAAAAACCACTATAACGCTTTATTAATAAAAGAAATTTTAGTTAACATGTGCATAAATGCCTTTTATTGATATAAAAACAATCACGTTTCTATGTCTAGCGATCTGCATACATTAAAACCAATAAATCTAAAACTAAATCGATTTTTTTATTAATTTGGGGATCATTTAGATTTATATAAATGTTATTTAATTCACGGTAACATCAGGCGTAGTACATCAAATTTAAATCTATATATTGTTAACTCCCTTTCTACGCTGCAATTTACATAGTTGTCATTGTTTGTTCTTTTATACTTTGTTTATAGTCCAAGGCTAGTCAATCTAGGAATAAAAAGTGCAGTTAGCGGAAATTTTAGGTACAGTCCTAATCGCATTTATGTTTTTCGGGCCGCTGAACATAAATCTGAGGTTTGAAACGTCCAAATTTGGTCAATTTTTTAGGTTTTGGGTTACATCTAGATAATTATGCGTTTTTTTGAAAAGACCATGGCTTTGCAAAAAAAAAAAATCAATGTAAATCTCCCTTTATACAAAGCAAACTCTTTGTATCTTTCATTATAGTCACGTTTCTTTCATTTACAGGTAAATTAGATCCTTTCAGGGTCTAGCAATCTACGTACATCAAAAACCAATAAATCTGTAACTAAATCGAATTTTTTGTTAATTTAGGGGTCATTTAGATTTACAACACTTTTACACAAACAAATAGGTAACTACATTATTTATAAATGTTATTTAATTAACGGAAACATTACATACAAACACACACAATTCATTCTTTATATTTTGTAGTACATCTAATTTAAATCTATACTTTGTTCCTCCCTTCTCCCTTCTAGCCAAAGATGAGTCCATATTTTCTAATATACAACGCAATTTATTAAACTCTGTCATGGTTTGTTCTTTTCCAATAAACATATATATATATATATATATATATATATATATATATATTCTTCTTTTATACGTTGTATATAGTCCAATTTCCTCTCTTTAAAGCCAGTTCCAACGTACGTCAGCTTGGGAAAGGGGTTCTATTTCCTTATGGGAGATTACATTAGTTGTTTTCACGAGACTATGCATTGGTTTTAGCTTAAGAATGCAACGGGGCAATACAACCTTTTAATCCCGCCAATGTACTAAATTCAGACGAAACACACTGTAAAATGATTCTAGTTAAAGCATGTTTACGTATGGTTGGGGACACTACTATTAAATGTTATGTTTATTTTTCTGACTGCGCCCAAACTACTCATGAACATACCCTTTGTATTTAATACCGTTTCAAATTCGAGTTTCTTCTTTGAAATACTCGTAAAAGCGCTGAGGTAATGCACATTTAAACTCCTCCGTTTCTAACACTATACGTTCACCATACTTCTCAACCTTTCATGCTTCTACTTTACTACACTATTTTTACATATTCCTCATTAAACATTGCTAATACACAGCTTCATCATTTTTGTTTTCATTATATAACACTCCAAATCCAGTTTTACTTGTTTTATTAACGTCTCCAATCGCTTCTTTCGCTCCATACTTACTGCTTTTTCCTTACTTTCTCTTTCTACCTTCCGTACTACTTTCGTCATTTCTGCTAATCGAGAGTATACTGATTCTTGCACACACAATGAAGACTTTCATACTAAAAATTCGCATTCTAACCTTGACACTCAATCATGGTTTCCAACACTACTTTTTATTCTAAGTCCAGCTTTTTTCAAACACAAAAAGCCATTCTTCTGCTCAAAAGCGGCGTGGAATTTGCCATTCTAAGTTCAGCTTTTTCAAACACAAAACGTCATTTTTTGTGTCAGAATTTGTCAAAACCATCCCTGGACGATAACTTCCGTCGACTTATCCCAGTATCTATCACTATTGGAAAAGCTACCCCTGAATGTAAAAAATATCCCTAAAGTAGGTGATTTAAGTGGATTATCCAGCTTTTTCTGTAATAAAAACTACCCTTATCAGTACCTTGACCTACTTTCAGATTTCTAGGAATTGTACTAGTATACCAACAAAACTTGACCTTGACTCCATTTCGTCAATACAAGAACCACTTAACCGCAACATACTTTTTAGCATAAACAACAATAACCTTCATATTTCCACGAACTGATTCTGTTTTAGATTTCTACGAATATGACGCCCTTCGGAGCAATAACCTGGAACATGTATTTCATCCAAATGTAATATGCTACTGGCGACCTTGAAAATTTCCCGTCAAAAGGGTGTTATCCTGAAAAATTTCAATGGATGACTCACACCTTTAATGAACTCGACCCATTCTAAGAATACCTGTACGGTTAGCCTTGGGAATTCATTTCTAAGGATACCTCCACAGACAACATTGAAAATTGATTTCTAGGCATTGTAATAACTTCTAAGACTTATACAAAAGAATTGCTTGAACAGTGTGTTCTTGACAATTTGCTTGGTGACCTTGACTCAGTCGAGAATTGTTTGGTGACCATTTCCCGCCAAAAAGACGTTACCCTGAAGGAGCACTCGCACCTTAAATGAGAATTCTGTAAATAAACTTTGACCTTAGAGCGATGGTAGGAATTGCTTGGTAAACACGGTTTTGATTTGGCCAAAATTAGCCTGACCTTGACAAATTCGTCTATTTTTAGATTTCTCAGAATTATGACCTTGACATTGAAAAGTGCTTGAATACCCCATGCAGGTGATTTCTAGGAATTATGACCCTGACCCAACCAGAATTGCTTGAACAATGGATCGCCTTTATCCTTAGAAATTAATTTCTCAGAGGTGTGCCCTTGAAGAGTATGCAGGGAAAGTGTACGTGACCTTGACCTAATGCACTTGCGGGTTTTCCTTAATAAATTACTAAATGGATCACTATACGTGGCCTTGAAGAATATACGCATGCAATGTGTGTACGCAATGGCCTTGAAAGCGAGAAAGTGGATCCAATACTATACGTGACCTTGAAGAGCATCCTCCTATATATCGGGATACCCTTGCAGGTTGATTTCTAGGAATTATGACCCTGACTCAGCCAAGAATTACTTGAACAATGGATCGCCTTTGTCGTTGAAAATTGATTTCTCGGAGGTGTGACCTTGAAATGGTAGGGAAACGGTTACCTGTGTTGGGTAACAGATCCCTGTTTTGGGAAACGGCTTTCCTGTTTTGGGAAGCGGTTATCTGTCTTTGGGAACCGAATCCGGTTCTTAGAAACTTTGACTCACATTTTAGCATAGATGACAGTCTGTATGACCTTGAGAATTGATGACTTGACTCAGCGAAGAATTGTTTGGTGATCCTGAAAGGTAGAATCCCCCACACCTTGAAAAGTCTATTTAATACCCCTGACCTTGAGCATTGATTTATAAGAATTAACACCTTAGCTCACCCAAACATTGCTGTGACCTTGAGGAATATACGTAGGCAATGCGTATGATGAAAAGTATAGTGGAAGAGTGGTCTAGGATCTGCCTAGCTACGTAGACAACCTTGAAAAACCATGGACTTGGGGGAGGTATCCCTATTTGACCTTGAAGAATATACGTAGATAATGAGAGTGACCTTGAAATACCGTTGATTTCGACGTAGGAACATCAAAGTAGATCCCCATAGTATCTCTTGCAGTTGACCTTGAATCGGGGAGCGCGTACGTGCAAAATAAACTTTAAGATAGGCAATGAGGGCGACCTTAACCAATTCCTGCCACGTGACCTGGAATCGGGGGCGATGACCTTGAAGAATATGCGGACAATGTGTACGGTGGGTTCTTTGGCCTTGAAAACCTTGTGCTTTGATGTAATGTGTACAATAACCTTGACCATGAAATCTAGTAATTTTTCTGGTGACTTTTCAAATCTAGTTACTTCAATAACCTTCAGGAATATACTTCGATGCATGGAACGTGACCTTGGAGCGGAGGGTGCGTACGTGCACGGATGACCTTGAGGAATATGCAATGTGAGCGACCTTAACCTTGAAAAACCATTGGTTTTGAAGCGGGGTGTGTGTACGTTAAGAACTTAACCTTGACAATGAGAATGACCTTGAAGCGGGGACCTTGGAGAGACTCGACAGTGTTACCAGCCTTGAAAATTCCCTGCTACGTAACCTTGAATTGGTGACCTCGAAGCAGGCAATGTTACCAACCTTGAAATCTACTGACTTTTCAAATCTGGTGACAAATCAAGTGACAAAAGTGGGACAGGAGTGCAGTACCTATTCTACTGAAATTAGTTGGTCTTCTTATATTGTCCGGTTATCGCACGCTACCACAGCAAATAATATATTGGAGCTTGGATTCCCACAAACGATTAGAAATAGTAAAGTGCGTGGCAAGGAACAAGTTAGATGCAATAAAACGAAACATTCATTTATCTGACAATCCAACTCAAAACATTTTTAATCAATCAAATTGTAGGATTTTTGAAATTTGGACCAATCGGATTAGAATATAGTGAAAAAACCACTAGTGAATTTCACGGTGAAAAAATTTGACTTATTTTTCATTAAAACATGGTTACGTATACGCGTCAACTAGATAACGTACTGTAATAAATATAAATTTTCTCGTTGGATTGTTAAGCCGAATACAATTCGTGGTCTGATTTTTTCCTGCAAAATTTGTATTTCAGATATTCGTAGCTTTTGCTCCTTCGTCTACTCGTGTAATTTTGGTTGCAAAAGCGTCACATTTAGAAAAAATTAGACCACTAGTATTATATTTGATAATTATAAATTAGATAAAGCAGACAAATTTACGGAGTTTGGTCAAATTTTCGACCTAATTAATGAAATATATCAACAGTTTGGGATATTTTCTTATCTCAATCTCAATCGACGAAGAAACGGTACCATACTTCAGAAGACATTTAGCCAAAATATTTATATAAAATAAACCTGTTCGCTTTGGTTTCAAACTTTGGTGTCTTGCCTCTGCGGATAGTTAGTTATCTCAGTTTGAACCATATGGTGGTGCTAGCAGTAAACGAATTCTGTATTATAAGTGTTTTGTAACTGTGGTTTCCTATTAGTGGAGTTGATCAGCCTATTTCCACAGTTTTAGATTTTTGAGCGCGACGTTTCGGAAGCGCACTCTGCTTCCGTCATTAGGCTTAGTCCTGAGAAGGACTGTTTTCGCACTTGAGTCGAATTCATATGTTACATTATTTATATCCCAAGTACTTGACTACTCTCAGATTCGAACTTGGCACCTTTCACTTACTACACAAATATATATTTTTTAGAACTGCGCAGAAGTTTATCGCGCATGTTTTGCGCCGTAACTTCTTGCCCAGGTGTATTGCGCTTAAGCTCTTCCCGCATTATTGGAATCCATATGGGTTTCATTTCTACACTAGCTTGGCTTATTGGATTTTCTGCTAGTGCGATGTATGTGGCTTCTTGGAGTTTCCGACGAGTTGTGTTCTCGTCCTTTGCCACTATCTGTATGTTATCCCATTGGATGCGGTGGTCTTCGTTCCAGACATGTTCGGCGATTCTTGATCTTTTCATTTCGCCCTTGCGGACGTTGATCTTATGTTCCTGCATTCTCACTTTCAGTGGTCTACTGACTCTCCTATGCATGCTCTGCCGCATTCGTATGGTAGGTTGTATACACAATTCTTGGAATTCTGATCTTCATTGTATGGTTTGGTTTTGGTTAGTATTCCCCTGAGCGTTCTGGTTGATTTGAAGACAGTGTGTATCTTGTATTTGCTGCTTATCCTTCGTATTTTGTCTGAGGTACCTTGTATATATGGTATTATCGCTGTATATTTAGGTTCTTCCTTTTCGGTTGCCCTTTCCCTGTTTAGGTTAGGTGTTAGATCGGGGTAGCCATTTTTTTTTAGTGTTCCACCGATATTTTCTTTTTCTTTGTTCAGGTCCTCTTGATTTGAGCATATTGTTTTTGCTCTATACATCCAGGAATTGCAGTTTTTGTTCCGATTCCAATTCCATTGTGAATTTTATGTACGGTGCGCGGCTATTTAGATGATCTAGGAATTCGTCTACCTTATGCTTTCCGTGTTGCCAAACTACGAAAGTATCGTCCACGTATCTAAGCCACAGCCTTGGTTTCTCTGTGAATTCGGATATCGCTTGGTCTTCAAAGTCTTCCACACACAGATATATATATATATATATATATATATATATATATATATATATATATATATATATTTAATTTCAGGTTTCCGAGTGCTGGATGAAGTTGATGTTCTTCGGGCTTGGTCTCGCGTAGATTCTCCTCCGTGGTTCTTTTAAGAACCATGGAGGAGAATCTACGAGACAAGCATCAACTCATATCCAGCACTCAAACCTGAAATTACATCATACATCTCTACGGGGAGGAGGTTCAACAACAGACCAAGAGATTGAAGAAACTGTGAACGAGGAAGTCCAAATTATTATGCAACTTGACATTTTTGGAACGATGCAGAGACGAAGACGTCATTCCAAGGAATGAGAAGCTGAGCTTTCACAAAGACAACAACATGATTGAAAATATCCTACATAGAGCTAGAAAGGCGTTACTACGGGAACCAATTCAAGACACCAGGAGGATGTTAAACACCGTAAATGTGCAGCTATACAAACTACATCTGGAATTGAGCAACAAGCTACATCCAACACTATGGGAAACCGTAGACAACTTAACGGAGTTTCGAGCAGAGACTAACGGAATATTAACGACCGCCAAACAGGTGAATAAATTCGAACGACTACGGGATTATCAGAAGTCTACACACCAGAACACCAAACCACTGGATACGGACATAGTAGTGAAGAACATTTCCACCCACCAACTCGACGAAGCGAAAGGATTTAACTACGCAGTAGCTCCAGCAAAGATTCCCACTGAGGACATCATATGCAACGTAGAGGCGGCAATCACCAAACTACCAACGAACGCACCAGAATTAATCCGCCAAGATGTAACGAGGGTACTCAGGTCAGCCAAACCACCCAAACCAAACATGACACGTGAGGAACAACCAGCTCTATTAAACCTGAGACGGAATACCCAGATCATAGTACTCCCGGTCGACAAAGGAAATACAACCGTAGTGATGGATACAGTAGAATACGATAACAAAATATGGGGAATACTAGCAGAAGGAACATACGCACCAATAATAACAGATCCAACAACATATCTGGAGAAGACCACAAGGAACAAGATTATGGACAGCGAGATACCAAAGGCCATACAAACACAAATAATACCGAGAGAAAAATAATCGAAATGTCCAAAATTCTACGGACTTCCAAAAATCCACAAGGAAGGCGTGCCACTTCGACCAATTGTGAGCTCCATGGGTTCTCCGTTACAACAATTGGCAAGATACTTGGCGAAACAATTACAGCCAGACGTCGAGAAAGCCGAATCTAACATCAAGAACGCGTTAACTTAGTACCACATCAAACACTAAAAATCAAAATAACTCGGAAACGCACAGGAATTTCGAAACAGAAGGTACATTATTTTTGTTAAACTGTATGTAGATAATGAAAATAACAGTTTTTTTTTAAAAATAGTCATTGGCGTAGAACTTCTGTTTATGAAAGTGGTTGAGCACCCCCTCCACTCCGCCACTGTGCAAGTTTGTGAACATTCTTATCGCTTGTTTTATGCCCCTTACTTAATAGACATTATCCCCCAACATGAAAAAAATATAAGCATTCGTTTATGAGTTATAATGAAAATTTGAGAAAAAAAAATTATATTCAACACCCTGTATCTCGGAAACGAAGCCTTCTACGACATATGTTTATAGGAACTTTTCTTTTTAGAAACATGTGTTCTATCTCCTGTTAAAGTTTGTCTACAAAAAACTGACTCACCCTGTATATTGCTCACTATGGGGAACCCATCACCATCCCAAGCTCTTGGTAGAATTTGTATTCTACCTGGAAATATGTAGTTCTAATGCATATTGTCAGAATTTCCATTATTGTTTTTACCGAGAGTTGCGTGCGTTCGTCTAACGTTTCATCCTTGTCCCTTACGATAGTGTCTTATGGGTAGGCACATTTGTGAATAGACTCCCAATGTCAAAGCTTACTAGTATTTCTTCGTGGTTTGGTTGGAAGATTCTGATGGTTTCCACGAAGTGCTGCATATTCTTGACCATAGACTCGATTTTTCCTGATAAGGGTCTGACGATACCTAGCAGATAGTGTGCTAATGGGTGACAAGGTGAATTTCTTGAGCTCACAATTGGTCTCAGAGGAATTCCTTGCTTATGAATCTTTGGTAGGCCGTACAGATGCGGAGGTTTGCGGTAGTGTGGGGTAAGTCTAGTTCTCTGGTAATTGGAGAACTCCCCCTTATGTTTTGCCAGCGTCAGGTATATCCGTCTTTCGATTGATGGTGTCGGGTCTTTTAGTATTTGTTTGAACACACCCCCGACTAGTAGTTCTTGGATCTTACTGTTGTGTCCATATCCATTACTACAGTCGCGTTTCCTTTGTCTACCGGGAGAATTTTAATCGTTGGGTCATTCTTAAGGGAAATAACCACTCTCCTTTCTAGGCATATGCATTAGAAATACATATTTCCAGGTAGAAGGCAAATTGTACCAATAAGAGTTTGGGATGGTGATGGGTTCCCCACTATCACCCACAGTGAGTAATATATATGGAAGACTTTGAAGACCAAACAATATCCGAATTCACAGAGAAACCAAGGATGTGGCTTAGATACGTGGACGATACTTTCGTAGTTTGGCAACACGGCAAGCATAAGCTAGGTGAATTCCTAGATCATCTGAATAACCGCGCACCCTCCCTAAAATTCACAATGGAATTGGAGTCGGAGCAAAAACTGCCATTCCTGGATGTACTTGTATACAGGAAGGACAACACTTTCACGACAAGTGTATACAGGAAACCTACCCAACCGGGGAGGTACTTACACTACAACTCCAATCACCACCAAACGTGAAGTTAGTCGTGGCAAAATGCTTGTACGATAGAGCAAAAACAATATGCTCAAAACAAGAGGACCTGAACAAAGAAAAAATCGCTACAACACTAAAAGAAAATGGCTACCCTGATCTAACATCTAACCTAAACAGGGAAAGGGTAACCGAAAAAGAAGAACCTAAATATACAGTGATAATACCATATATACAAGGTACCTCAGACAAAATACGAAGGGTAGGCAGCAAATACAAGATACGCACTGCCTTCAAATCGACCAGAACGCTCAGGGGAATACTAACCAAAACCAAACCATACAATGAAGATCAGAATTCCAAGAATTGTGTATACAACCTACCATGCGAATGCGGCAGAGCATACATAGCAGAGAGCAGTAGACCACTCAAAGTGAGAAAGCAGGAACATAATAACAACGTCCGCAAGGGCGAAACAGAAAGATCAAGAATCGCCGAACATGTCTGGAACGAAGACCACCGCATCTAATGGGATAACATACAGATAGTGGCAAAGGACGAGATCACAACTCGTCGGAAACTCAAACAAGCCACTACATCACACTAGCAGAAAATCCAATAAGCCAAGCTAGTGTAGAAATGAAACCCATATGGATTCTAATAATGCGCGAAGAGCTGAAGCGCAATACACCTGCGCAAGAAGTTACGGCGCAACATGCGCAATAAACTTCTGCGCAACCACGAAAAAGTTATATATATATATATATATATACACATATATAAGTTCTAAAAAATGTATATTGGATTACTTAGCGGTAAAGGTGTCAGACTAGTAAGTGAAAGGTACCAAGTTAGAATCTGAGAGTAGTCAAGTGCTTGGGAAAAATTATATATAACATATAAATTCGACTCAAGTGCGAAAACAGTCCTTCTCAGGACTAACCCTGATGACGGAAGCAGAGCCCGCTTCCGAAACGTCGCGCTCAAAAGCAAAAACTGTGGTAATAGGCCGATCAACTCCACTAATAGTAAACGAATTACTGAAGACAAAGGTTGTAGACTAGGAGGACAAGTTGTTATAGATCTCCATATACAAATATCCAAGAGCATAGAATATTTTTTGATAATATTCTTTCATCTCAACAATTATTTAAATACCTCCCTGAAGCTCAATTTTCAGCGACACGAACTATTCGCGACAATAGAATCGCCCATTGTCCGCTGGAATCAACAAAATCCATCGGAAAGAAATACAGAGGTTCTTACGATTCAGCTTTTGACAACTCGTCTGAAATCTTGGTGGTTCGCTGGAATGATAACTCTGTTGTAGCAACTGCAAGAAATAATGGCACTGTTTTACCATTATCCAATAGGCGATATGATCGGAAACAAAAGAAAGAGATAGCAATTCCTCAACCGAATATGATATTGGATTATAATAAGTTCATGGGCGGTGTTGACTTGCTCGACAAAGGAATTGCCCATTATCGAATCCGTATACGAGGTAAGAAATGGTGGTGGGCACTGTTTATAAATTTAATTGACAGTGCAGTTGTCAATGCCTGGAAAATTTACCGGATTGGAAACAGACACCAAATATCTCAAGTAAATTTTCGATCATATGTTGAAGTAGCTCTAATAAATCTTGAAAGTGAAGCCATTGCAGAAAATTTGGGAAATGCTATTTTAAATTTGTAGCACCTAGAAATTTAGGGAAGACCACAAAACAACCACTTACCACGAGAGATAAGGTTTGATAATGAAGGGCATATCATAAAAGTTCATTAAAATAAGGCTTGAAGATGTCAACATTGTAAAAGTCAATCAATTTTTATATGTACACAATGTAATGTTCATTTACATCCTGAATGTTTTGAAACAGTCCATACTAAATAAATATATACATTTTAATTCTACTGTAGATTTATTTCGTACCTATTACACCTAACCTCCCAAGCACGTGTTAACCCATTAATAATTTTCTACCTTGAGCAATTGTTTTTACAAAATTTATTTTACAAAACTTCTTGAACACGAACACCTTATGCAAAAAAGTTTGTTTTTTAAAATTTTTAAATGGTTGGGCATTAATGGGTTAATAGAATATTTAAAACAGAGATTGAGTTTGGATATTATTTTCTGATTACATGATCAGCTTTGTTAATATTACACTATGTTGATTTACCCATATCAGTCTACATGACCGAATTCCTGCAACAATTCCGAATCATAAAATGAAAATTAGAAATTTTTAACTCCTCATTATAAATCGGACTGTAATGCGTGACAAATTATTGGCAATAGAAACTAAATCCATACCTCAACATGTGCATTCTTGAGCATAAGAAACCCATCCATTCCACCATACAAATAATGTTTAGTTGCAAGCCGATATGTTTGTTGCATATTTATATATTCATCGCCTATACGTATCAGTGAAGGATCAACCCGTTGTCCAGGTGGCTTTCGGGGATCAAATGCAAAGCTTACACCCGCCACTTGTGGAAATCTACCTTCCAATTTAGGATATTGACAAACCGCATTCTCTAAAGTTGCTAATACTTCTTCACCTGCAATACCATTATGTCCTACATAAAATAATTAAAGTAGATTTTATTTACCTGTTATTCTCAGCACCATAAGAGGATCTCTCATTGGAACAATATTTACTAGATCGCGTAAGGTAAACTCACCTGCTGGATGAACTTGGTCAGATCTAAATGTACCTGAGTTTATTATCACTAAGTCAGCACCAGTAGCAGCTAATACAATATCACAAACCTAGGTATACATAAAGTGGTAAAAATTTATCTGTAAAAAGGGCTATTTGCATACCCAATTTCCTAAATTAGATTCAGACGTTCGAATAGAAGTAAATCGTCCATCAAGAGGCACAGAAAAGCACCCGAGAACATCATTCATTTTTCCTTCTACTATACCTATTTCAAAAAATCTTACAAAGTTGAATAAATTTCAATAAATCTTACTAGTGTATTTTTCCAGCTGCTCTTTCAATTTTGAATCTTCTTGAAAGGCTGATGTGACGTTAACTTCTTCCACTGAAACATCTGGTGTACCATTAATGAAACTAATTGAAATTTTGCTGAACTGTCTAAAATCTGTTCCACTTTTGACCACATGTTTTCCGTTCACAACTTTCACCTCATAAACATGGTCGTGTCCACCTAATATTAAATCGATGTCATTACATTCTTCCGCCAGTTTTATATCATTTGGTGTTCGCATGTGAGTTAATGCTATTACGTAATCACACCCCTAAAATAACTAAATCAATTAATATATTTTCAAAAGATTAATAAAGGCATACTTCTTGTTTCAGCTGAGCCGATAATTTTTGACCGGCTTCTACAAAATCTAAAAACGTAACCTCTTCTGGGTTAATTGTTGGTAAAGTGTCTAGCCACTCCAATTCTACTAAACCTACTAATCCTATTCTACGACCAGCTGAGTGTATCACATACGTAATTCGACCTTCTCCGAGTGGTCGCCCAGTTTCATTATCCAGAACATTTGACATTAACCATGGAAACTCAGTTTGACTAACCCATTGAGATAAAACTTCTAAACCGTGATCTAAATTATAATCAGTAAATTTTTTTAATGAAAATAAAATAAAAATTACCGAAGTCATGATTTCCATAAACGGCACAGTGAACTCCGATGCTATTTAAAACAGGAACCATTTGTTCACCTTTTGTAAATGTGCTTACTAAAAAATAAACTATGCATAATCAAATAAACAAGCAAGAAACCTGCAACTTACGCATACTTGGTGAAAAAGCGTCTCCGCTAAAGAGTATTAATGGACCGAGATGTTGGAAACTTTTGATAGCTGTACAGAAACGAGCTGCTCCTCCTACTGGTTCAGGCGATGAACGACATTCAACATTATAAACGTCGTTAAAATGAAGAATTACGAGATTTTGAGCCATTGCACCGCCAGATAAAGTACTCACTGCTCTCCGACCGGCTGCTCGAACTTCTAACGATGCCTAGAATAAATTTACTATTATATGACATAATTACAAATACTTAAGTGCATAAAATACACGCCAGTGGTAAATGAAACATACTTAAGATATATTTTAGGTTTTATTAGCTTTCAAATTGTTGCTTAAGGGAAATCAGAACCGATACGAAATTAAATTTCTTTGTATTATTAAAAACAAATCGTATGTTCAAGGTCAATCTCCTGGGAAATAAAAAAAACCAACCGAAAGGACGTCAGTTGCATGGTAAAACGCAGCAGTCCATTTACGTATATAATTACATTCATGAGATACGTATGTATAAAGAGAAAGCTATGTAATCGGCTTAAATTTTGAAACACATTTTTTTACATTTCTCGACTTTTTGTGGCCTAAACAATACGAACAACACATTTTTAGAAAAGACAATCTAGTGTCTGATTGTGTGTCTGTGTGTGAGTGTGCGCGATATCTTTTGAAACATTAAGGCTGTCGATAAAAAACAAGTTTTTAGAAAACTGTCCGAGTGTCTGTTTGTGTATGTGCGGGATATCTTTTGAACCATTAAAGCTATCGATATGAAATTATGTACAAAAATTCTTTAGGTACCATGCAATCTAGGCCAAGTTCATTAATGAGGAAAATCCAACCAGTGGTGAGGCATTTTTAGGGGATTAGAAAACTAAAAAAATTCATTGCTTCAAATTTTAAAAAGTTACATAAAAACCAAACTAATACTTTATAATTTCAAAATAAAAAAATTTATAACCAGTGGCGCTCCGTTTTTAGGGTACAAAAATGTGCATTTTTTAATTTATCAACCGATTTTTTTGTCGGGTATTGAGGATTTTTAAGACCGCTAAGAATAAATAAATCATTTTCCTAATTAAAAAATTCAAAATGGCAGATCAAAAATGGGGAATTACCGTGTTTAAAAAATGAGATTATAACAACCCATTTTGAGTTGTATTAAAATATACCGTAATTTATGTTCTTCGTTCATTTAGTTGTAAATATAAGAAAAATTTTATTTATTAATGATTTGTAAGTATGAGGTAGGCAACTTAATTTGCATTTTGGTGTAAGTTAAGTTGCATATTTTCTTAAGGGTTTATACTCCCACTTCTTTAAATTATTTATTCTGCTCAATATTTATGCGCAACGCGTCATCGTTGACTTAATTCTTTGCACAAATTTTTCGCGCACGGCTATATCACCAGATATTCGGAGCGTCCATTTTGTTCACTTCTTGTGGTACGCTTTTAAATGCAGAAAGCCATATTTTTGGGTTTCCACCTAAATTTTGTGAAAAGTGCCATTGATTTAATGGTAAGATAATTTAACTCGTAATAATAAAAATTAAAACATTTGCTCTTTGCAGGTACTTTTTTTTTACTTTTAGTACTTTTACTTTTCTACTTTAATTACATTTTAATTACACGTTTAATTCTATTTTTACGCACGTTTTCATTTTATGATTGCAATTTTTGCATTCAAAATTTCAAGAAAATGCAATAAACGGATTATTCAATTTCATGAAGATAAGTTTATAAGCAGGAAAATTCCATTTTGGGTGTGGTTTACAACGTAAAGTATTATTTCGAGATATTGCGCAACATTGATACAAGGATTACATCACCTTTGTTTGCATTTCGGCATTTATTTTTTATAATACCAGGGGTTCTCGAGAAGATTTATTATATTTAACAATTATTTAGTAATTTAAGGCTATAACTAGTTTTAAGACATATTTTATTTAACCCTATCATTTTAACTGTTAATAAACATAGTTTGTATATTTTTTATTTTTTTACATTTTGGTAAAATTTTTATCGTAAACAACATCGGTTTAGTTATTCCGAGGATAATTAAAAAATAACTTGGTGTCCGAGATCTTTTTTATTAGTGTTACGTGGCAGTTATTATATTGATGTTCAGTGGAAGTAATCGAGCAGAAATTGTGGTAATTAAGCAAATCAAAAGATTGAATCGGCCTACTTTAAACTACCGATTGAGCCAACGGCATTATTTTTGGTGAAACCACTTCAACCACTACATTACAAGATAACTCAAATTCAGGTATTGTGAGCTTTGAAGTTATTCATTATATATATGAGAAAGCATTATGGCAGATAATTTGGCAGCGGTTTTTTTTTATTTAAATTGGATGTTTGTATGTATGCATGAATTCAAAAAATCAATTTTACAGCGTCTCCTAGAAATACGTAGTTTAGAATAAATCCGATTGAGTATGTTGGTTCCAACAATTTCCTACCGATTCCACTAATTAGAATTATCATAGCTTAATAAACAACGGATTGTATATATTTGCAATTCCCCAGTATCACCAACTCCATTCAATCAGTTACCTTCACCGCGTCCGTTTAATACATTTTTAGAGTTCATCTAATCTTACCGGTGTCTGTGCGTGGTTGACACATGTACTAATTGTATATTAAAACATTAATATTACAAATACTCTTTTCAGGAAATTTAAGAATCAGTAGGATGGATAATAACTACTCGCCGATCGGCGATGATTTGTTTTGAAGCCGCTTTATCGTTAACTGATCGTCGATCTTATCCCGATGAAAAGACAACCTGACGCGGTCAGCACACAACTTTTTATGGCTGAATCTTTGTACAGTAGAAAAGGGAATGAGTTAGACGGTTGAGGAACGGCTATTTTCAAACATATTGATGTTTCCTTATATGTTAAATGTACAAAAAAGTAAGTTTTGTTTCTTACTTGCACATTAAAAATTATAAAATTATACACGTGAGCAATTTTTTTGCCTGTGGAATAATGACATAAATTGCAGTTTATAATAAAATTTAACTCCGTATAACATTTTTTTCTAAAGATAACTTGAAACTCTAAATTGAACCTGATTAATAGATAAAAAGACATTAAAACATTTGTTTCCCGTAGAACAGTGTTGCGCAAAAAACGAGAACAGTAAAATACATATTTGGTAATTATTGAAACACCGAAACACGAAGGATCCAGTGCTGGTTGGACAGTGTTTACAACTAAACTATGTTTCATTATAAAACTTGTTTTCACTATATTTTATGCAACACAATACATGATATATATATATATATATATATATATATATATATATATATATATATATATAATTAGTTGGTTAACCTACAAATATTTGCTGTTAGAACGTAATGGTTAGTTTTCTTTGTAGGACAAACTTTAAATATTAGAGTATTTAGCTGAAATTTGTAACTGCTTTAGACTTATGAGATATATGAATATTGATGGATCTGTTATTTGATCGAACTATTGTTACTGTAAATGTACACATACATTTAACTCAGCAAGCAAATTTCTCTTTTATAATGTGGGGTGTAACGTATATGTATATCTTTGAATTCTTTTTACATTTGTAGAAAAAGTTCTAAATATTAACACGTTTTACCATTATTTAGTGTATGATAATACGTAATTTTTGATCTTTCATTGCATTGAATTATATTGGCTTCATAAACAATTATTTCTTGAGAAAATTTTAATACTATGTGCACCTTGACTAGGAATTGTCAAAATCGTTATTTATGCACCTATTTCGTTGGGGAACCATCCAATCGCGATAGCTTCATGCACTAGAAGTGCATTCTGCGCATTTTTGTGATTACGTGCATTTTGATCAACAGATGTCAAAATCATGATTTATGAACCAATTTCGTTGGGAAAACGGCGAAACACATTATTTTGATGCCTAAGAAATTGATTTCATGCATTATGGCGCAGGACCACGACTAAGAGTTGTCAAAATAGTTATTTAAGCACCAATGCAAACGCGTTAGCTCGATACCATGGATACCACCGATACCCATGAATGTGTCATTCATGTTTCCGTTAAGCAATTATTAAACACAAGAACTTAAAACGCGGCAAAGAAATAAACCAAATAAGGTTGTTGAATTAGAGCAGCTACATTATCCGATACAGAAAATGGATTTCGACAACTGTAATTTGCCCTTTTGATCCTAATAAGTTCCCCGATGATCTGTTCGTTCCATCTAAACTTACAGAAAGAGGTATGCCTGATATAATGTCACAGTAATATAACACCTGCGCCACCAAATCTGGTTGAAGGTCATGGTTTACCAAATGGTTCTCATTGGTCCAAGAAAAACTCATTTGATAATTTAAGACAGTTGCAAGAGGCGCCCTCAAAGACTAATACCAAAAGTGTGATTTCACCTGAGGCTATATTACCCTTACCAAAAGTTATGCCAAAGCAACAATCCCACGGAGGTCGTAGAAGAAAGGGGAAAACCGAAGTTATAATCTCATCATATCTAGAAAAATTAAAAGATGAAAGGTAACAAAGAAAAATCAAGAAAAGTGGATATGGATATAGTTAAACCCAAACATAAGAAACCAAAAACAATTGAAGATTCGTCATCTGAATCTGATGAATGTGAAAGAATTTACGAAAAAGATATTTGCCAAGATGAATCAGATGATTACACCAACGACATGTCAACTGAAGAAAAAGATTTTTCCGCCAAATCTCTAAGTTTATATGATAAGGAAATATCCATTGATGATTCTGTTTTAGTTTCATTCATAGAAGAAAAAACAGGAATGAAAAGGACTATGTGGCGCAAGAAAAAGAGGAAAACACTTTCAGTGTGAAATATATGCGGAATTACAGGGGACACAAAAATATTTTTGTATTTCCTGAAGTAGATGACATTAGTATTGTTTACAAGAAAGAAATAAAGGGTGTCTTGGATAAGTTCAACCATCTCAGACATGGCAAAGTAAACTTCTTTTGAAGCTAAGCCCTTTCTTGTACACGTTAAATTTGAGTGTTCAGTGTGTGTTACTATTCTTGTTAGTAATTTTTGTTAACTATGCATTTAGTTTATTCTTAAAAGTAAGTATGTTACTTTTACGTTTACGGTTTTTAAAAAATATCCGTTTTTCACTTTGACCCATGTCAATATTCCACTTTACTTTCATAGCCTGGGGAAAAGTGAAATTTTGACACAAATGCGAATTATAATATTTATTTTCTATTTTGATATACAACTGACAACGACAGTAAAGGATGTTCTTAATGCATCATGCATAATAGCTGTTAAGCTTTTGAAATTAATAAATATGTTCGAAATCAAATCGTTGTGATCATTTGAAAATTAGGTCTTCCGCTTTACCCACTTTCCCCTACACCTTTGTGTATTATTACAAAATGTATGGTTTTAAAATATGAATTACATGTGAATCATGAAGTGCAACCTCTAAGTACAACCAGCAAAAAATATAATAATATTTTTCTATATCATTATAAATAATTAATATATATATATATATATATATATATATATATATATATATATATTTATATATATACTTGATGTACATAGTTTAGAAAACATGATCTTACATGCTTGTGCTAATTATAACTACAGAGAAAGTGACCGAGAAAGTAGAAAAATAGCCTATATAAAAGATTCAGATTAATAATAAACAAATTAATGCCAAAGGTTACTAAGAATAGTGAAAAGTGCAAACAATGGTTTTTATATGAAATACTAAAAGAAATTAAATACCGCGATACGATGTACCAAGATAAAAATAAAGTAAATGACTGGAGAAATTATGCAATAGTGACACAAAATTAATTCTAAATACAAAATGAGATAGATCGCAATAGAGATGAATCTAGAAAAATTTGGAAAAGCTTGAAATATTTAATATCAGGAAGAAATAAGATGATATATAATGAAATGAAATTTGCATGAGATGTATATACTAATAAACTTTCAATTGTCGAAAAATTTAATGAGTATTACATAGATAATATTCTAGACACAATGACCCAGCATACAAAATTCAAAGCAACAATTTTGAAAATAGAATGGTTTCCCTTCAATATCTAGACGAGGAGTTACTAAGGAAAATCATATTTGCTTTACCAAATAAGAGTAGTCCGGATGTCATTATTATGGAGTTAATAAAATTGTCAATTGAAATTCTTTAAAGCCCTTCTTGAATATAATAAGCTCCATTAAGTATGAGAAGTTCAGATTTGAAAAACTTTAAAAAATAGTACAAATTAATGAAAATATATTACTTAGGTTATATATTTCTTTGTGTTTGCCCTGATTATTTAATGTTTGACTATTTTTTAAGTTTGTTTATGTAGCATTTTTTCCTACTATTATTATTATATTACTTCATGCACAATAAGAGCTTGAATGTTCATTATTTTCATTAATGATCAATTCATTGGCAATCACATTTAATGCTCTCCTACGTTCATAACACTTTTTAGTAATTTCGTCTGAGTGTTGTATACAATGTGCTCAAACTTCTTCAGTACAGAGTAATAGAAGCTTCCTTCCTCATTGTGATTATACATGTTCATGCTTGTATCTCAATACTTCATGACTTTTTGCAAACATTTGGTTAATTCATACAGTTCACTTCTAAATATTGTGGAAGCGAAAGGAACCTTATTATTTGCTAACCATGCTACTTTAAATTGTGCAAAAATTTATAATAAATTACCAAATGATATTAAAAATACAATCCCTGCAAAATGTTTTAAAACAAAATTAAGAACTAACCTAATCAAGTACGCATTTTATAATTTATAAGAATGTTTCGACCATCAGGCAAATACCTAATTAATATGAACTAATTATATACGAATGTACAATATATGTAAATTTTTATTTTTAAAAGTATACTTGTATTATTTTGACGTATTCCACACTTTTATACAAAGTCAGAGGAATAAAGTTTGCTCATTATTATACTAGCTTTGTTATACTTGATGTGAGTACTCTCTAGTATTAATAAAGATTTTTCTTCTACATCAGTAAGCCACTTTTTAAATAAATATGAATTAATTTCACCATAGTACTCTTCTTTTAAGATTTGGATACACAGAGTAATGAAACATTTTGTACAAATTCAGCACGTATAACAATAAAATTATTTCTATCATGCCCTTGTGGTTTACATTACAAACAATGCTAATGTTTTCATTTTGCCATGATCTTCCTGAATTTCCTTTAAAATCAATCGATGTTTAGTCTAAAAACGTTATTTGTCTACGTAGAGGTGCATACAATTTTTGTAATATAATCAAGGAGTTGAACTGCAGCTTTTTGAAGCAGACTGGTAATAATATCAGTATCATTATCATCTCATTATTTATGACCAAATTTGTGGTTTCCAAGGATATGTGATACATTACATTGCTCATGATTAAAATGCGGGTATTCTATTTGGAACTATTACTTCTTTGTATGAAGTGCTTCATAATGTTCACAAGCGACTCAGAAATCATCCATACTAAGACCATTAGCTTAACCAAGATTGTCTGGTAGAGCTCTGAAAAATGTATCCTATTTAAATTTCTTTCTGGGGAACATCATAACAGATCACATTACAGAGCTGCATTTATAATACGGAAACTATTTAGCTACTACTTCGTATCCCCCATTCACTACTTGTACATATGCTGATTAGTTTCATACCTTTTTGCGCTACAATTTGGTTTGGCTTTACTTGAAGTTCTATCCAAAATTCCAAACTGAGTACTATTCTAGATCACACAATATTAGGGCGACACTATACTTTTTTTTCAATACTTCAATATGCGGATTACACGATGCAACCTTAGAAAGACTACAAGCTTCAGGTTGCCTTATACTGAAATTTTAATGACGCTTTATAAAGTCGTGAAACTAACCGATTCTAGTTTTCATTTTTTTTCTATTTCTCAAGCATTATATATATATATATATATATATATATATATATATATATATATATATATATATATGGGCATATACATATGTAGGTATAGAAGGTTACGCAATCGACTTATTTTTCACTATCGCTAAATCGACTCATTATCATTTTACAACTTTTGGTCAAGTTTCGTCAAGATCGGCCATGATGTCTGGTGTCTGCGTCTGTGTGTGTGCGTGTGTGTGCGTGTGTGCGTGTGTGTGCGTGTGTGTGCGTGCGTGTGTGTGTGCGTGTGTGTGCGTGTGAGCGTGTGCGCGTTTGTGTGCGTGTACGTGTGGTGCGTGTACGTGTGGTGCGTGTGGGTGTGTGTGGGTGCGTGCGTGTGGGTGTGTGGGTGCGTTCGTATGGGTGCGGGTGCGTGCGTGTGTGTGTGTAAAAATGTGGTCAAACATTTAAAGAGAGTAGAGAAGTATATTATAAAAGAAACGGGCACGCGAGGGAAGAAGCAGAGAGAATAAGGAAAGAGGGAGTAAGGGTAAGGGATGACATAATAAGAAGATAGGGACGTACAAAAGCAAGACAGATGGGCAAAAATAAAAGAATCTAAATACAATGTAAATTATAGAAAGTTTAAATGTTCATATATGTATATATATATATATATATATATATATATATATATATATATATATATATATATATATATATATATATATATATATATATATATATATATATATATATATATATATATAGCCCTCAATCTGGGGTTACAGTTTCTCCATATATCCACCCCCAGGGATAAAGGGTCAAGTGATACACCGTGTGAAAGCTTGTATTAAGAGGAATACAACGCAGTATTTATTTTCTCAAAATTTTAAACACTATTTTATTGAACAAAAAAATCAAAATCAAAAATAATAAATAAATAAATGCACTCTCCTAGCAAAAGAAGTTTCATTAGAGAATTTTCTTAAACTAAACTACGATTTAACGACTTCTCTGCAAAAAAATCTTTTCTTATGGGGTACACTCATAACTTTAAAGATGTTCAAAAAATAGTGTCAATTTGTTTACTACGATGTGAACATGTGAAAATTACACTAGAGGAATTATTTACTTGAATAAACGAGCAAAGAAAAATACCAGGAACAGACAATGTTGTACTTTACTAATGTGGACGCTAACAAATCAAGCAGGTAACTAAAATCGAGACTAAAACACAGAAGATTAAGAGCGTTTTTCATCAACGATAAGACTTGGCTTGCTGAGATAATAAATGCACGTTATTAACACGGCACATTTTTATCTAGCGACCATTCAAACATTGTCGAAATTAAAAAGCATTTAGTGAGTGTAAGAAACACAGAAGATAAAGATATTTCCTTCGACGATAAGATCAGGCTTGTTGCGATAATAAATGCATGTTATCACTACGGTACATTTTTACCTACCGGCATTTTCGAAATTAAATACCATTGAGACAGAGAAAGTTGTTCATTTAGGTTTTTTCACTTCATTTTTCAAATGCCCGAGAAAATAAATACTGCGTTGTATTCCTCTTAATGCATCACTAATGTATCACTTGACCTACCCTTGCATTTGAAAAAAAAAGTTAAAGGTGGCTTCACTCCCGGGAGTGAATATATGGAGAAACTGTAACCCCCAGATTGACGGCTGGAAACAATTATAAAGAATGGCTATCATGATTTTTCTCCCGGACTTCACCCCTTTGAGTTACAGAATTTATTCCACTTAGAGTATCCACCTTGCATATGTATTCATATGTGGAAAGTTCAGTTCATAACAAAAAGCTGTTAGCAGACCAGATTCTTGGCCAGACTGCTTTCATCACCACCATTATCACCACAACTTTAGTTAGTTCTACTAGTATTTCAGAGTTGGAATTTCATTATAAACACACTGGTGGTAATTCCATTTTATTTGGTTAACTGCGGTAATGTTACCATTTAATACAAGTAAAGATAATAAATGAATTGATAGTAACGGAACTTGCTTTTGGATTTCATATTTATGTCACAAGGGATTAAAAATTACCTTTAATTCCTAGAGAGTAAAATGGATATTTCAGTCCATAGAAACAGGGACTGAAACAATATACGAAATGACAAAAACATTCTTTCAAATGACGCCCATATAGCTACTATACGGTGTCCATTAACAATTTGGCTGATATTGAACTTTGACTCAGCATGGGTAATTCAATCGACGTCAAAATAGGAGATGTAAACAGATCTGAAAAAAGTTGAACCGTTTATCCTATAATCGAGGACACAGACTCTTACTTTCACCTCAATTTGTGAAACATACGTGATACGTTGAGGCCAATGAAATATATACTTGAAATCTCCACAAAAAATGGTGTCGAATGACACCCGTATTGCCATAGATTATCAATTGAACATATTGTTGACCTTGGCACAGCAGAGGTAACCCAATCGAGGTCAATCAATATAGCAGATGCATATGTTTAATTGATGTGCAATCATTTAACAAAAACAGTTTTGAAAAAAGTTGCGTTGCTTATCCTATAATCGCGGCATGGATATTGACCGTTGACGTTCAATTTGTGAGTAATTGGTTATGTATTACCAAATTAGCAGTGGAGTTAGTTTTCTTTTCTAAATTTGCTCCATTTTAAAATAGACTAAGTACGAAATACTCAAGTGTATCATTTTCCCAGAAAAAAAAAACTATATAAAAACTGATATATAACGACTATTAAAGACTCGGAATCGATTAGACATTGACGTGCATAATGGACTCCTCCTCATTACATGATATATAAGTATCTAAGAAGACCGACGTTATATCATGAAGTAAAAAATTTACTCAATGGTTATATTTCTTAAACACTTACTGGGGAAACATACATATAGAGTACTACGTAATTCGTGTGATTATGACAATAGAAACAGTACTTCAATTAATAGTACTTGCGATTGTTATGCTAATCTTAATATTAATATACAGCTTCTCACCGTGCGAAAAATAGTGCCAAAAAAATTATTTAAATTTTGACATAATTTCAAAAATTGATTTGGAATATATTCTAACAGCGTAATAATCGGATTTTTAAAACATATCTTGTACTATTTCAAGATAATAAATTGGATCTCTGAAGAAAAGTATGCAACATCAAGGCGCTATTTGTGCAGTAGATACGTCATCATTTTAACTTATACAGCTAAGAAGAGTCCAAATTCAAGCTCGGAAGTAATAGTGTGAATATTTCTAGTAATGGGCAAGTTTATATCCTTGATATCCGAACAATACAAAATAATACTCTCGTTCTGATTGTTATAAATATAATACTGTTAACAGTTGAATTTTAAATAAATTGTTAGTAATTTGACATTTTTACTTAGAATATAATTTATTGATCTAATAGAATTTATTCTTACTTGCAAGTACTATAGTAAAAGCGCGATATTATGGACTTAATATCTCTAAGTTAAATGCCATAAAAGTGTAACACTCGCCAGATGAAAAGAGTAGTCACTAGTGTTATAGAAATAAGATAGATATGCACCCAGTCACACTTCCATTATGCTCAAGTGAAGTCGGCATTGGAGAATAATATCGACAGTGTTAAACTTTAAAACCGGGTTTTTATTTTATCCTGAAACATTATTTTTTCGAAAAATTTAACCAAAAAACTGACGTGTCACTTATCTGTAATTTATAGTCAAATCCTAAGCATTTAGTTCACGTAGCATTAATATATTATTTTTCGAAATCGCAAATTCCTTATTAAATTATAAAGTTAAAAGAAACATTAAACATGAATTTTTTAACATTTCTAGAAAGCATTACTTATTAACAAAATAGTCTCAAAGAAAGACGTTTTCAAATTAATAGTTGAAAGATAATCTTTGTACACGACACTGGTTACAAGATTGAATTCAATTGGAAATGTTCGGCTTCCACGTGCGACATTAATACTTATCTATAGTATTCTTATACTACGTTCCATCTTATTTTACATTACAACAGGCCACCATATTTTTTTCCTGTAATGGTATTCTAGTTTGTCAAAATGACAAGAAGTCAATTTGACGCCGTGTTGTCAAAAGTAATCGTGCTGTGTTGCCTACTTAAATAATTAATGATCAAATCTCATATTGATTTAATAATAATTTGTTGAAAAATTGCCAAAAGTCATCTAATAATTAATAAAACAAAATATACAAAGAATAGGTTCTGTATTGATATACGACCCACAGAATTTAAAGGTTTTTTTATTTACGGGTACATACCTGAGAGTGTTCTAAATACGATTTAATCAAAAAATTTGCGGATGATTCATATTAATTGGAAAAAAAAACGAAAATAAAACTGTTGCTATGAATCCATAAGCTATTGTGGTTACATTTTGTTGGGTTATGTGTATCGGTTTACGATTTACCACGCAACAGGATTGCATAAGAGGCGCTTTTCGGATGAAACGGTGACGGCTTACTGCTTCGTGTAACATTCTATTTCGCTCATACTTGTTGCAAACGGTGGCAAGAAGTGGAAGAAAAGGATGTCGGTGTGAGTCAGATAGGTTAGAGTAGATTTTAGTTGTGCTTTTTATTCCTTTCTTATTTCCATTTTTATTTCGTTGCGAATGTACAATCGCTAAGGGATAACTGTCGCGAAAAGGAGCAGTAATTTAATTTTTTTTTATTTTGTGTTACGTTTGGCAACACTGTATACTGTTATATGCGAGGAGAAGAGATTTCGTATATTATAATTGTTTACAAAATAGCTTGATTCAAAGCAATTTTATTTTCTATTTTTATGTATCAAATATGAATCATCCGCAAATTTTTTGATTTAATCGTGTTTAGAACACTCCCAGGTACGTAAGCATTATTGAAATGCACCTTTTAACTGACGACCTATAAACCTCGAAGGAAAAGTTTCTGTCTGCAACCTGGTTCTTCAACAAAAATAAAATTGACGAAGACAGATTTCGATTTTGGTGGGGATCGAATGACATTATTTAGAATTATGAAATTTTTGGAGTTGCATAGTTCAAGTCCAGATGTCAGATTTGTGTCTCTAGACGAAACAAGGATTTATCAAACTATCCATCGTTGGGTGCACGATTCTGACATCAAAAATAATCTATCCAAAATTAAAAGATTTTAAGCGAAGTTTTAGGTTGGTAGAATTTTTTTATATTGTCTGATTTGTTACTTACATACATTTCTAGATTACACAATTTGAATGCTACTACTTCGGTCCATTTAAAAATTGAGATGTAATTTAATTGTTCTACAGATCATATGGGATTATTTGCTTGTATTGAAAGTTTCACCAATATGTATGACATAATTACGCCACTTTCCAATTTTTAACTTGCCTACCTAAAAGGAAGGTTATTGTGATTAGTCAAAAAATTCGAAATTGATCTGAGACCGGAAATATCCGTTTTCAGGTTCTCTCAGTCCAAAAAAAAAATGGTTTATAAATCAGTGTATGCGTGCGTTTTTGGTGGTGGCTAAGCTACAGCGTAAAGATTAAGAGGGGTAAATATGATTTTTCTTTCGGTCGCAAAAGCTTAAGAGATAAATGTGCATAACACGTTAGCCGATACGCACGTGTATAATTTGTTAATTTGGAATACAATTTAATTTGGTTTAACAAACAATAATAATATTCTAATGTTTTGGATTACGATCATAACATGCATAAAATAAGACATACTTTATTATCGTCCTTTCAGTTGTGTATGTGGACAACTACACAATGATGAATGATAGTAATCCGTAGAATATAAGTTCAAATTTGGAAAGAATTAGGCTTTTTTTTAATTCGTTAAACATTTGTACCTAAACAAATTACAAATGTAATTTAAATCTAATAAATCTATGAAAATATTTTGTTTAATTTTTCATTCACTTGTTTTTTATTGAATGACTCAAACTTTTTAGTGTTGAACATTCACGTTAAATGTGCATAAGGAATATTTATGAAGTGATTTTGACAAGGAACAAATAAGTGTTAAATATCAATATTACTGTAAATTTTGTTTGCTCTATTAAAATGTGTATATTCTATGCTAGTGCTACCTACATGTACGTGTCAAGATTATTACATTGATACGCACATTGAATAGATTATAGTACACTTTAATCATTCTTTTAAAGTACGTATATTATATGCTATTTGAATGTACATGCCAAGATTATTGCTACCGTAAGAATGACTTTGTTACATCAGATAAGTTGCTGCAAATTTTCGACAAACAATTAAGGATTGCTTAGTTTCCTTTCTGCATCTATCAGTTTTATTTAGTTAACGTTTATAGCGTAAGATTTTCGTCCACTTCGGTTTTGGGGATAACATTAATACACAATTTTCACTTGAAATAGTATTATACAAAACACTGGCGTAACTTTTGATGTTTTATTTTGTGGAATATAGCAACATAATAGTCCTGAAGCTCTTTATACATAAGATTTTTATGTATGTAGGTGTATAATTGATCCATGATTTTTATCCCTAATCTCGCGCGTCAGTTGTTTTGTTTGATATAAGTTTATACTTTATAATCAACGATTTCATTGTGGGGTAACGTCATTGCTTCACAATAGAAGTCATAGCATTTTAAAAAACGTATAAAATTATATAAAGGGACGAACTTTTTTATTGCAAGATTTAATCCGTGTTACTTAAATTCTTTGAAAAGAAATAAATACTAATTTTTTAACAAATTTTGCAAAGCTAGTACTTTTTCTCTTTAAGATTGATACAAACGCTGTTAAATATTTGTAAGACTAATGAAACAAACTTGGCAAGATCTTATGCGCCGCAACACCGCGGTTAAACTTGGTTTTCACGGCATCTCTAATCCGCTAAACCTTAAATTTATTCATCCGTGCGTCACCTTTTTTGTATTTGTTTACTTGATACTACTAACGTAACTCAGTGAAGGACTGACGTGAAGTTATCCACGGATTTTTATTTTTGAGTAAATCTAATTTCAAACGCCACAAATCAATAAGAAATACTAAGTAATAACTAAACATTAATCACAAAAAAAATATTAACGCCATTAAAGTTACATTCAGATACGTTTATTAAAGCAATGCCACATATGGGAACAAATGGCAATATTCAATGTTAATGGATAAAATTTACTTAAAAATAGCATAGACTTTTGAAGTTTACATGTAAAATGCTCCCAAAATCAAATTTGAAATACGATCAACCTCAACTAATTAATTTATTAATTAAGGTTAAAGTTTAACTTATGAGTTTATACGTGCGCGCTTGTTTATTACTCAATATCAACTTAATGGACAAAATTAATTTTAAAACGGTAAACATATTTCGAATCTACATAAAAAATACAGCTAAAGTAAACTTTAAAATACAATCAACCAGTGCTAATTATTTTATGAATTAGGATAAATCATGGCCTGTGCATGTGTGCACACTTATACGAATGTGGGCTTGAAAATCACAAAAAAAATCACTTTATTAGATACATTATTTTACAAAACAATTTATATCACTAATTTCTTCACCAAATGTGCCACAGATTTAGATTTTCAAACATAATCAACCTCTTCTATTAATTGTAGAAAATACAGGTTTAATGAAGATAATTCGCAAAAGTCGCTCTTCAATAAATGTCAAAATTTACACTGTAATGGACAAATTATTTTATAAAACAGGTTATTAGTTTACTCACTAAACATGCTAACGCTTTAGATTTTAAAACATAATCAACCTCGCCTATTTATTGTTTAACTAAGGTAATCCGCGCAAGAACATAATCAACATCTTCTATTAACTGTAGAAAATACGGGTTTAATTAAGGTAATTCGCGCAAGTCGCTCTCAGAGCAGTTTGAACATTCAAACGTAAGCCTCTACCTAGCTCTCCGAGCACATCGATAATTTAGTTTAAGCTAAATTAATTTTCTCAAAAATAACAATTTGCCCGCGTCATTATCACGATGCTGCGCAGATTGTGTGAAGACGATGACGGGATCTGGATCGACCACGGGGAGGACTTCGGAGGGACACCGAGCACCGACGCGCCGATTTGGTATGGATCCGCCATGCCTAGCCGCCTACCATCTCCACAGCGACAGAAGAGGAGAAGAGCAAAGAAGACGCCGCCCCGTTAGTGGTGGCCCCACTAACGGCTCCGACGACGTCCGCCGCCACACAATCCGCACCGATCCGAGAAGAAAACCAGAGCCAGGAATCCACCGACGACGACTTCAGGACACAGAAGAAGAAGCCGAAGAAGGCGCCGAAGGTTCGCCAGCCTACGCCGCCGCCTACCGACAACGAGTTCGAGGCCCTCGAACCCTACACGGACAGCCCTGCAGCGATGGAGCAGGCAGCAAGAGAAGACGCCAGGGAGAAGGTGACTCCGGTAATTCTTCGTCAGAAGGAGAACTGGATCGCGTTCTCCCGAGAAATGGACCGACAGCGGATCGCCTTCACGAGGGCCAAGGCCATCAGCGAGGGAATCCGGATTCAGCTTGCCTCACTCCGGGACCGAGACAGGCTGATTAGGTATATGGATAGGTGTGGTACTTCGTATCACACCTATCAGGCAAAGAGCGAGTGATTTGCTAAGGTGATGATACGCGGCATGCCCGTAGAGCTATCCGACGTCGACGTTAGCTCAGAGCTAAAAACGCAAGGTATTAATGCTCTCTCTGTTTTTAGGATGAAGCAGCGAGGACGCCCGATCCCCCTCGTGATGGTGGAGTTGCCGTCCGAGGACGACAGGAAGAAGATCCGGGAAGTGTAGCACGTCGCCCGCCTCCGAGTCACTGTCGAGGATTTGCGGCGGAAATCCGGCATCAGGCAGTGTCACCGGTGTCAAAGTTTCCGTCACGCACAGCGTTGCTGCAGGGCGGCAGCACGCTGTGTCAAGTGCGCCGGCGATCACCACATCAGTGAATGCACAAAACCCCGTACAGACCGGGCAAAGTGTGTTAACTGCGGTGGAGACCACCCCGCCAGCTACAGGGGATGCCCGAAGTTCCCTCTACCACCGCAACGGAAGAAGACGGAAGGACATTACAGACCGAAGAAGAGGACATCGCCGACGGCGGCGCCTTCTTCAACCCGGACCGGCGTCAGTTACGCCCGAGCGACAGCAGGCAAGGCGGAAGTACCGAGAATGGCTCCCGCCGCTGTCATTACCCCGCCTGCCCAACCCGCCTTAGGATTCGACGCCATATTGGGCCTCCTCTGAGGTCTCGATATAGAGAAGGCCCTACCTGTCATCCATAAGGTGGCAGCGGCGCTCGTTCAGGCGCAAACTGCGATGGACCTGCGGGGAGTGATCCTCTCTCACGGTTCAGAGGTGGTTGCCCTTTTCGGGTAATCATACAAAGGTTCGGAGCGAAGTCTGGTGCCCCAGATAAGTATACAGTATCGACAATTTAATTTATTCTGTTCTGTTAAAACCGACAATGTTTCACACAACTAACACATGTTTCTATTTATTTCAGATACGCAGGGCATCAGCAACCAGCCACAAACGAGCGACAACAGGACAGTCCACGGGAAGAGAGAAGATTGCACGAACAGTTTATTCCTCAAAAAGCTTGGATAATATGCCACTTTGAACGAAGAATATCTTATTCTTACACGCATTATCTGGATGTGATACGACATTGTGTTTTTATTTCAAAGGAAAAATTCCATATTCAAGTCATTTGAAAATGCACGAATCGAAGTGAAAAATGCACTAGAAGTATTCTTGCAGAAAGATCAATCAGCTACATCGATATCAGAAAATGGCGTTTCTTGTATTTTACAAGTGTATAATGCAGGGAAGAAAATGAAATGTCTCAATGACCTGAGACACCTAATTTTTATGAAGAACGTCGTTAAGCAAAAAGCAGTAAATCTTGCATCTCTTCCTCTCACCAATAATGCAGCAATAAAACATTGCCTGAGAGTATATCTGCAAGTTCAAAAATGGATGTCAAATGATTTAATTACGGAACAATGGGGTTGGAAAAAAGATAATATTTTAACACCAATTATGATGACACGATCAGCAGCACCAGATGAAATTTTAAAAATGATTTTTTGTAACTGCAAAAAGGATGCGGAAATGCTTGCTCTTGCAAAAAAGCTGGCTTATTTTGCAATGATGCCTGTGGATCTTGCAGAAATGATTCATGCAATTGTAACGAACCGCAAGTTATTACTACAAAATTTTTTTAATTAATTAATTATTTAACAATCAGCCCTCGTAAAAGAAATGATGTAAGATTTCTTAGTATTCAAACACCTGCAAGACTTGATCTAATATTTCTTAGTATTCCGTATTACTCAGTACTTAACTTAATATTTCTTATTATTTCGTGTGATTGCACAACAAAATTAATTTGTTTCCTCCAATTCGTAGATTTCATAAAACATCGAAAGTTATTATACGTCAGAGTAATCTCCGCCAATTACAAATAAGATTCCCCCAAACAGAAGCCACCACCGCCTACCGAGACTCCCCTATAAAAACCGCGCCGCGCACCTTTTAGGAGTTAGTTAATTCATTAAGCGTAGCCGTAGCCGACCAGACCAGTAGCCGCCGTAGAAGAGTTAGTTAGTTAGTAGTGAGTTAATCATTATTAATTCATTAAGCGTAGCCGTAGCCGACCAGTAGTAGTAGCCGCCGTAGAAGAGTTTCGTCGCGCCACGTGAACGCATCCCGCCCAGTAATTATTTAGTTGGTTTTACCAGCTCCTGTAGTTAGTCCGTTTGACTAAGTCCGGTTCCAGAACACCTGCACGTGACGGTTGCGTGAAAGTAAATCGCCGCCGACCTTATTGTTGATAACCACCGCGAGTTTAGCTTCCTTGTAATCGTTGCGAACGCCGCATCGCGAACCTTTGTAAATAGCTAATCTTCGCATCTTTGTGATTAACGACACGTAAGTTTGCAGAGTAATTCAAGTCACAACACTACAAGACTCGACCGTTGGCTAAGGCCACGAAGTTCAGGGGAGTAATACACACCTAAACACAAAACCCCCAGACAGCAGCGGGCTAAGCCACGAGGCAGCCGGGAGTATACAGCCGCATAGTATACACACCCATAATACACAAAAACCCCCAGACAGCAGCGGGCTAAGCCACGAGGCAGTCGGGAGTATACAGCCGCATAGTATACATACCCATAACACACAAAAACCCCCAGACAGCAGCGGGCTAAGCCACGAGGCAGTCGGGAGTATACAGCCGCACAGTTGTTACCCCAGATAGAAAGAAAAGAACAATGAAGGTAGAAGGATAATAGGCAGGTAGCTTATTGGGCGGGGTGGAAAAAAAAGGGTTCGTGGCCAGCTAAACAGTCGGTAAGGATCGTGGGTGACTGATATTTAAAGAAAGACAATAAAGGGGCGCCAGAAGCTTAATTATATGTTTTTTTTTTTGAATACACGAACCTTCGAAACGATTTCACACTACTTCAGCTTCATAAGTAATTTAGGACCCGTAAGCGTATACAAAAGGAAGGATAAAGTAATAAGAAAGGTTTAATTGTATAACCAAAACTTAAATGGATGAGGACGATAAATATTAAATTCAATTTATAACAAACGGAAATTTAATTTTTAATCTGGTTTGTTTTCTATTAGCAAAGATCTGAGAGATCAGATATCTTAAAGATTAGTACAAAAATATATCTATATACAAAAAGAAATTACCGTAACTAAAATCCAAATAACACAAGAAATTATATTAACGGCGCGAACAATCGACGCAGTGGCTAACATAATGATCCACAAAATTTTATTATCTAATTATAATACAAAAACCCAGTACTCGGATAGGCCTCGCAAATACTCAAAATACACATACTTAATATTTCAAAAAACGCAAAAAAAGTAAATTGTTCTAGCCTCACATACAGATAGCAGGACAAATAAATCATGAGTATTATCAAAACAATTTATGAATTTACTTCTACGCGAAAGGGGATGAATTACAATAATGAAACAAAACTAAAGGGGTTCAAAACATCCCAAAATAATGATTCTTAATTATGACTATTATCACCTAAATAACTGCTTAGTGACAATAAAGCGTCGTCAACGATAAGCATGTTGAACATGGATAGTGTAAACTGCGCTTTATACAAGAAAACAAAAGCTATACGTCACATCAATTAATATAATGCATGAGTCGAGCAAAGGTAGAGTGTTCAATGTAAAATAAAAGTAGGTATGTATTTACAAAAAAAGGAGCAAAGTGACACATAAAATAACTAACTTGGGAAGGTAAGTAGGTACAATAATTGACTGTTATAATATTTGATACACACAACAAATTTTTGTAGGTTAACAAAGCATGTAGCACAAAGTTGGACGGTGAATCATCAACACATGAAATCACAATATCCAGAACTGTAGGTGGGTGGACAACGGACAAAACACAACACAGATCTGACCTTAGGCAAGTACTGTTACTCCAGTAGTTGAACTGCTTATAATCGGTGGCTTTCAGAGAATAGTGTACCATCAGTATATCGTGGTACCATAATAATACATCAACAGTTTCATGAGTTACACTACCGGCTACAATAAATTAATTTAGTGATCGATATCTAGAATTAAGCTGGTAACATACCTCTACGGTGTAGTGCGAGCCTTTGAGAAGGTATCGACACAATTGAAGCTTCCACGAGTGGTAAATAATAGGGTAATAGTAGTAATAATGCTAAAATAAAGTAGATAAATTTACAGTGTGTTAGCTTCCGATGAATATTTACCCCTACGGTGGAATGTGCACGATAAAGAACTTGAATTGTGTGGTTTCTTTTAATCCTCGAATCGAGAAAATAATTAAGGTAATACCAGAACCACAATAACGGCTTAATTATTTTAATTTCTAAAGGCCACTAATCTTTCAGATCCCCTTGATAGGGCGATTTTAATTAAAAAAATCGAGTAAAGAAAATGGCATCCACACAATTCAACCTTCTAATCTCAATGTCAAAATTGTTAGCGGAAGACGTTGAGGGAGAATTTTCACCGGAAGTGCATTATGGAATTGTCAGTAACAATAATAAAATTAAAATTACCAAAGAATTTGTTTATTTACTACATTTGTCAATTTTTGATGAATAGGCAACCACAGTACACACATGTACCGGCAGCTAAAACCGGTAAAAAACACTCACCACTACACCATATACCTGACGACGAGAGCTAATGGACTGTATGACCTACAGCTTTTATCATTACTATCTTACATTCTAAACACCTGCATTCACCAACTCGCTGGCGAAGACCTAAGTGCCTGTAATCACAAACGAATTAAACGTAGAGTATCCGTCAAAGACCTGTCGTAGGAGAAAACCGTACACCGATAACCACGCGCTTAGTAAGCGAATTTCAAGAAAGCAATCAATTAATTGGTTTCCACCAGCTTATTCCGCAAGTATAAACCGCCTTTAACAAATGCGCGTTTTTGTGCGTATACCATTAAGTAACGTTCATTTGTATCTACGTGAGATTTCGTTCATTTGCATAAAAGAAATCATCGCCATAAAATTGCATCCCCGTAGATAACGTGCAAATATATTAATTATACAACCAAACGTGTATAATCAGCCCAGTCTAAATTTAATGCGAGAATAAACCTCTGAAGATTTTCGAACATAATAGATCGCGAAAGTAAATTGCTTCACGAAGCATACGCGCCTGTCCGTCTTCCAGAAAGTACTGAAGGTAAAGGGAAGCAAGCATTAGACCGGTGAACGCTCCTCATGCGTACAAACGTGAACTCGGGATATCGATTTTCACTAGTGACCTAGATCTGCGCAACCCCCGTTTTAATAACCAGTAGTCTGTTTATACATTCTTTTCTTTTGTAGACAGGGCCGTATCCAGCATAAATAATTAATTAAACGCAACGTTATTAATCATTTAAATATTACGTTCCTCATTGAGTGTAACTAGGGAGCATTAATATCTATTTACAGAAACGCCTGCGACAACCATAAGCCGTCGTATCGAGTGAGTGGAATTCGCCGTCCAAACCGAGTGGACGCCCCCGAAGCCGCCGTCTCAATCTTAACGTCAAGTTGTTTTCGTATTGTTACGTTTATGTTAGTTGTTAACCAGGTAGTTATTTAGCTTAAGTGTGAATATATTAGATTTGTAAATAATAGCATAATATATATTTAAACCGTTTTACTGTGATTATTTTATGTGGACAGTGTAGAGCTAAAGATTAAATATTCCGACGAACCCACCCCCTCTTTAGTTTATAATCTAAAGACCGATTGCAGTTTAGCCGCGGCAAATATAAAAATTGTGTAAAGGACCTTACACAATAATAAAACACTTATTGAACCAGAAGAATCAGACTATGATGAAATTGTACATAACGAAGAAGAGAATGAAACAGATTGATTTTGTAAAATTCGTATGTAAATAATAATAATAATATAATATAAATAATAATGATCATAATAATAATTGTAATAATAAGAAAAAAGATGATAATAATAATAATAATAATCTATTCGAAAATAGTAGTTCATTAAACTATATTCCATTGGTTACCTGAATTTCTGAAAAATCGATCATTCTTCGATTTTCTCGAAAAATACTACACTTAAAAAAAAATTACAAAGAGACCTTTTTTGTGGCAAATTTCGTATATCTCTAAAGCCGAACGAGTTATTGGCAAAAAAACGCTTTTTTTAGGGGTGGTTGCTCCGTTTTTATCCTTAGTATCCCCACTAACGATTCCCGAAGAATAATCTTAAATAAAATTTTTTATTAACTTTTGACAAATTTTTTACTTTACCGACTGGACTAAACGTTAATTTATAAAACCTTCTTTCTTGCTTTTTTTCGAGTGAATGTGTTTATGATGTCATCATAAGGCACCGCTTGAGTGAGCCTTCCCTCGATGTTGAGCAGGGCTACTGATGCTGGTACACTAAGGACCATTCTTAAGGCAATGTCAATGTTTGGGTAGATTTCAACTGCATCAAAATGACGCAAAACCTTGATAATGTCGGTTAAACTCATGCTGTTTTTTTCTTTGGGAGTATTTTGCACCAAAAGGGTTTCAACACTCGACAACAAAAACTGCCTCTAGATCTTCGGGGTACAATCTCAATAGTTCTCCTGCATGTTTGGTGATTTCTGAGGCTTCTAGTCCTTTAACTACTTCAAAAAATCCAAACTTGTAGTATAGTTGAGTGTATTTATTTCCACGTCTCTTGAGTTCGGAATGTAAGCTATCTAATATAACATTGAAAGTGCTCACACGAAAGTTATCAGAACCTGTGAATTCAAATTCAACATGACTGCTTTGTCCACTACTATCTTCAAACTTTGTAGATATTTTCCTTTTGCATCGGTTGTCTGCTACGTATTCCTTCCTGCCACATTTGTCTGTTGCTGCTTTTTCTAGGATATCGAAGGTTTCTCTTACTTCTTGAAGAAAACCACAAAGAGATTCATAACAAGTAATAATCTTCCCTAGCTCTGTAGTTTCATACTACAGTTTTATGTTCACTTTGTTAAACCTTTCCAATATGGCACTCCATAAAATTGACATGAATGTTGTCTCCATGTAGTTCAACTTTTCTCTCAAAGCATTGGCTTCATTCCTTGTTGCAGGCTTCTCATCACAGTTAGTAGAAATTTCATTCTACTTTGTGTGTTTTTACTTACAACTCGGCATGCGTCGTGACGAGCAGACCACCGAGTCTTAGATAGGCTTTGTAAGGGGTTCAATTTTCTTGTAGGATAGCACATCTGTGGATTGAGGCACTGAAAAAATTGAAAAGTGACTGCAGCAATCAAAAAAATGAAATAGCCTCTTTACATGATTCTGCTACACAAGAATCTATTAAATTTAGAGAATATGCTGAGCATGGCACATACTCCGCTAAAGGATTAACTTCCTTACTATGAGCCTGAACGCCGGTATACACGCCAGACATATTTGAAGCGTTGTCGTATGACTGCACTGCAATCATAAATGTCTAAATCAAGTTTTCCAAAGAGTTCTAGAACTGATTTGACGATTTCCTCAGCTTTATGGCCCACACTTGGCACAAAACAAATAAACCTTTCAATTGAACGCCATCACTGGCAACATATCTGAGTACTAAGGTCAGTTGATCAACATGTGATATGTCCGGTGTGGAGTCTAATACTATACCAAAGTATTTAGCTTCTTTAACTTCTTTTGTAATGTTGTTTGTAACTTTGTCTACCATAAGAGCAATAAGTTCTTCGTATGTTGTCTTTGAAATATAAAATGTGGTTCCGGAACCTTTATCGCCATATTGCCGTAAATGTTATGCCATGAAAGGATCGAATTCAACTAGGAATTGCAATAGTCCAAGGAAATTTCCACTGTCAAGATTTTTTAGGTGTTCATGAGTACCACGTAATGCCAGACTCTGAACAGTTAAATATTGAACTGCCGCCACTTCTCGCTTAAGTACCTCCCTCCAATAATGGATCTCTAGTTCGAGAGCATCAGTACGCTGGCTGTCAACACGGCCTTTTAAACCAGCTCTAAGTTTTAGTTTCTCTAAGTTATCTTTATGATTGAAACTATTTTCATGTTCTAAAAGTCGTCGATTAGCACTTTTCCAGAGATTGTATGCGCTATGAAATGCGCCCGTCGTATCAGAAATAGCATACACGGAACGAAAAAAAAGCATCCTCTTGATGGTGAATAAACCAGCCATGTTCTGTTTTTTGTTTCACCATTTTGGAGTTTTCTGAAAAATAAGCTCTTGGACAGACAACGAACTTTGTCAGTATATTGTCTTTTAGATTGATTAAAGTCTGAATCTGAATTTTGTACCACACCATTAGTACACGTATAATCTCGTAGTTCTTCATTTACATTCCACAAAGCAGGATCCGAATCAAACACAAAATCAGCTTCCCCACTTTCTAAAGCTATTTCTCCTTCAGTTTGTTTTTCAAACATAACCTGTTGCAAATCAGTTTCACAAGCAGAAGAAACTGACGGTAAATTTTCATTGTTTTTTAAATTATTAACCCTCACATTTCCACAATCCGCATTGCGTGAAAAAAAGGTTGTTATGCCCCACTAGGTTTTAGTTTATGACTCATAGTAGACACATAACATACTGTATTATTACAAACACGGAAACACGTTAACAAATGTTAATAAACTCACGTCTTAGAACAATAAAATAAACAACATTGCAACACTACGCGACATTGGTGACAACGCTACAGACGACCATCGATCATGGGGCACCAGGCACGTCTCTCGCAGCTCGTGGTTGTGATTATGAAGGAGGGAGTGTAGTAGGCGCCAGTGAGTGGGTTACTTGTAAACAATAACATCACGCATGCGCTGCGGCTCGATCTAGCCACAGCCGGGAGAGACACATTGACAGCCAAGCGTAAGATTCGCGCGTCCAGCGTTACCTATACGAGGCAGGCGAACGGGGCTTTTCATTCGTTAATTAGTGCTATGGATACAATTAGTATTTGCACACGTCCAATATAAGTTATAATATAAATATAATTCCAGATTATGACATAATACATTCCCTAAAGTTACTAGTTATGGGGACACACAGACATACATTTAATTAACATAATACAACATTATTATGCTATAAAGTAGCAAAACTTGTAGTTACAAAATCTTCAACGTTGCAAAACGCATTTGACAGTAAAAAATGTTTTAAACGTTGTTAATACACCGCAATCTCAAGAGTTTTAAGGTCGGTTGGTTGCATATTATAAAACTTAATTGCATAGTAGTTTGGCCCTACTCCAGATTTCGATAAACGGATCTGTTTCATTTGAATCTTTTCTTTGCGTCTAGTTAAGTGTTAAGTTTGATTCGTGGAGAGCACGTAGATGTAGACGTGTATTGTAGTCTACAACATTTAATGGAAATTTTCTGACAAAAATATTTGCGGATTAATTTTGCGCCCCTCAGCATGGTGCGCCCCTAGGCCGGGGCCTATTGGTAAATGCAGCCCTGAGTCTACCCCGCGAGACCGAGCAAGTTTTCATTGTTTTCAACTTAAAAGCACTTTCGAAGGAACACAGATGTTACTGGCGAACTTAAGCATAGCCACAGATTAAAATACCTATAATGAAATTATTCAAAAGTCAGATAAACTGTTAGCTACAATATTTTCAATAAATATTTTGAATTCAAAAATGCTTAAATACTATCTCGTTTTGTTGTTTAGTTTATTAGACATTGAAGTAGTCTTTGCAAGTAAAATTGCCCATTTGGTAATAGCAAGCATGCTAAATTCTAATCTAATATGTTCGTGTGCTAAGTGTTCCTTGCAGAATAATTTAGTATTGCTTGTAGATCATTTGTCTAGTTCAGTACGGCGTACGGTTGAAAAGTCAGGTTTTCGAAATGTAATAGAAATCCTTTGCTACAAAATTTCCATAAAAGAATAGAAATGTAATAGTGCCAATTTTTTTGCGCTCTCCATGACTAGGTGCCCGCCAGCGGCACTATTAATTGGATTAGTTGAGTTCCGCTCCAGATCCAGTTTTAGTCTAGCTGCGCCTAGGCAAATATTTCTGAATAGACGCATATATTAATTGATAAAGATTATAAGTATTGTATGTCCAGCGACTAGCGTGTATGAATAAAACACCTGAAATGGTTTTAGAATCTGTCTGTGTGTAACCACTAACCGGCCACACCGTTCGACCTTATATTTGGAACGTAGGTTGGTTTTGGTCACCGTTGGGTTTATGGATATTGACCATCCCACTAGGAGGCGTTGGTGGCCAAATGTTTGAAAAACATTTATTTTTAGGCCCATGAGTAAATATAGAAATCTCAATGGCAGGACAAGGTCTGCAGGCCAGCTAGTATTTTTTACGTTAGTAGGTATATATTTTTCTATACAGGAGCGGACTCTCAATTTTAAAAATCGAAACAAAATGCGTCACACATTCATGATGGTATAATACTGTATGATATTGTAACAAGTATAATGTGTAATTTTCATAATACAAAACAAACACGCTCTTATTCCCTTGCTGCGATGTAACATCTATATTATATAAAAACATTGATAAAAACGCGAAAACAACAAAAAAAAGTAGCATTGAATCATAACATTACACAAAATTTACTCACCCTTTCTATTTTACGAAGGGTCAATTATTTAACACGTTTAATCACAACTAAATATTTATTTCACTATGTTTATATACACGTTAGAATAGGTACGATACAACTTTTCTTATCAGCAAAACTCTTTCAATTTTTATATGTCCAATAGAGTTAAATATAATTATACATTGTACTAAATACGGAAATAGGTATTTCTAAAGTTAGTGTTGTTCACATACCAAGTATGTAAAAAGTTAGCCTTGTGTGCGATGGGTAAGCGTGATGTATAAATTAGGCGCGGTAGTAATTAACCGTTTACTGGTTTCGTAATACATATTTTAATATAATTTTACAAAATAAATACAAGTAATTACAAATTTCCAATGATCAACATTTATTACAGTTACGGATATATTAAAAATAAATATTAGAAACTTATTTATTTGCCAACATTAAGAAACAATGTTGTGAATGAATTCATGCTATATGCGAGGCTTATATTATCCGCGCCATGAGAGTTTACCGCTACGTCATTAATTTATTAATTTAGCTATGCAATTTGTTTATAACTGTCTTTGTTGAACTACTTACACTTTATTAATTTAAGTTTTAGTTAGTCGGTTGCTAAGCAGTGTTACATATAGTTTTTTGTTTGATAGTTCCTATAAGGGAAAAGAAAATTATATATATATATATATATATATATATATATATATATATATACTTTTTTTAAATACAATAAACGTGTTCATAATGAGCTTTATACATTTTCTACAATGGAGAAACCGTGCTAACGACATTTCACAACAGATTATGGGCCCAGCAACAGATTGTAAAGTGTGTAACATAAAAAAAAAATAAAGTTGACGTTTATGAAAGGTGAGTACAAAAAATGGCGGACGCAAATAAAGCCATGATTTCAAAGCTGAATACGGAAAACTACTTCATATGGAAGTATAAAATTGAATTATTGTTAAAACAGGAAGTGTTATTAATGAAACAAAACCGATGTTAGCTAAACATGGCACGAATTCGAAGGAAACACTCAAATTGCAACGACGAGACGATCAAGCACGTTCAACTATACTATCCTCGCCAGGAGTGTTTACCGCTACGTTTTCACGTTCAATCATAATGGTGTAATATGAAAAACACGAGCCAAAATTATTTTCGTTATAATAAATTCTGATTAGAAATATACCCCGAGATGGCAGCATTCAAAGGTGCAGAATTCCAAAATACAATTACTTATTTATTGTGATTTAAGTTGTAAAAATTTGATTAGCGTAATGATAAAAAATAATATCCTTGAAAGCTAACAAGTGATTGGTACGTTATTTTTGACTGAAGGTTATGTAGGCTATAACCCATTGCTGCCCTATTACAAACAATGCAATTTTCAACAAAATGTAAACATTTAATAATTGCAACGGAACTATAAAAACAGGAGAATGGTTGGGTTGTAAGTTGCTGATAAACAATAACACAATTGATAATTTTAGGATTCAATTAATAGGTTAAACAATTCGCATGGAACAACTATCGAGCTACACTGTTTACACTTCGCAAGGCTATTACATTTCATAATCATAATCTCTTATTGTTGTTACCAATTCAGTAGCAATGATGGCCCAGAATTAAGATGGTAACATTATTACACAAAATGGATGTTAAGTTACGTGTCTAAATAAAATGGAACTATTAATCGTACGAAGATGAGATTTAATGTGGAATATAAATTCTATGGGAAATGTGTGAATTAACATCTTGAAAAGTATTTTACCACAAAATATATTGTACTTACATAATTGAAATACATTACTAATAGAAATTTATTGTATTAAATACGAACTAACACACTTGTATTAATAATTGTAGGTTGTAGAAACATGGTTGTCAAAGTGTTAAACTTCTAATCGGAGTCACTAACTACATTCGAGCTTTCAGAATAGTTTCCGATGTTAATAATCAATTTGTCAACTGTGATGTTCAATAGTTTTATTGTTTCTTCAGTATGTCGTACACGATTAGCCCATAATGATTTTAATTAAAAGAGTTTACTTGTCGACGATTAGGTGAATTGATCTCTTTAATGTATTGTTTAAGAAATTTAATTCGCATTTCTACGATATAACTTTTTTCCAATAAAGTTCTACGGTTGGAGTCTTTTTTGAATTTGATCCTAGCAGCTGGATTTCACGATGAAGACTTCTGTTACTTATTAATATGTGACTGTTACGAATTTCTACATTTAAACTTGCAACTGTGACATGTTTTTCTGTAAATAAATTAGTATGTCAAACACGTGTAAAAGATTGTGATGTAATATTACTCATTTTGTGCATACGTACTTGATATGTACAGATATACCTAAGGCGCTTGTTACACGCTGTAATTTCGTGATTGTAATGAATTAAGATATAAACACTTAATGTCATACTTACTTCTTGCACAGCAGATACTGATATCAGGGGACCCCCATTTTATTTAAAGTGTGTAATAAATGATGATTAAAAGAAGTAAATGTAGGAAATGAAGAAACAGTCAAAAGATAAACAAACAAATGGAGGTTATGTAGTATTAGTCACATGAGAATTAAATTCATATGCATATAAAACAAATCGATTTCGCGTTTATAGGTTTACTCTTTCTACTACAATTGCTTATTCTATACCGTATGTCGATTTTGGCAAATGCACTACGAATGTTCACCATCCTTATTTAATTCACTGTTTTATATGAGAAGACAGGATAAACAAATTGGATAGCTAAATTCATAAATTAATGATGTAACGGCAAACACTCCTGGCGAGGATAATAGATTTGTTAGTTGAAGATAATCAATTATGCCATATTCGCACAAAGACGACAGCGCAGTCAACATGGTTTTCCTTGAAGGAATATTATGAAAAGGATACGCTGGGAAATAAGGTTATTCTTATGCGAAAAATTTGCAATTCGAACATGGATGAAAATGGAGATATGGAAAAACATATATCGGTTTTGTCGGATTTGAGAAACTTATAGATTTTGGAGAGCAGCAATTATCAGAGAAATGGGCGGTTGCTATGGTACTAAGCAGCGTACCGAGAAGCTACGATGGACTGGTAACAACACTTGAAGCTAAATCTGAAGGTGACTAAACTATTTCGTTTTTGTCAAATCAAAGTTAATCGATGAGCATAATCGTCGTAAAGAATTTAATGGCGTTAATAGCGCTTGCAGTAACTCAGTTTTAAAAATGGTACAGCAAAGTAAGTTCTCCTGTTTCTTCTGCAAAAAGAGCGGTAACATAAAGAAGGAATGTAAGAAATTCAAAGCTTGGAAACAAAAGCAAAACAAGGATGGAAATCTCACGGTTAGTAATAGGTAAAGTGTCGATCAAGATGAAGAATTTCTGTTTACTCTATCTGATTGAATTGTCACTCTGGTTGTTACAAGTCATGTAGTAAGTGCGTGCGTACGTATGTGCATGCGCGTGTGGTGCTTGTGCGCGCGTGTGTGTGTGTGTGTGTGTTCCGATGTCTACTGCTTCATCTAGTGAAAACGTTACGGACTAACGTTCATTTTTTATTTTTCACGTTATACGGTTATTTATTTAGTTAAAGAAAAATCGGAAGTTGAAAATAAAATTAAAGAGTACGTTGAAATGGTTAAGAATACATTTTCAAAGAAATCGAAAGTGATAAGGTTAGATCGAGGTGGAGAATATACAGGAAATAAAGTCATGGAGTACTTCAAAAATGAAGGCATTGAGATTCACTATACAGCACTTCACACGCCATAGTAAAATGGTGTTGCTGAAAGAAAAAATCGTACATTGATTGAAACGGCAAGGTACATGTTGGTGGATTCAGATTTACCACATGTTTTTTGGGCAGAAGCGGTAACTACAGCAAGTTATCTTCAAAACATTTTACCAACAAAAGTAATCGAGACAACACCTTAAGAAATTGGGAATAAAAAGAAAACAAGTGTAAATCATTTAGGAATATTTGGTTCAAAATGTTTTGTGTACATTCCGTCCGAAAAGCATCGCAAATTGGATAATACGGCTACAGAAATTACGTTTGTCGGTTATGATGAAAACTCAAAGGCATACCGGTGTTATGATGTAGTTAAGAATAAACTGGTAATAAGCCGCGATATTCGTTTTATCGACATAAATAAAAGTGAACCAAAGTTTAAATCAAGTTCATCAATAGATGTGGATGAAGAAAAAACAAGTGTAATGGAAGAAGAAGGATTCATTCTTGGCCATTCATCAGAAACAAACTGCCAGCCGGATGATGAAGATGATGAAAATCAAGAAAGTGATGTTCAGGAGGAATAGTACCAATAAGAAAAATGTCTCAACGAATAAATAAGGGTGTGCCACCACGCAAGCTGACCTACGACGCACTGAAAGTTTTTGACGATAATGAAGACCCCAAAACATTATCAGCAGCTTTGTCAAGTTAAAATAAGTCGAAATGGATTAATGCGATGAAAAATGAAATTAAATCATTACAGAACAATGAAACATGGGTATTATGTGAGTTGCCTGAAAATCGAACAGCGATCGGGAGCAAATGGGTTTATAAAACAAAAACAGACGCTAATGGAAATATTACTCGATTCACGGCAAAGGATTTATACAAAAATACGGTACGGATTATGATGAAGTTATTGCACCAGTTGCAAGGCAAGCAACGTTTAGGACATTATTGGCAATTGCTTCAAAAGAAGAATATGTTGTTTTGCTTTTTTATGCGAAGAGAGCGTTCTTGAATGGAAAACTAAACAAAGAGTTATATATGAAACAACCACACGGTTTTATTGAAAATGGAAACGAAAAAAGAAAACTTAGTTTGCAAATTATTTAAAAGTTTGTACGTACTAAAACAAACAGTTAAATTATGGTATGAGGAGCTGAATAATTTGTTAATTAAAACTGATTTTCTACAAAGTGAAGCTTATCCATGTCTATATATAAAAAGGGAGGGCAACGATTGGTGTTTTCTGATTGTCTATGTAGATGATATGATCATAGCTGTTAGATCTCGTGAAGTGATTAGTAAAGTTAGAAATGATATAGGATTTGTGTTTGAAATGCAAGATTTGGGTGATGTAAAACTTTATCTTGGCATTGAAGTCAATAGGGATGTTAAAGGGATGTATCAGTTATATCAAACAAAATACATAAAAAGGATAATAAAAATGTATGGTCTTCAAGATGCGAAAGTGTCGAAAGTCCCAATAAGCGTTGACTATTTTAAAATGAGTTCAACTTCTAATAGTGATTTGTTGCTATCAAATAAGGACTATCAACAACTACTTGGTTGTTTACTTTACATATCAGTTAACCAGATGTATCGGCAAGTATTTCAATTTTGTCACAAAAAGTTAGTGCTCCAAGTCAAATTGTTAACTACTTAAAGAGAACATTAGGACTAAAATTAACTTTTGGAAATTTCGACAATAAAAACAATGAAGTATTGTATGGATATCCGGATGCAAATTAAAATTCACAGAAAATCCAACAGCGGCTACATATTCTTTATCAACGGTAGTGTAGTAAGATGGGGATGTCGTAATAAAAACGTAGGAGCATTGTCGACAATGGAAGCGGAATTCATTGCTCTATCAGAAGCTTGTCAAGAAGCGATATGATTGAGAGAACTGCTGAATGATATGAAACAAGACGTACGTGAACCTATCAAAATTTATGAGGACAGTCAAAGTTGTTTGAAGTTCACTCAAATGGACATATCTAACCGTAGCAAACACACCGATACATAATACCAGTTTGTGCAGAATTGTGTAGAACAGAAGATTATATCCTGTGAGTATTGTCCAACAGAAGAAATGCTGGCAGACATGCTGACGAAACCAGTGACTGAAAAACAAATGCTCAAGTTTCAAGAAAAAACAGGTTTAAATTGATAAAATGAGTGTTGAACTACACCATTTCCATATGTAATTCAGAAATAGTCAATTTGATTTAGGAAAGCAGTAATTCACACTAACGAATTTTATTTCGAAACCGCCAAATGTAATTCATAATAGCCAATTTAATTTCAGAAATCATCACATGTAATTCAGATTAGTAAGAAGTATTTCAGAAACCAATATTTGTAATTCAGAAAACATCAATTGCAATTCAGAAAATATCACTTGTAATTCAGAAAGTAATAGTCAAATATCAATATACCATTGAAACTGGTGAAAACAAAACATATAGCAACAACGACAAATGTCAGATTGTAGTAATTTTCGTTACAGAAAGTTTTAACACGCGTGTTGTGTAACTTTACTTCCACATCCAACGGATGGGAAGTACTGTATCGCTAAAAAAATTTTAAAAAATGTTTATTTGCTCAATCGCTTTAAAATGTTCGAAAACGTCCAAAAAACAAAATTTGAGCAAAAAAATCTTGTTTGTGTGGGGTAAAATTGGGGGGTAACCCTTTTGCAAATTTTTATTTTTTGTTTTTTTTTTCCTTTTATTATGTGATTAGCAAAGAAGCGTCACTTTAAAAAACCGGTTTTTCCTAAATAACTCCGGAAGTACTTAATATATTTAAAAAGTGAAAGTACCATTAGATAGGAAATGAAATTTCTCACAAAGTGTTTTTGAAATTTTTTCAAAAATTTTGTTGTATTAGATAGTATTGATACAATTTGCAGCGGTTTTTTATAAAGTCTTTATAATGAATTTAACAGACAAGTGTCCAACTTGTCGTGTACCGATGTGGCGAAAAGGTGTAATACGTTTATTTCCATGTTGGCATTTGTTGCATAACAGTGCGCAACCGTTGGGTATTGTTGATAATACACCCGAAGTATTATATCCAGTATGCAGAGGTTCAATAGCATAATTCAAAGAAATTGAAAGAAAGGCTTATTTCAAAAACACTAATCAAGATCGGGAACGAATAGTAATGTGGGCTAACAAAGGAGCCGATTGGATACTATTGGCCGGAACATTGAGTGTTAAATATAAAACAGCTTATCACTGGATACAATCTGGACGCACAGGCAAAATGCTACTTATACGCTGAAACAGTTAAAAAACATGATTATACAACAATTCCACAAAACCCTGTCTTGCTCGGCAATAGGTAACTATTTGAAAGGTAGAGTTTTCAGCTTAAAGTAAGTCCACCATGAAGCGATAACGATGAACAAGGATGAGAATAAGAGTAAGAGAGCTGATTATGTGAAAACACTAAACCTTTACATTGAAGAAGGTAAAGAAGTGGTCCGGATGGATTAGACCAATTTTAACTTATTTTGTCGTCGTGGAAGGGGTCATTCCGGTGCTGAAACAAGAGCAGCAGGAAGAGGCCCTAATCTTCATCTAATAAATGCAATATCGGCAGCAGAAGTAGTTACGATGGATCGCCAAAGAGGATCGTTCAGTTCAGGAACAGCAAATGCTTGGTGGAACAATGGCATGGAATGGGTAACCAATTAACTGACTTGGTCATCGTGTGCGACAACGTGCCGAGTCATTCGCAGCTGGAGATGTGTGTTAATAATACAACCGTAACGTTGCTGCGACTAGGGCCTTATTCTCCGATACTTAACCCAATAGACTCCATTTAGTCAAAAATAAAACATACGTCAAAATCAACTTACAAGTCACCCCAGTTGCAGCGCCTGGTGTGGTAGATCAAAGATTGACGTACTTGGAAGAAATAATTGACCAAGCAAAAGATAGTATAACAGGAGGTGACTGTGCCGTGCGGTACAGCACACCATCATACATCATGCTGCTACTATAGCAATGGACAACATGCCAGTGGGCCGTTAATTTATTTATGTAGTATGTAGTGTTGTGTAAATACATACATAGTATCAATAAGTCTCAGTTATTGTTTTTACATTGTTATGTGTGAATAAAAAATACTCCTATTTAATAACGTACTGCGCAATTTCCTTTATTATTTATTATAATTTTATGAAACTGAATTTAAACTGAAGTTTTCTGAATTACAATTGCCATTTTCTGAAATTGAACTGATTAATCTGAATTACAACTAACACTTTCTGAAATAAAAATGACTAATCTGAATTACAATTGACATTTTCTCAATTACACCTGGAAAAGGGGTAGTTACATTTTATTAATTTAAGTTTTAGTTAGTCGGTTGCTACGTAGTGTTACATAGTTTTTTCTTTGATAGTTCCTATAACGTGATCCAGATTGATTGTAAGGTTTGTAACTCCGCTATGGTCATATTGTTATCAAAAATGTATTCTAACACTGGAAAGTATGTTGTTTATCAAAACTTCCATCCGGTGGGATCATGAGCGTGCGTAAATACGTATGTACAAACTGTCACAACCTGCTTCCATCTGTTCTTGTCGTTTTATTGTTCCTGTTATTCACGTAAAATCTGTCTTTTTCAAGAGAAAAACTGCACATACTTGATTGATACAGAGCTCTGTTTAGAATAAAAAATGAAATGCGAATAATTTTTAGGTTATAATTGTTAGTGTCATGTTATCGGATGAATAAGTTTATCTTGGAGGCTTATTTTCGGTCTTGACAACGAGATGAAGGTAGTGTCTGGAAATATTCGCAAGTTTCTGGCTTCGAGGAATTCCAACAACGGTTCGCCAACATTGACGTTACCTACCAAACATTCACACAGCATGTTCGTCGAATTGTTCAACGTTTTCGTGACACCGGTTCCATATCCAAAGGTAAATCTCTTGGCAGAAGACCTGTACTTGACGAAGAAGGTTAGAAGATATTTGGGGGCGGTTGGAAGCTAGTCCTAATACATCATTAAGACGATTATCTGCTCAAAATGGTAATTGAGTAAAATTTGTTTTTATTACTAAATGTTGATTATTTATTAATTGTAATTGTAGGGGTTTCGTATGGGACATGCCAAGGGGCTTGTAAAAAAACTGAAAATGCACCCGTACAAAATGTCTATATTACAAGAATTGCTGCCAACTGATTTTGAAAAGCACCTAACGTACTGTACCTGGTTTAATGAAAATCTCAATAACAATGATGTTTTGGATGTAACATTTTTTAGTGACGAGGCATGGTTTCATCTAAGCGGCTATATAAATTCCCAAAATTACCGAGCCTGGTCAACTGAAAAGTTTGGATTGCATGTCGAAAAGGCGAATAATTGGACAAATTTTTTTTAATGAAGATATAATTGCCGAAAACTATCAACAATTAATTTTAAGACCTTTTATTGAACAACTGAACGACGAACAAAATGGGTATTTCCAGCAAGATTCCGAAACAGCCCACACGGCCCGTACAACGTTGACATATTTATCACAATTTTTCGGTGATAGAATAAGCAAAAATCGATGGGCACCACGACCTCCCTGCTTAACTCCGTTCGTCCGCTTTCTCTTTGGCCATCTTAAAAATGTTGTGTATGCAACTCATACGGTTGAAGAGTTACAGAATACCATAGTGAACGCCGTTAAAGCAATAACCCTACAACAATTAGCAGCCGCCTTCGAGAATATTAAACATAGGATAAATTTATGCTTAGAAAATAATGGACAACTTTTTCAGCACCTATTATAAGTTTTCAGAATCCATAATCTGTCCCCGTCATCAGTCAAATTAAAATAAAAACACCATTTAATTATTGGCATTTTTAATAATAACATTAAGATGGAGGTAGTTCAACAATCAAGAAATACAGACTATTTATGTCATTTAAAAGTTTGCTGTATTTATTGTCGATATCTCAACTTTTGAATTTCCCGCCCAATCAGTAATAACCGTATGTACATCATTGGAAATAGTTGGATCACTAAATGAGATAAGTGTAGAATAGCTTTTTTGAAGTAAGCGGACCACTTCAATCAATCTGAATCACCCTGTAGAAAAGGGAAAAGAAAAACTTTTTTTTTGTATAATAAACGTGTTCATAATAAGCTTTATACATTTTCTACGCTGTAGAAACTGTGCTAACGGCATTTCACAACAGTCTTCTCATATAAAACAGTGAACTAAGTAACGGTGGTGAACATTCGTAGTGCATTTGACGAAATCGACATACGGTATTGAATAAGCAAATTTAGTAGAAAGAGTAAACCTATAAACGTGAAACCAATCTGTTTTATTGCATATAAATTTAATTCTCATTTGACTAATACTACATAAGCTCCATTTGTTTGTTTGTCCTTTGACTGTTTCCTCATTTCCTACATTAGATTACTGTTAGATTTCAAGGATATTGTTTTTCAACCGTTATCATTACGATAATCAACGTTGTCTACTTTTTACAAAATAAACGACAATAAATAAATGTATTTTGGAATTCTGCAGTTTTAAATAAGGCAAGGCAAGGTAATTGGAAAATACACAGTTGGCCGTATCTGATTACAACCGGTGTAAAGTTGGCCCAACAAGTTCAAATTTTTGTTGTTTTGATCCTTTGTTGGCAATTTTTTATCGTTAGTATTTTCCCAATTTTTGCAGCAATCGTTTGTTGTTGTTTGTTGGATATTTTTTGTTGTTTGTTGGTGCCTAGTATTTTCCCAATTTAGGCATGAAATTAGCCACCAAAGATTAGTTTTTCGTTTGTTTTTGTTGGTGCTTGTTAGTTATCTTTTGTAGTTGGTCGATTATTAGTAGTATTTTCATAACTAAATTTTTTAATTTAAGCGTGAAATTAGTCTTCAAGGTTAAAAGTTTTCATTTTTTTGTTGCAATCGTGTGTTAGGGTTTGTTGCTTATTTTTTGTCGTTTATTAGTTATTAGTATTTTACCACATAAATTTTTAGTTTAGACTTAACTTACTCATTTAAAATCAATAAAATAATCTAATTTCTGTTAAAGCAGACAAAGGTAATACTTTAGTAATTGTTTCAAATAATAATTATTTGAGAAAATTAATGATTTTATGCTTTAACGAATTTAGAAATTTATAAACCTCAAATAGAGATCTTACGACGCAATTTTGAAAAGATGTAAAACAAAGTTTACAAAAGTGTAATATATGCTTTACAAATTTAGAGAAATAACACATTTTAAAGTAAAATTGTACGATCTTATAAAAAGCCACAAACCAAACATGCCCATTAAACTAGGAGTTTCTTACATCCAAGCACCTAATTGTATCTTAGCAAACAAACTGAACCATATAATAACTAACAATTTAAACTACAAATCAATTCTATTAAGAATTAGTTAGGACTAATTAATAAACTGCAAAACATATTACTACTACATAATATACTTGTAAGTTTTGATGTTAATAGAATGTTTTTTAAATACCTCTTCAAGAATGTACGCGTTTATACAGTGTTAATCAAAATTATTTCACATTCGATAATAAGATTTAGTTACAAAAAACGGTTTGCTTAGTGCAGTCTAATTTCGCCAATTTTAGCTAATGTTTATGGATAACTTAGAAGATCAAGTTTTTGAATCATATGTTTCTGATAAAATTGTATTGTGGTTCCGTTATGTTAACGGTATTTTAACATGTTATGATAGTTCATCAGATTTTATTGAGTTTTTCATTAATATTAAGAAATTTGCTCACTAACATAAGATGTACGCTAGTGAAAGAACAAAATACACACAAAAATTAGAAGTAATTACAATTAAACCAAATTTCAATAAAGAAATATCAATTATAAACAAGTAGCACAAGCAATGGTTACGTTTCAAATACAGTGGACACTTTACTTAAAAACAAGAATACAAATTATCAAAACAATGACCCAGTTAGCACAAACTAATAGAAAATAAATACACGTCCTTTCATATTAAAAAATAGCTCACATATTAAAAAAGAACAAGAAGTACAGAGTAGCATTCAAAACTGACACCAATGTTCTTAAATAATTGAGCAATGCCAAAAGATCCAACTAACGCATTTTGAAGTCGGGTGTCTGCAATTCTGTTTACATTGGACAAACACATAGGAACTTTTCAGACAAAGGAGTCATTAGATGTTAGAAATACAAACACACAGACAAATCAAATTATGCCAAACATTTACTATTATGACTTCACAAAAGAACATTAAATCTTTACATTTTTGTAGTAAAAAAAAAAGAAATCATGTTTCCGAAGCATTCGAAACTCATAAACTTAAAGAAAAGTAGTTTTAACGAACGAACTTAGATCTTATAGAATAACCGTTACAAGATGTTTTAAATAGAGAATTGTAATTTTTGTTGTTTGCTTATTAGACTTTTCCTAGTATGTCATCAGCTGACGTCACAAACTCCGTCCAAGCAGCTCATGCGGGTCAGCCTTTGTTAGTGTGTATATGGAGTATTGAGGAAAATTCATGTTTATTTAATTAAAATATTATTTTTGAAAGTGTGTTCTGTTGAATAGAGCCTGCGTGAATTAAACAATTGCGTGGTAGAGTTTAGTTTTTGTATGCGGCTTGGACTATTATTAATTATAAATATTGTACGTCGTTTCTCATGAAGAAACGGCCAAAACTTTACTAAATAATCAATTTTAAACAAAAAAGTACAAATCTATGAATTATCACACAAGAGCAATGAACCTACGTCTAGTGATCATTTATGAATTACTTTTTTTTTATTAAACTGTACATAGACAAAAACTATAAGTACATTATACATATATACAAATTGTACCATTAATGGCCTCATCTTTATTAGACATTTAATAATGGTAATTGAGGTAAACTTGAAACCAAATGTTTTAAAAAACGTTACCCAGACTGAATACTAAATTATTCTTAATTGTGAAAGTAAATCCAGGTCTTTTATTCGCAATCAGAGTTTATCTAAAAAAGGAAGTATTTGTCACTGTCTCAAAAGGACGAGTTTATTACGGTAATAAAAGTGACAAAACATTAATGACTTCTTAATTCAATAAAATAAGAAAACATCAACCCTAAACTGGTTTAAGTTACTCTCAATTACAGCATTTCTTTTTAAGAATACCAGTTTGCATTCAAACCAGTTTACTCAACCCAAAATTAGAAAATTTTTTAACACGTTATACCTACAGAAACAATATCTAACCAACTTAAAAAACTAGATTTGAATATAACGTACAAATGTAACAATACTTTAGGAAACTACATAAAAAACAATAAATCCAAAAAGCAGAAGGAAAATAATTCAGGAGTATACAGACTAAATTGCGGGAGTTGTGATAAATACTACATAGGACAAACAGGTAGAAGTTTTAGTAAACGTATTTCTGAACATGCTAGTTCATATAAAAACAATACAGAAATTTCTAACTATGCGTCACATTTGAACTCAGAAAATCACGTGTTAGATAAAAATTTTTAAATTTTGCATGTTGAAAATAAAGGTAAAAGATTAGACGTTTTAGAATCATTAGAAATTTTTAAAAACAAAAATACAGGTTTGTTATTAAACGATCAAATTGATTTATACTATTCGCCACTGTTTGACTTTCCCTCTTCACCACAGCCTCCTACCCCAATTAGTTTAGGTTAAGTATTTTGTAGGGTTGTAAGTTTGTTTAAGATCGAATCTGAAGAAGACACTGTGTGTCGAAACAATTGTTATTCATTAAATGATTTTGTGGAAATTAGAAGCTATAGTCTGTAAAAATAAAGATTTTCTATTTCGGCTTAGCGCTTTATTACTCTGAGACATTGGGAATATACAGCCGTTTCTTTCTAACGTTTGGGTTTCAATAGAAACGTAGGCGACTTAAGTGAAAGCGTAAATTACCTGTTCAATGACTTAAGACCGCTCGCGAGAGGTAAACACAATGGAATTTTAATTCTATTCCAGAAGCTATAAAACGTTTTGAACGATTTTTAATTTTAACTATGTTGCAAAGTTTTTTTTGTGTGTGGATGCATAGGTTTATTACTTAATATAATTCATTTATATTGAAATGTGCAACAACGAAATCATTAATTGGTAATTAAAAAGGAATTGATATGCATAAACCAGTTTTTATTGTTTACTAATAGTGACATTAATTGTACATGCAGAACATAACGTACATTCAAATATTATATAGGAATGCACTTATACCTAATGGGATAATTAGTAGAAAGTGATGAAAGTGGTAATCAATTCCTCATTATTTAATCTATTATAATAGGTGGCTATTTGCGTATTTAGACCCCAAAATAATACATTGCCTCAAAATCTTTTTAAAAAACGAACTTCGAATACCGCCGTAACGAAAGTATAAAAAAAATCTGGCCTTACCAAAAAGATAAAATTTGAAGATTTCGAAATTTAATATCTGGAAAAGTATTTGAGATACCGGAATATTGAATTCAGTACCGAACTGAGTTCGTTGAAAACGTTTGGTAACTTCTGCAATAGGATTACATTTCCATTGTCTCAGAGTAATAAAGCGCTAAGCCGAAATAGAAAATCTTTATTTTACACAAGGTATGTCCTCAAACTTATTTGGAAGAAAGTACGATAGATTAAAACCTTTAAACGCTATCAACATCTGCATAGGCAGCTCCACGGATGTGTGTTTAACATTTCAAACTCATGTTAGAGGGTGGGTAGTCAAATCTAAAAAGAATCCCTGTTAACTGTGAATTTCTTAACAGAGACACAAAGAGGTTGTGGTGTAATTATCTAGTTATCTGTTCTTAATGATTGTTATGTATATACAACTCTTATCTAACTAATTTTGGCTAACATGGAATACAAAAGTTTTAGAACTCATGTTTAACATTTTTTATGGCATACGTAAGTTTAGTCATATCTCACACATTTTCTTAGGTTAGTGGGTTGAATATGGAAAATAGACGATACCTGCACTGTGTTTGTACATACTACCGAATTCTAAGTTCGAAGTGTCCTCCATATTTGCACAAGGGATTAAGGTTTAGAACGGATGTACACAATTTATAACTCCGATGTAGAGGTTTATTAACCATTCCATTCCACACGACTAGTTTTTTTTATAGAAAATTATTTTCTTATTGTATAAGTGCATGTTTCAACAGGTTAATTGACCTATTTATTAAATCTGTCTCTTTCAAAATATTTAAAATTAAATTAAAACTATATTTATTAAATGAGCAACACATTCAGGTAAGCCAATAATTTTTCTTTGTTTTATTTAATATATTTTCTTTCATGATGTAAAGTCAAGTTGTGTATAAAATGCATCAGTATATCATTTCGATATAGAAGTGATAGTTTGCGGTATTGCAACAGAATTTAAGAAATTTAGCTCTTATTTATGTTTGCCAGGGAAACAAGGTTAAGTGCTAGAGTAGCAGATGACCATTTTGTTTCATCATGCTGAATCTAGACTTTAAATTTTCTTTTTATATTCTATATATGTACATACTTTGATTAGAGACATTATTATTATATATTATACAGGGCCCTGCACCACTTCGTGCGTCGTTAATATGACAGATAGAGCAAAAAATGTCTCCGGCAAAAGTTATTCGTAAGGATAAACTTCACGACGTGAAAATGTTAACGTACATACAGGTGTCCCTAAATAGGGCACACAGGGCCTTCCTCTGTTATCTAAAAGAGAACCACTTATATATTATTTCATATTATAGTTCTACATAAAATTTAAGTTCAGTTTTGTCTGAAAAAAATATTCCTACTCGTAATCGTTTTTTGAAAAGGTGTTTTTTTTTTCTCAAAATTTGATCTTTTGAAGGCATCAGAAAAAGACCCTTTTCTCTTGTCCTGTTAGAACTACAGCCATGGACTCGTAAAATTTCGAAAACTTCTTTTCTCAAATAGAACCCCCTGTATTTTTGGTCCTCATCAGATACGATCTTAAATGTACTCGTACTACCAATCTGCTATGGCATTCCCCTATATCTATCTCACATATGTAGTTTTCGCGTTATTTCGAAACACTGTTTTTGGGCATGAAACTAATACCACATGAACTAAATGCACAGTATATTTCTCAGCATATTATTTCTTAAGGTCACGCGATTCAAGAATGAAGGGAAGCCACTTTGACAGGATTTGAATATGCTGTGCTTTTACGAACCTGCCATTGTTCATTATCTGTCAAGGTTTGGCGTTTTTGTGAAGTAAAGTACTTTATAGATGAGTTCATATTATGAATTTTTCCAAAGATAAAATTGTTGATATGGTTTTTGTTTTAGGTCAGTCACATACAAATTGTTTCTTGGCAAGTAGGATTTATGCATAAACTTATCCTGACAGACGGCACCCAAAAGTAACTTGTTTCACAAAATTTCTGTACACATTTATGGAAACTGGTCTCAGAATATCAGTGAGTCATAAATCATGTTATTGAAATAGTGTCGTTTTTTTGCATGGAAGAAGAGAAAGAACAGTAGAAAAAGTGAAAATCCTCAAGAAACTTATTGTAATTTTTTTAGAGTAGAATTAATGTGTTGAAGGACATGTATATCATGAAATCAAAAAATTTCAGTTTCTTTTTGCATGTGCCTAGTTTAATGATGTAATTATATAAATCCGGTAGTACTTTTATGGTATGTGTATGAATACGGGAATGTTGAGTGGATGCACTCCAGATTTTTTTAAAACATTTTATATGAACATAAGAAACTGAAATGTCAATATATATTACAGACCTGCTAGTATATGCATTTAATAAGTACGCCACTGACCTGTCGCTGTCAAGATGATTTATTACTCTCTGATATTCTGGGACGTACTTTAGTGTTAAATACGCAAACAGGGAGAAACAGAAGCCAGTTAAAAATAAAGACAATCAATTGTCGGTGCTGCTGTCTGTAACTGAAAATCCCCACGCCAGTTACAAGGGTGTATCAGTGGAAGATCAGTACAACGGAAACAAAACAAATTACATGCATACCACATTTAGCACAATCAGGAACTTAGACAGATTTCGAGAAACGCGTCGCATTTTGTATTTGGGCGAGGGAAAAAATTGAGGAAAACCCAGATTTCTTTAATGCTGTTCTGTTTTCAGATGAGGTAACCTTCCACAAAAATGGACAAGTCAGCCGCCATAATTTCCATTTTTACCCAACTACGAATCCACGAATGGTTAAAGAAACTAATTACAACACCGTTGGTCTTCGAATGTGTTTAGTGTTGTATAATTTAAGATCATATCGTCTGGCCACATTTTTTGAACATCATTTGAATTAATGGCATGTGTGAAATATGGTTTCAGCAAGATGGAGTTCCTGCGCATTATTCACATCAAGTTAAAGAATAGTTGAATGATTTGTTCCCAGGAAAATGTATCGGAAAATTTGGATCTGCTAGATGGCCACCTAAATCTCCTGATCTTACCAGGCTAGATTTTTTTCATATGGGGACATATTAAGGCCCTAGCGTATCAGAATAGTCCCATTGCGCAATTGGACGTGCATACATGGTGTTCAAAATTTGATGAACTATTAAACAATTTTCAAAGTTGAAAAACTTTGTTAATTCAAATGTGACACCCTATATATTATTGGATGAATAGATGCAGCATTTAGTCATGCATCGTTTGGCTATAACATTACCAATACCTATTATCGACAATTTTCTTGTTAATTAATATTTTCTACTTTAATGTGATTTTTGACAGAAACTGAAATGTTTTTCAAAAATAAAATGAACTTAATTCAAACTACACAAATTTTATTTTATTAAAACAATGAAATAAAACAAGAAGATAAAATTGAGAGCATAATAACAAATGAAAAACATAAAACAATTATTTGAACATAACTAGAAGAAAAGTGATAAAAAAGATAAAATGAATCATTACAAATGTTCCACATGACCGCCAATTTGATTTAAGCATTTTATAACTCGTATAACTCCGTATTTTTTATAAAAGCCGATAAAACTGCAATCTAGTGAGCCTTGATTTTGACACGCATTAAAACATTGTTGTTGATTTAATGTCAAATCAGTACAATTTAAGTGATTTTGTAATTTTTTAAGTATTTTTTTTTAAGTACTGTTTATAATGGAACGTATTCAAGAATATTCTAACAATGATTTATTAAATTTGTTTTACACGCATGGTGAATGTGGACGAATTGTTAGGCGAACATGCAGGTTGTTTAACGAACGGTATCCACACCTACCATTAATGACACCTGGAAAATTTGCAAGAATTGAAGCTCGATTTATTGCAATTGGAAGTATAAGGGCAACTCGAACGCATTTAAAGCCAGTAATAGATAATGAAGTTAACGAGGTGAACGTGTTAGCTTATTTTTACGCTTATCCACGAACTTCCATTACAGCAGCTGCACTGGATTTGGATATTTCACAAACATCAATCCACAGAATATTAAAGAAGTATAAAATGCATCCTTTTTCGGTAATAACTGTGCAAGGATTACATCTTGGTGATCAGGCACGACGAGTTAGCTTCTGTGAATTAATTCTTGTACAAATGACCGAATATCCGAGATTTCTTCACATTATTTGGACCGATGAATCAAAATCCAGTAGAGAAGGAATTTTCAATCGCCGAAATAATCACTACTGGGCACAAGATAATCCTCATGTAACAAGAGAACGTAATCACCAGTTCCAATTTAGTTTTAACGTTTTTTGTTTAGTTATGGATAATAGAGTGGCATATCAAGTGTACGATGAAAATTTGAATGGGGCGAGATATCTTGAAATTCTCCATGGATTTGTTATGGATTTTCTAAATACTCTACCTGCATGTGACTATGTGACAGGGCAAACAGTTGGTATCAGCTGGATGGTGCTCCCGCACATTCCACTATAGCTGTACACCAACCGTTGACATTGATGTTTGAAGATCGGTGGATTGGCCCACAAGGACCTTGGAACTGGCCACCGAGATCACCCGATTTGACGCCCCTGGACTTTTACCTCTGGGCTCGTATAAAAGAATTAGTGTACTCTAGGCCAGTTCAAACTAGAGAGGAATTGCTAAATCGTGTTCACAATGCATTCAATAGTATGTGTTCACACGAAATTCGGCGAACTATTTCGCAAGGAGTATATGATAGAGTTATAAAATGCTTAAATCAAATTGGCGGTCATGTGGAACATTTGTAATGATTCATTTAATAAAAAAATTATATCGAACATTAGAACGAAAAGCAGATTCTACCATAAATACAAGAATCTCGGATGCGGGTATAGTTTCATCAAATTTAAGGAATTGCGATCGTTAATTAAACAACAAATCAACACTGCCTACAATGAGTATGTTAGAACAGTCGAAGTTTCTATCACTTGCAATAGTAAGACCTTTTGGTCGTTTGTTGAAACTCGAAAAGGTTCTTCTAGAATACCAGGAAGTTATATAAAGACAACAATGTATTGGATAACCCACAAAATATAGTAAATGCTTTTGCCCATGAATTCCAAGCGGTGTATCAGGATTTGACGATGCAGGACGTTAACGTCATGCATCCTCAAATCTTGACTTTAAATATTAATATTCCAAATATATCAGAGAATGATATTAGGTTGGCTATCTCTAAACTAAAAATAAACCAACAGCTGGTTTGATCAAGTTCGAGTTATCTTATCAAGGATTGCTCAGACATACTTATGCAACCACTATTAGCAATCTTTAATCTATGCTTAAAAACGGCAACGTTTCCTGATAATTGGAAAATCACGAAAATCTGTCCTGTACTAAAATCTAAGGATCCCGCTGATATACGCAATTATCGACCGGTTGCAATTCTTTCCAATTTTCTAAATTATTTGAACTGATTCTGTATAGTCACATTTACAGATCTGTAGAACCATACATATCACCATATCAGCATGGTTTTGTTAGAAAACGTTCCACCTGCACAAACCTTTGTTCTATCTCTCAATTTATCGCAAAATCTAGACATTCAAAAGCAGGTAGATGTGATTTATACTGACTTATCTAAAGCTTTCGATTGTATTGATCACGATCTATTATTGGCTAAGTTAGAAAGTTACGGTTTCAGTAGATTATTGGTTGGTTTTTAAATCTTACCTAGGTAATCGGAATCAAATAGTAGTATACAATGGTTATTCATCACCTCCATATGTAGCAAAGTCCGGCGTACCGCAAGGTTCACATTTAGGTCCTTTGCTTTTCGTATTATTTATAAATGACCTTGCTGAAAAACTTGATTGTAAAACTTTAATGTTTGCCGATGACGTCAAAATTTTGCATCTGTCACTAATCTGAAGGACTGCGTTGCGTTGCAGCGTAATCTTTCAGCTCTTTCTAATTGGTGCAGTTATAATAGGCTTAAACTTAATATTAGTAAATGTAAAGTTGTATCGTTTTCTGAAAGCGCAATCCTATACATTTTGTATATGAAATTAATTCTATGACAGTCGACCGTTGTGCAGGTATGAAAGACCTGGGTGTACATTTTGATATCGAATTATCTTTTAATCAGCACATGATGGACATCGTTTCATCAGCCAACAAATTATTAGGGTTCGTAATACGCCAATCTAAACAATTTACGAGTATCCGTACGATTAAGATATTGTTTTATGCCTTTGTGAGGTCTAGGCTTGAATATTGTGCATTAGTGTGGTCACCTCGTTATGGCTGCTACAAAGCTTTAATTGAGAATATTCAACGCAAATTCCTGAAGTATTTGTGCTTTAAGATGTTTAATGCTTATCCTGAGAAAGGTTGTTCAAATACAATGTTGCTTAACACCTTTGATATGCAGTCTTTAGAGACTAGAAGAATATCATAACTTTGTCATTTTATACAAAATGATACATAATTATATTGATTGTGCTTCTATTCTTGCCAACATTTGTTTTCATATTCCTAGGTTAGAAACAAGACAAAGATGTACATTTCATGTCCCTTTTGCCAAATCTAATTTACTTTTAAAGTCACCAGTGGTTAAAATGTGTCAATTGTACAATGAGATATGTTCTAATTGTGACATATATTGCTCTCCATTAACTTCTATAATTGACTGTTATGTTAACTACAGTAATAGGGCTTAAAGGTGTTCAAGGAACTGTCCTATTGTCAACTATGTGTCCTTCTTGTAAATCATTTTTGTTTTTAGTGTTTACAGTCACTTAACTCTGTGGGGATTATTTATTATTGTTATCATTATAATTATTATATATTATTATTATTATCATTGGTAGTACACATAATTAGTTACTACTCACGTTGATGGGTTGAGTATATATTTATATAAATCTTTGTATATGTGTAATATTATATAGTTTGCTCTGTAATTGGCTTTTGCTGTTGGGCAATAAAGGTTATTATTATTATTATTATTATTATTATTTTATCTTTTTTATCACTTTTCTTCTAGTTATGTTCAAATAATTGTTTTATGTTTTTCATTTGTTATTATGCTCTCAATTTTGTCATCTTCTTGTTTTATTTCATTGTTTTAATAAAATAGAATTTGTGTAGTTTGAATTAAGTTCATTTTATTTTTGAAAAACATTTCAGTTTCTGTCAAAAATCACATTTAAGTAGAAAATATTAATTAACAAGAAAATTGTCGATAATAGGTATAGGTAATGTTATAGCCAAACGATGCATAACTAAATGCTGCATCTATTCATCCAATAATATACAGAGTGTCACATTTGAATTAACAAAGTTTTTCAACTTTGAAAATTGTTTAATAGTTCATCAAATTTTGAACACCATGTATGCAATAAATCAATTGTCAATGAGTATTTCAAAAGTATAGTTCTTATGCTTCTGTCTACTCCAGAAGCACTTTCCATCAGTCAAAAATAAGTGAGACAAGCAGTGTTGAAAATAGGGTTACATCTTTCATAATTTTTGAAAAAATCAAGATATCTAAGAAACAGTTGAAAAAAGGTATAGGAAACCCTTATAAGACATCCTAAAATTTTGTCAAGAATCCAAAAAAATATATACAGGTTGTTCCATTTAAAATAAGGAAGTTAGTGGCGACTTCCGGTATAACCGGCAGTAACATGACCTTGAAAATATTTTTAGAATGAAAGAGTATCTTAAATAACCCTTAAGTCCAAAAATTCAGATTTCTAAATTGTTTCTAACCACATAAACTTCTAACGAACGCCTACCGTGGAAAACCCGTATATATATATATATATATATATATATATATATATATATATATATATATATATATATATATATATATATATATATATAGAGAGAGAGAGAGAGAGAGAGAGAGAGAAATTGCTTTAGTGAACGAACAGAAGTTCAATTTAATAATCATTAATTGTATTTTATTTAAAATTAACTTTTAAAGTACATACAGTAAAAGATTAACTGGAGTGGGACTTGAACCCAGGACCTCCACTTTGCTAGAGTTGACTGTGATCCTTCATTCTGTGTATAATAATTATAATACATCGTAACTAAGGAAGTACATACAGTTTGAATCGATTGTGACTTGCCTCCTCGATAGCTCAGATGGAAGAGCCCCACTCTAGCAAAGTGGAGGTCGTGGGTTCAAGTCCCACTCGAGTTAATCTTTACTGTATGTACTTTAAAGTTAATTTAAATAAATACAATATATATATATATATATATATATATATATATATATATATATATATATATATATATATATGGAATGCCATAGCAGACTGATAATACATTTAAGACTGCATCTGATGAAGACCAAAAATACAGGGCGTTCTATTTGAGAAAAAAGTTCAAAATTTTATGATATTCAAGTTTGAAGTGAATTTTGGATCAGACTGTAAAGTTTCTCACATGTTCTCACTAAATCTTGTTGCGAAAAGCTTCCCCAATCCCCTGTATCCGTAGTTCTAACAGAACAAAAGAAAAGCGTTTATTTCTGATGCATTAAAATTGTAAAAATTGAAACAAAAAAAAAACGGTTACCAATAGGAAAAATTTTTTCACACAAAGTTAAAATTAAATTTCATGCAGAATAATAATCTGAAACAATATATAGGTGGTTCCATTTAAGATAACGAGAGAAGGCCCTCTATAGCCTATTTAGGAACATTGTATGTACGTTAATATTTTTAGGTCGTGAATCTTTTCGTCACGAATTTCCAATTTGTTTCAAATGTGTCAAATATTGTAAAAAGTATTTAGGGTTGTTTAATATTGTCCATGTTATTAACTTTAAAATGAATAAGTACTGCAATGAAGAATTTTTAAAAAAGTTAAATGGTATAGATAAAAAAATTGAAATTAGTTAAGACAAAAGACGCAATTATATAGTTTAAAATACTAAATATAAAATTAGAGTTTTAAAACTTTATTGTAAACTCTAAAGAAAGACAAAGAAAAATAAAATTACAACAAATATTCAAACAAACCCCCGTTTTGAAACAAACAATACCCCAATCTATTATGAAAACGTCTTCAAACGTTAGCCAATTGTCTTTCGGTAATGAACCGGCACTCGTTTTCTATTGCCTCCCTCAAACAATTGAAATATGGGTGGCGTCTCTAGTACATTTTGTTTTAAAGGTGGCCCCACAAGAAGAAGTTGCAAGGTGCTAAATCAGATCTGGCAGGCCAATATATAGCACCACCTCTACGTATCCAACTATTAGGAAACGAATCATTAAAAAAAATGCTAACATCTAAACCAAAACGTGTAAGACAGCCGTCTTGTTGAAACCAGATCGCCTGATCTTCTCTTGCAACTTCTTCTAATGCAGGCCCAACTTTGGTTACTAATAATTCTAAATAAGTTTCTGAATTTAAATTTCCTTCAATTTCATACGGACCGATAATGTTATTGTTAAACGTTCCAGCACAGATATTAATTTTTTGAGGATCCTGATTCGCGTACTAATTATTCACTCGAAGATTATCTTGGGCCCAATAGCGAGTGTTTTGAACATTTGGTTCGTTATTAAGCGTAAAAGTACACCCGTGTCTAGCATTTCTTTACAGAATACATTCCTGCGCTCCTCGTCAAAATCGAAAATATCTTGATGACACCCGGCCTTGTAGGGGTGATATTTGCGTTTCCTAAGTATGTCCCATATCCGTGTTTTTGATAAACCTACTTCAACAGCAATTTGTCTTAATGTAATTGTCGGGTCCAAGTTTATCGTCACCAAAACACGTTTTTCAGTGTGTCAACTAATTCTATTTGTCGATTTCCTGCGATATAATTATTTTTAAGTTGTGTTTTAACGATAAAAAAAATGTTATTTACCACCCCTAGATTCTGATTCGATAGAAATATTTCCGGATTTTTCAAAATTTTTGGTACTTAAAGACGGTATAGGTCTGTTATCAAAATTAACGGCAAACAGATCTCTAACCCTCCGTAAGCTAACACCACTGTAAAAGGTTTTTACCTTGAAAATTCTTTATTCGTGTTAAAGTTCATAACGTGGACAATATTAAACAACGCTAAATACTTTTTAAAATTATTTGACACATTTGAAACAAATTGGAAATCAATGCGTACCATATTTAAAAAACACCAATTACTTATTTAGTGTTTTAAACTAAATATTCCATTTTTTAGTCTTGTACATAGTACCTTTGGATGTGCAATCACTTTACCTTTTGATTGATACCACAAGCTCTTGTGTCGGTTGAATTGGCGAGAAGGAATCTTCAAAAACGTTCATTCCAATGTTAAATCTCCCCATGTTCGGGCTTGAGACCGGACACACGGTAGATATAGTATATTAATGTGTAAGCATAATTTTTTACAGTATCAAATTAGTTATGTTTTTTGGATCCACAAGTTATTAACAGATTCCGTCTTTATCCTCAGGTAACTGTTCAAAGTACTATTTTGTTTGGATTTTCTTTACTGGGCAGATTCTCGGTAGGCACAGCAGACCTTATTAACCTTTAAAGTAAATGTAACATAACAATTATTCACCTGTAAATTGATTACTCTGGACTAAACATTGCATTTTGAGTCATAAGAGAAGAATGATATAATTTTTGTTTAACAAATTTGCACCATCTATCTTATACAGCGCACGGCTCAAGCCCCCCCCCCCCCCGTCCAACCTATTATGTGAACCATAAAACTGAAATTAATAAAATTTTGGGAAACCGAACTAATCATTAAAAATGGAGGACAGCCGCCATTCTGTAAAATAATTTTAAATGGGAGCATATGGCTGCTAATATCTCATTTGAAAGCTCGTTCCACGTCCTTTTCAACGACATCAACATTAAAATATTACTACTGATTCATAAGTTTCCACCCAAAAGTGCCAATTAATGTTTTGAGGTTTTGGGTTGGAACTCATAAATCAGCAGTAATATTTTAATGGTGTTGATGTCGTTGAAACGAACTTGAAAAGAGCTTTCAAATGAGGTATTACTTGCCATATGGTCCCATTTAAAATTATTTTACAAAATAGCCGCCATTTTGTAAAATAATTTTAAATGGGATCATATGGCTAGTAATACCTCATTTGAGAGATCGTTCCAAATCCTTTTCAGCGACATGAATAACATTAGAATATTACTACAGATTCATAAGTTTCAATCAAAAAACGCCAATCAATGTTTTGAGGTTTTTGGGTTGGAACTAATAAATCAGTAGTAATATTTTAATGTTGTTCATGTAGGTGAAAAGAACTTGAAACGAGCTTTCAAATGAGGTATTACTTGTCATTAGATCCCATTTAAAATCATTTTACAAAATAGGCGCCATTTTGTAAAATAATTTTAAATGGGATCAACTGGCAAGTACCTAGTACCTCATTTGAAAGTTCGTTCTAAGTCCTTTTCAACGACATCAACAACATTAAAATATTACTACTGATTCATGAGTTTCAACCCAAAAACGCCAATTAATGTTTTGAGGTTTTTGAGTTGAAACTCATCAGTAGTAATATTTTAATGTTGATGTCGTTGAGAAAGACTTAGAGTGAGCTTCAAAATGAGGTATTACTTGCTATATCATCCCATTTAAAATTATTCTACAATGCCCCCCCCCTCCCCCCAATGCACACAATTTCATCTTCACCACTTTTGATGACAAGCCGCCACTGTTGATGTTATGCTACTAATTTAACTGTATTAGTAGCGAAAATTTTAATGAGGGTTTCGGAAAAATTTACAGAGATAAAAGACAATTAACTTTTTTTTAAATTTTGTGTTATAAATACGAAAAATATGAAAAATGCCATAACAATAAAACATGGAATCTCGAGTAAAACGTATTCTAAAATTACTGTATGACCAAAACCAAACAAATTTTCCATGTAAAGGTAAGATTTTTCATGATATTCAATAGTTGCATCTCATAGGTTTAATTTTTGTAGATTTGTTAGATTGCGATTTTGGTAAAAATCATCCTCAGCAACCTGATTAAAAATGAAGACTGACAATCATATATCTAGTGAAATGGAATACTCGAGTCAAAACTCTAATTCAAGCACAGTTGATGCTCCACCTAATACAACTAGGAGCAATGTCCAGCAGCTCAATAATACATCTGTAGAATATAGTAGTTGTGTGTTTCTATATTTTATTTTTATTATACAGAGGACTAACTTTTAAGTTTCCAGATTTTGAGACAGATAGCAATGACGAAGGTGTAGAATCAGGTAGTGAATAACTACTGACGATCATTTGGAAGGCTGTTCTGACACGAGCAATTATTAAGAAGATGAGGACACTGAGAGACTCCCGAAGTTAGCAAGTTATCTATTGTTTGACAAAAGAGAAAATGTAAAGAAAAATGTTTTTGAATCTTTTTGAAAAGAAAAAAACAGGTAATGAGGCAATTGAAGTAGAAAAGAAAAACGTCAAAGGATCATCATATAGTATGCACCAAAGAATTCTTATCACTGCTAATATACAGGTTAGTCCATGTTTGGAGAATCGAAAAATAACGGAAAAAAAGTTTTTGAGCCCAAAGCAAAAATTACCCGAAAAAGTATACGTTGCTCAACAATGGAAAAGACGACGCGCAGCAATAAACAAAGAAAAGTGAGAGGAACGTGTTTTATAAAAAGGGGCAAATATCGTGCAAAAGAAAGCCATAAAAGATGGACTGTTATGCAAACAAAAATGCCGATTGAACTGCACAACTAAATTTAATGATCAAGCAAGTTAAGATATTTTAAAAAAGTTTTCTCCATTGAACATAACTGCCAAATATTGTCTGTTATCCGCCATCAGGCAAATGTAAGATAACAGAAGCAGCATTCATTTCTATATACAGGGAGTTATGACAAACAAGTGATTCCAGTTTGCAAAGATCCAATTTGTTAACTATATCAAATTGGTAGGAAGAAGCTGGATATCATACAAAAGCAGCTGAAAACCGGACAACTAGCTCCATCACCGGATAAACGAGGGCAGCACTTCAGTCGGCGTCCCAGAATTAGTGACGCTATAAAAATCATATTACAGATCACATATTGCAGTTCGCGGCTAAGGAATCCCATTATTTGAGAAGCAGTAATCAGAATAGGAAATTTCTTTCTCCCATATTCTATGTATCCCGTCTCTAGCAGTTTTACATAGACCAGTGCAAAACAAGATGCTAAATTTAGTGTTAAACAGTCTATATACCGTCACATTTTTGAAACAAGATTCAATTTTTCATTTGAACATCCAAAAGTGATATGCAGTGTGTGTGTGTGTGTGTATGTGTGTATATATATATGTATATTATTATATGTGTATGTGTATATATGTATATATATGTATATATATATATATATATATATATATATATATATATATATATATATATATATATATATATATATATATATATATATATATATATATATATATATATATATATATATATATATATATATATATATATATATATATATATATATATATATATATATATATATATATATATATATATATATATATATATATATATATATATATATATATATATATATATATATATATATATATATATATATATATATATATATATATATATATATATATATATATATATATATATATATATATATATATATATATATATATATATATATATATATATATATATATATATATATATATATATATATATATATATATATATATATATATATATATATATATATATATATATATATATATATATATATATATATATATATATATATATATATATATATATATATATATATATATATATATATATATATATATATATATATATATATATATATATATATATATATATATATATATATATATATATATATATATATATATATATATATATATATATATATATATATATATATATATATATATATATATATATATATATATATATATATATATATATATATATATATATATATATATATATATATATATATATATATATATATATATATATATATATATATATATATATATATATATATATATATATATATATATATATATATATATATATATATATATATATATATATATATATATATATATATATATATATATATATATATATATATATATATATATATATATATATATATATATATATATATATATATATATATATATATATATATATATATATATATATATATATATATATATATATATATATATATATATATATATATATATATATATATATATATATATATATATATATATATATATATATATATATATATATATATATATATATATATATATATATATATATATATATATATATATATATATATATATATATATATATATATATATATATATATATATATATATATATATATATATATATATATATATATATATATATATATATATATATATATATATATATATATATATATATATATATATATATATATATATATATATATATATATATATATATATATATATATATATATATATATATATATATATATATATATATATATATATATATATATATATATATATATATATATATATATATATATATATATATATATATATATATATATATATATATATATATATATATATATATATATATATATATATATATATATATATATATATATATATATATATATATATATATATATATATATATATATATATATATATATATATATATATATATATATATATATATATATATATATATATATATATATATATATATATATATATATATATATATATATATATATATATATATATATATATATATATATATATATATATATATATATATATATATATATATATATATATATATATATATATATATATATATATATATATATATATATATATATATATATATATATATATATATATATATATATATATATATATATATATATATATATATATATATATATATATATATATATATATATATATATATATATATATATATATATATATATATATATATATATATATATATATATATATATATATATATATATATATATATATATATATATATATATATATATATATATATATATATATATATATATATATATATATATATATATATATATATATATATATATATATATATATATATATATATATATATATATATATATATATATATATATATATATATATATATATATATATATATATATATATATATATATATATATATATATATATATATATATATATATATATATATATATATATATATATATATATATATATATATATATATATATATATATATATATA
>JARFJB010002044.1:285000-557500 GCA_036346205.1 Vesta saturnalis
TCAAGATTGTTGAGCACCTGTTTCATGAACTTGGCTACTTAGATTCAGACTTTGGATCGGATCGAAAAGGTGATCAGGCAACTCGAAAATATTTACATTCCTGATCAATGTAGAGCACTTATCAAAAATGCAAGCACTAAAACAATGTATGTCTTGATATGAAAAATTGTTTCTATCAGTTTGAGGAACATCCTTGAATGCTGTATCTCTTTAAGAAGCAAACAAACACTTTAAATGGAAAGGTAAACCTTCGAGACCATGTAAAGTGGATCACAGTAGAAAAGTTTGCTTCCTATTTTTATGTCATCTCTAGATTATTATTGTCCATTCTTGCTAGTTGATTTCAGGAAAAAAGGTTCAAAAGAGGTTACAGGTGGTATAAATGGGCTGTTTATCTAAGATGTCAAATTTACAAGGGCAACTAAAATTTGTGCCTGGCGACTACAGATGGTTTTACCCAGACGTTTTAACCAACAATCCCGAAAATACAAAGAAGAAAAGGAAGACAAAATAAATGATGTGTATTGATGCTTATAGTTTTTAAAAATGAAATAAAAGCTTTCAGGAAATTCACATACTTTGTTTATCCATGTAGCTCAGTTACACTTTAATTTCAAATTCAGTTGATAAAGGTGTTTTGTACCGGGTGGGTGAGGTAAGCGGCTGTATCTTAGGACCTGCAAATCTAAAAACCATGGGAAAAATGTTTATTATGAATGTGGCCATGAGAAAATGCTGGAAATTATTTTGAAATCATGCTTAGAAGACAAATGTAGGTATTTTAAATTGCCGTTCCCATTGTTACACAATAGTTAATAATAAAAGTGCAAGGGCGCAATTTGTTGAAATCACACGATATATTTTTCACATCGTATTCGAAAATAATTGGATAAATGTTGCCATCATATTGAAGAGATAGTTGTTAATCGAATTAAGAACCAACAGTGATGATTAATCTCTGTTACCCTCGCTAGGGGGCGTTAAGAATAAAAAAATAAGGTTTTTACGATTTTTCTTTAAAATTGTAAGTGCAATGATGTAGGTATTTATTATATCAAAATTAAAAAGTAAATTAAATTTGTCATAAAAATGATACAAGTTTTATTTTAATATTGTTAGTTAGTGTTATAGCGAAATTAAAGTTTAATTTTAATGTGGCAACCCAAAATATTATTAGGTATTTAATGCCTCGATAATTGTTCAAACTGCCTTCCGTCACATTCCAAACGGTCTTCCACTCTTGTTTGGGTGTATAAAACTGCTGCTTCGATTTCCACAGCTGATAGTTGATGAATTATATATCTCGGATTCTGTTTTCCATGTCAAATCTTGTTGTCGGTGGAGTTTGGAATACAATGTCCTTCAAGAGACACCATAAGTAGAACTCGAAACACGTCAAATCGGGTGCTCTGGCCGGCCAAGGAAATAGGCATCCCTTGCCTATCCAGCGTTCTTGAAAATATTCGTTAATATGGTGTCGCACGTTAAGGGAAAAATGTGCTGGCCACTCGTCCAATTATAGATACATGATTCAGCTTATGTCTAATGTCACCAGTTAGCACACGATCAAAACATAAGGACCAATAATTTTGCCGTCCATAATGCCATAACACACGTTTAGCCCCAGAGGGCTTCTCGCATCCAATATGGATTTTCAGCAGACCAATAATGCATATTATGCATGTCTACCCTACCATCAATACTAAAAGCAGCCTCGTCGGTCCATAGAATTTGTGATAAAAGATTCCTGTTTCCACGAATCATTCCTAACATCCATTGACAAAAATTTATTCTGTGATCAAAATCATCTTCGTTTAGGGCCTGGTACAAAACTATATGGTAGGAGTGTAGTCTAAAATAAAAAGTAGCGCGCATATAGTAAACCGTGTGTGTCTATTAAAAAGGATGTTAATGCAATTATTTACCCGTGGTCTCTTAATACGTTTCGAATAGTAGTTCGAGCTATTCCCAAATCTAAAGATAACCGCCTAGTTACAATGTGTCTATTAAATTCTATGTAAGTTAAGACATTTATAATATTTCTCCCGTCCTTCCAATGCGACGCCTCCTAAATGTAGGATGACCAAACTAGCAGTATCGCATTGTCGCTGTTCTTCCATAATGATGGCGATCTGGATACCAGGCCTCATACGGTCTGTCGGCTATCGCTGCATATTGAAAGCACTCGAAATAGACCATAATCATATCAACGGCTTCATCACCTACGAAACGCATTTTAAAAAATATTCAAAAACCAAATTGACAAGAATTAAACTACGTCTAATAAAAATTTAACGTTTCTATACAATGTTATTTAAAAGTTTGTTTTTTGTTTCCACGGCCTACTACTAAACATTTATTAGACATTCCAAGACAAAGCGCCAGATGGCGGTATTTATCAATTGAAGTAGTGATTGAGTGCGTTTTATATAGAAAACAAGTGAAATATAATGTTTTCTGCCTACTATGTTTGTGTAAAACTAATAAAATTAGTTTAAGGAAGGTAAAAAGTTTAAGGCAAGGGATTAATAAGCGCAAATCGAAGCAGCAGTTTTATATAGCCGAACAAGATGGGAAGACTGTTTGGAATGTGATGTAAAGCAGTTTGAACATTTATCGAGGCATTAAATCCTAATATTTTTGAGTTTAAAATCGGTTTATTGGCCTTATTTGAACTTTACAGGTTGAGCCACGTTAAAATTAAACTTTAATTTCGCTATGACTCTAACACGAATAATATTAAAATAAATTTTTAATCATTTTTATGGCGAATTTAATTTATTATTTGATTTTGATATAATAAATCATTCCAATTAAAATTTTAAAGGAAAAGTGTAAAAACCTTACTTTTAATCTTAACACCCTTTAGCGACGGTGATACAATTAAAAATCACTGTTGGTCCTTAATTCGATTAACAACTATCTCTTTAAAACGAGACCAATATTTTTCCAATTCGGCTCAGCAAAAATAAACTTCGTCAATTAAAGTGGTAAAAAAATGTTCCTTTCACTAAAACTTTAAAATGAGCAAAGATGCCAACTTGCGGTTTTTACTTTTCGAATACGATGTCAAAAATACACTGTGTGATTTAAATTTTCGGAGTACAATGAAAAAAACTGATATAACAAATTACACACTCTGGTACTTTTATTGGGAACTATTGTGCAACAATAGGAACGGCATTTAAAATAGCTACATTTGTCTTTCAAACAAGCTTTATTTTATTAAAATTGAATAAGTGGTTTAGGATTTACAGCAACTTTAATGATTACACCTTCAATAGCTTCCCCCACTCTTATTATGGTCAGTACACCAATGAACCTAAAACCAAAATTATGTAGAATTGCCAAAACTTTCTAAAGATGTAAACAAAGGTATATCTTTATATAGGAGTATTGAGAGAAATTTTGAATTTTATTTTTTAATTGCGCCCCCTAACCGTGAAATAAGCAACTTCAAAATAATTTCCGGCATTTTCTCATGGTCACATTCATAATAAAATTTTTGTTACCATTGTCAGATTGACATCCTGAGATACAGCTGCTTACCTCGCTTATTTCCCAACCCGGTACACAAAACCTAATTTTTTTCAGCAAAATAATATTCTAATGAAATAGAAAAGTATAGGGTGAGAAAATAGTAGCTATCCAATAGGCATCAAAAGTCTGAAGAAAAACATTAACAAAAAAGATCCAGAATGAAATCCTAAACACCAATTCGCCCAGAATTTTAGTTTTGTGACATAACACCTTTATCCACTTATGTCTTCAATTCTCTCTTTGGGAAAAAATGTTCAGTATAGTAAAACTATCTACATATCTTGTAGTTATTTAAAATAAAAAATATTCGTGCAATTAGAAGCTCAATAGTAAAGTTTTAAACCACAGCAAATTCTATCTGTTTTAATTTACTAACAGTGCTACAATGAGTAGCACCATTATTCTATCTAATTAGTGGTGATAATAACCAGATGTAGTCGATACACATAGATGATTAAATCTTCCAATGATTTATAAATTTCAATTCAAAAATAAAAAATATCTGGTGTGGAACACCACACGACCTTCTAACTTACAAAATGGAAATTAAAAGAAATGAATAGTATATTATACAATGAGCATATAATAGCCCTTATATGAGAGTTGTATACTACGCTTTGTCCAAGACTAAAAATATTTTTAATTTGATTCAAATACTTATTTTATTTAAAATTAATATGAACATGTTGCTCTGTTAAATATGATGAAAATGTAAATGATTTGTTTTCAGTTGTTTGGTAAAATGCTAATTAATACAGTTATAGTCAAAAACACACCAGTTTAACAGGAATTAACATTTATAATATTAACCACAAATTATAAGTAAATTTTATTTATTAACATTTATATTAATTGTAAATTTAGAACCATTTCTTATATTTAATGCTGGCACTTCATTTAGTTTAATATCCCGTAATTCACTGATGTTTGCTCCAGTAATAATATTACTGCTGCTAATATTTGTAATTGCATTACAGATATTGTTAGCCGTATTCTCTTTATTTAGTGTGGAGCCATTAATGTAACCTTCTGCTACCATTGTGGACTTCCAGCCCTTTTCAAGGTATAAATATGCGCATAACGCTAATTGCACACAAAAATTATACATATATTTGTTTGTCTGCAAAACCCATGTACACGTCTATGATCTTTACTTTAGAACTCAACAAGACGTACGTCCCATTGTTGAAGGATTAGCAGCTATTGATAAATAACTTACGTTGTAACGCTATAGTATGGAAGCGGTATATCCTAAAACTAGTTTAAGAAATTTATTAAGTACTTGATATAAAATCGTGTGCCGCTTATATGTAAAAGAAATGAACTATTTTAATTTATTGCTTGGCTTCGTTTCTGAACAGACTTTAGTAATATCACTACCCGCATCAAGTAAAATTGTTGCGGAAGTTCTCCGGAAACTATGGCCAGAGTAGCTTTCTGGGTTTGATAGTTTCAAAAAATTAGCAATATCTCTACACATTTTTAAAAAGGAATGAATTGCCAATTTTTTGTATTGTTAATTTTGCGTTTCTCATCTGGAAAAAAAACTATGTCATTTCTCGCATAAATATATACTCTTTACACATTTCGTAAAACTCGTCAGTTATTGTAAAGTTGTGTATAATTTTTGTTTTTGTATTAGGGACTGTAACAAGCAGTGTTGTTCCCAAATCTTGAATTTCGCTAATTTTCATGTTATATAGTTCAATTGAGCGACAAGCACCCATTATTCCCATTATTATTAATACGATCTAGAAAAGATGTACGGTTAGTGCACATTAGTAAAAATATTTAACGCTTACTTTTGTTGGAAGATATTTATCATCTGGCGTAGACTTCAAAAATTTGTTATATTAGGCTTATTGTACTTTTGAACATTGAATATTGCTAGCACAATGTAGAACATTGGTATGTTACATTTAGCTCCGCAAAGTAAGCAAGGATTACAGATTCAGATGTAGACTCCACTTTTTGTCCACTTTCCATTTACAAAACGTCTTGTATGCGCTATGAACATTTTTTAGACTTGCTTCGTAATAAGTCGAGGGATGCTATTTCAACTGTTTGCCGAACATCGGGTGGCGTTAATGTTAACTTCACTTTAGAGGTAGACGTAATATCCATTTTACTTTAGTTTTTTTAGTAAATTAGTATTTAGTAGAGATTTGCGAGTGACCTAAATTTAATGAAAAATTACAGAAAAATGATGCATGCTTGTTAGATCGAGGTTTACATGGTAACAAATAAATGTGCATTGCCAATTGGCTTCAATTTTATTCAAACGTTAATATTATTCGCAAATGCGTGAAGGTCTAAGAGAGAGAAAGAGATTCATTCTCTTCTACAAACCAACTCTTGATTGAATGTATTTGACGCATACCATGACAATATATAAAATAACAGTGGTTTATTTTTATTAATCCCGTTGCTAATGGCAATAACAGTGATTAATGAAAATTAGTGTGTAATGCATGCTATTAGTTATTGTCTGCCGAGACATATAACGAGTACATTATGCTATAGTCTAAAATTTTAACAACAATTTTTGTAGGATAATTATGCAGCATCTTTCATAAGTTCATTACAAAAATAGGCAACATTGTAAAAACAAAAACAATAATCTACAGACGTTCATGTCAGATAGTGGCAGAAAACCTAAAATTCTCATAGAAGCAGAGATTGATTTTATTACCTCTTGGGTGGAAGATGATAACTTCTTTACGTTAAAACAATTACAAAGACAAATGAACATTTTCGCAAAGTATTATCCGTTTCTACGATAGGAAGCTACTTAGAAGGCAGTCTACTTACAATGAAACAGGTTCACAATGAACAACGTAGAAAACAAAAGGAAACGAGAGCAGAATGTTCAATCACTTAATCATTATATTGGTGATGGCAAATAGATTATCTGGATAGATGAGACAAACTTTAATCTTTTTTGCCGTCGTATAAGCGCCAGAAAGGGAAGCAGAGCCGTCAAAAACTTCCTTGTGGGAGACCAGCCAATGCTTGAGTGACAAGATTTAGTTCTTGTGTGTGATAATGCACCTTGCATTGATTAGAAGATGTAGATGAAACTGGAGCAAGTCTTTTACGTTTGAGTCCATACTCTCCATTGTTAAACCCGATTGAGTTCGTATGGTCTAAAATTAAGTAGCATGTAAAAGTTAATCTCCGCAATCCCCAAGTTGCAGGCCCGGGTGTTGGAGAACAACGACTTGTGTATCTCGAGCAGGTTATTGACCAGGCAAAGGATACAATAGTTGTTGGTGACTGTGCACATGAGCCACACAACATAACATGATTCATCATGGCCAAGCTTTGCCACGGCAGGACATGCCAGTAAGACCATAGATATTTTAAAGTTATGCACAGAATTTAATATGTTGGTTGATTCTATGAAAAATGTTATAAAATTATGTTTACCAATAAATTTGGTTATCTTTACATATGCTTTATGATTGATGCGAACATTACATAATTTTGTATACAATATCAATTTATTAATCAGAATTACAAGTTACACTTTCTGAAAAAAAAGGTCTAGATATTAACTTAAAAAAATTTCCAATTTCGATAATACAGCTTAAGCATTTTGAATCATATATTTAATTTTTACATTTCTTTCACTTTTCATTAAAAAAACTTTATGAAGAAAAGTTATGTAAAATTAAATTTTCTTTAAAAATATGTCTACACATTTTCTTATAAAATTAATGATTATTCAGATATTGAAGACACTTAAATTCTACCTTAGGAATTTTTTTGACGCTAAATTACGCATCACATCAAAAAATTGCAAAGAGCACAATTAATCTATATGATTAAGGTCTATCTATTGGTATTTTTATATTTTTGAAACATAGAGTTGTTTCAGAAATATTTGATCAAAATGAAAAACAGCTCCTAATAACCCCCGCCCTCAACGCCACTGAATTTCTGCCAAAATCTAATCAGCTCCAAGTGAAATGAAAACAAGCTTAAATACAAAAGTTTAAGTACGTAGATGTTTTCATTCTGGAGTTAACGTGGATACTAATATACATCCACACTCACAGACATCATGGCTGATCTTGGCAGAATTTGACCAAACATTGTAAAATAAGCCAATAAGTTGATTTGGGGATAGTGAAAAAAAAGTCGATTGCATAACCTTCTATACCTACATATGTATATGTAGGTAATAAATAAGTTCTACCAGAACACACTGACACACAATCGAGATTTGTTAGATTTTTAAGCAATCCCTCACATTAGACGTTTTACCATTTTCAGTTTCAAGAAAGAATTTTACCTTAAAATCTGTGTACACCCACCCTCAAATCAATTTGAAATCACTTGAAATCTTGTGTACACCACTGTTACAGGAGCATTGCTCTCAATCAGTTAATTATAGATACTTTTATCTCTCAAGAATATTATTGGTCACTAATGGACTACTGGTATTTGGAGCGCTAATACTAATTTCCAAAACATTTTTAAATTAAAGACAATAACACAAAAATAGAGGCATCTAATTGATACTTTAATTTCTGTGTGTTATAATACCACCGAGGGTATATTTGTATTACATTACAAAACCACTTGCACTTATGAAATGGTTTTATAAAATTTAAAATGTATACAAATACAACAGGTTGCCAAGGGTTAAGGTGTTCAATTTGTAGATGAAAATAAAGCATGTAGACACATGCATAAAACATTGAGATATTTATCAAGCTAATGGTAATATATCTAAAAATTAATACGAATTAAAAAAAATAGATAAACAACATGCAAAAGAAATAACTAGTTATTAAAAGTAGTGATTAAACCTGTTTTAACCATCCAACAACACTAGTAACTTTGTTAGTAACTTCAGGAGGAACTTCGATGGTATGTTCTTCAACCAAAGAAGTCCATTTTGATCGTATTGCTGCTTGTGCTGCAAAGCTGGCCATGCTTAATGTGTTAGTTTCAATTTCACCTGCACATTTCAAACAAAGCTTTGATATTTTTAGTATAATTGATTTTATTTTACAAAAATGAATTACCCATGAGTATACAGGGAATTCCATTTTCTTTTAATATTGGTATTTTTCAATAAGAACCTGTTATTAACTTGGATTGAAAGAACTCACCTTAAAATATTGCTTATAACTTATGTTTAATACGTTTAACACTAGTGGAGTATTAATTTAAGGTGATATAATTGACTAAATTTCATATTTGGTTTTCCTTTGACATTCCTTGTCAAAGTGATTTTCGTAATTTTCTGCAGTGGCATTATGATATTTGACATTTAGAAAATTCCGTGTCGCTTGTACCGTAACCGTCATACGTTACTCTCATAAGAATATATTACACTGTAAAAAATAAAATCCAAGATACTCTTTGTATTGCATTATACGAAGACAACCAACGTAATTGCAGGTATAAACTGTATAACAAGTGTCTGTCTAGTCCAACAGCATATTCAGCTCGTGTGCATAAAATTACAAAACAATTTTACTTACCTTGTATTAAGTACCGAAAAATAAAATAAATGAAATACGTTAAACTGAAGAGTCAAAGCAGGATGATTGTTTATAAACGTATTCATTAAAATTTAACTGGCTTAATAGATATAAATTATATGTGAGTGCAGTAGATAAACTAATCATCCTCTTGACTTTGTTTACTTAAGTTGTATTAGTAAAATAAATAATCCTTTAAATGAGTGTCATATATGTTTGATGTTTGCTTTAAAATTGGTTTTTATTTGTGCCTGTCTTCATATTATTTATCGTTGCGTATATTAATGTGTTTGACCAAAAGTTCAGTGGTTGAATTATCACATTTGATACAGCAACAATATCTTAATCGACCTTCTGAAACTAGATTTTAAAGTTATATAATTCTAATAATTTAATAAGCAGTAAATATTTGCTTTTCACTCATGAAAAATTAGTAATACTTATTAGATAAACCTTCCTTACATCTATCGGTTTCAAAAAGCAAGATAGATTAGTTTGAAAGCTTATAACTTTTTTATTTTAAGCCCAATTGATGTGAAACTTGGGAGAGATCTTTACTGTAGACATATAATAACACTCAGAAAATATAAATTTTTTAAACGCTTAACTTTGTAACTTAAAAATGAAATTATTAAACAAAATGTAGTTTTGCGGCCCGTATTGTACATACGGTCGGTTTCAGTGCTCGTAGCTTCCTTATTTTGTTTTAAAATGTATTAAAGTACACGCATGCATCATGTAGTTTAATCCCAATTAATAAATAATTAAATTCTCAGTCGAGAGAGAGAGAGAACAGGCTACGTTGGACGAGCTCCCGATCGACGACTCAATACGAATGCCGGCGCATGCGCGATACACGAAGTTGAGCTTCACATTGCTAAAATAAGCGTTCCTCAAAGAATGATATTTTATCGGCCGGTTTATTAACACGTTAAGTGCCACAGTAGAATTTGAAAATCCGATCCACAAAACATAAATTTTTTAGACGATTAACTTTGTAACTTAAAAATTAAATTATTATACAAAATGTAGTTTTGCGGCCCGTGTTTTACATACGGTCGGTTTCAGTACTCGTAGCTTCCTTATTTTTGTTTTAAAATGTATTAAAGTACACGCATTCATCATGTAGTTTAATCCCAATTAATAAATAATTAAATTCTCAGTCGAGAGAGAGAACGGGCTATGTTGGACGAGCTCTCGATCGACGACTCAATACGAATGCCGGCGCATGTGCGATACACGAAATAGAGCTTCACACTGCTAAAATAAAGGTTCCTCAAAGAATGATATTTTATCGGCCGGTTTATTAACACGTTAAGCGCCACAGTAGTAGAATCTGAAAATCGGATCCATTGGGCCAAACCGATATTATTGTCAAATTCGCTTGTTTTTAGTTTGTTTAATATAATCACTTGACTTTTTCCTCAAAGCCTATTATTTTCCCTTTTTTTAATTTTCTTTTTGAGGTACTCATATCTCGCAGCCCAACTGGTCAGCGGGCCGCGCGGCACACAAGCCGCGTCGCATCTTTTCCTGCTTCGAGTCGTATTATGTTTTTATTCAGTAGTAGAGCGTTGTTTGTATTGTACGTACGGTTATCCAAATTACTGTTTGTAAATTCGTGAACATCAAATTTAGTGATGTCGGAATACGAAGCGGACCAAAAAAGAGTTGCACAATTTTGGAATGAAATATTATCGGATGAAGATAGTGCTAGTAGTGAGCTATTTGGAGATATATACTTATCTGATGCTTATTCCCCATGTGGTAGTGAGCCAGACAGTAGTGGTAGTAGTTCTAGAAGAAATTTTGCTGAGCTAAAGAAAAAACGTTTGAGAGTTGATTGTTCAGGAAAAATTGCATATTCAAAATTATGGCGCTTCGACGAGTCGAGCACCTAATAATCAAGTGGATGGGGATATAGATCAAGTAATGGAAGATGTTATTGCTCAATATACCGAAGAGAGTGTTGCTAATGAAGACGAAGAGATCGAAGACCAAGATAATAATATTGACATTTCCCAATTGAATTGGCGTTCAGTCGACGGTACCCCACTAAAACAGTTTCCTTTTGTGGTTCAGAACATTGGTATTGACGTTCAAATATATTACGATTTCTATAATAAAACCCCAATTGATATTTTCAAATTATATTTGACTGATGAAATAGTGACCCATATTGTAGTGAAAACTAATCGCTACGCCAAACAATGCTTCGCCAAACCAAATAAACCAAAATCCCGTGTTAGGAAATGGATTCCTACTAATAATTTAGAAATCGAAAAATTTTTGGGTGTTCTTCTGTGGATGGGTTTGGTAAGACAGCCATCACTGCGATCATATTGGATGAAGAGTCCTTTCTATTCCAATGAGATTTCTAAAATTTTACCTCGAAACAGATTCGAACTGCTCTTGGCTATGGTGTACTTCAGCAGTAATGAAGATCCTTCGCTTGACAATGACAGACTCCGAAAACTGAGTCCATTGGTAACCAAATTACTAGAAAGATTCCAAAATATTTTCACACCTGGTTCAAAGTTGTGTATAGATGAGACGATGGTCCCACTCCGTGGACGCCTCCGTTTCAAACAATATATAAAAAATAAAAAAAACAAATTCGGCATAGAAGTTGTGTTGTGAATGTGGATATACTTATAATTAGAAAATATTGTGGTAACCACTGCGTACAAGGAGGACGGGCATCCGAAAATGTAGTGTTACACCTAATGGAAGGACTTTTGAACGCTGGTCGGATATTATACACCGACAATTTCTCCACAAGTGTTTCTTTGGCTACTAAATTATTGGCAAAAAACTCATTTGGTTGGTACTATGCGTACCAATCGTAAGTACAATCCAAAGGACGTAGTGCAAAAAAAATGAAGCGTAAAGATGTAGTGGCACAAGAAAGTGATACCGGAATAGTAGGATTAAAATGGCACGACAAACAGGACGTCCTTATGTGGAGTACTGTACACACGGATGCACAGAAGAAAACACAGAAAAGAGGTGGTGAATTGAAAAACCTGAAGCTATCCTTGGTTATAATAATGCAAAATCTTTCATTGATATCTCCGATCAGGTTAAGGCTTATTCGCATTGTTTACGAAGAAGTATAAAATGGTACAGAAAACTAGCCATGGAGTTTTTGTTAGGTTCTGCCGTAGTAAACGCTCACATAGTTTACAAGGAGGTTACTCAGAATAGAATCTCAATCACAGATTTCCGAGAACAACTCTCTTTATCTCTGCTTGAACTCGTGGAGACTAACCTAAACCAAACTTTCGAAGAAGGAAACAATGGACAAAGTGATGAACATATGTTAGTGGAAACCAACTCGCGTTTTCGTGTGCTACCGAAATCTCAAAGAAAAAAAACGAGAGGAAAGTTGCGCTAAATAAAACGTCGCGTTCCAAATGGCAATGTTCTGCTTGTAGCAAATGCTATCGTGTTCAATGTTTTTTTGAAGACCATAATGCCAAAAAAATGAATAAATAATGTACGAATATTTTGACTGTATTACTGTTTATTTTCGTCGTTACCTACTTTGTTTATTTTTCCATAAAATGTTTCAATCTGTTTAGTTTATAAGAGTTACTACTTATTTGTGGTCTATATAGGATATCCACATTTGCCATATTTTTGCGGTATTACTGTTTGTTTTCGTCGTTACTTTGTTTATTTTTGTATAAGAATGTCTAAATCTGTTTAGTTTTTATAAAAGTTAGTTTTTATTTTTTAACTACAGAATATCCACTTTTTGCAAAATTCTATAAACAACGTGTTTTGTAAGGTTTATATTTCCAATAAAGTATATTTTTGCATAATAATAGGGTCTGTTTTATTTTTATCTTAAGATTCCATTAAACCAGTAAAAATAAGTCAAAATTTACAGACCAACATCAAGGTCTGGTTCCTCGGGCCACGTACTTTCGGCCCCCATAAGAAAATTACATCAGCGAGATACACGTCCTACGTTACGTGGCCAGATAGAACTGCCAGCAATGAGATATAGCATGTGTATCGCGAGACCCTAAGTGCCAAATGAGGTACGATACGCGCATTATACCTCATCGCGCTTAACGTGTCAAGAATATTAATCAAGACATCTGGTATGAGCACAAGGCTTTTTTTTATTTATATTATACAATATACAAAAAGAGCATATTATTGATGTTCACGTTGAACAGTTAATAATAAATGTAGGAGAAGATTCCGATAGTAGTTTAAACATTTCAAGCTCCTCAACAGAAGTGTAAAGGTCTTTGTCAGTTTTGCATGTAATTTTTCTATATAAATAATAAATAGTATAGTTTACATTTTAAACAAATTAAAAATATAACAGAAAGTGCATTAAAACTGTCATTATTGTTACGGTATTTTCCAATTTCACATTCCACACAATTATTTGTTGATTTTTGTAGTTTACTATTTATTGTTTCTGCTGTCCTCATTTAATATGTACCTACCTTAAATTGTATACTATAAATAAAAAAAATCCTGGTGCTCATGTAATCCTTGTGCATGTAATTTTTGTATATAAATAATAAATAGTATAGTTTCATTGTAAACCAATTACAAATATAACAGAAAGTGCATTAAATAGTCATTATTGTTAGGGTATTTTCTAATTTCACATTCCACACGATTATTTGTTGATTTTTGTAGTTTACTATTTATTGTTTCTGCTGTCCTCATTTAATATGTACCTTAAATTATATAATATCAAAGAATCCTTGTGCTCATACCAGATGTTTTGATTAATATTCTTAATAAATCGGCCGATAAAATAATATCATTCTTTAATTAACGTTTATTTTAGCAGTGTGAAGCTCGATTTCGTGCATCGCGAATGCGATGGGATTCGCATTGAGTCGTCGATCGGAAGCTCGTCCAGCGTATCCTGTTCTCTCTCGCGTCTGAGAATTTAATTATTTATTAATTGGGATTAATCTACATAATAAATGCGTGTACTTTAATACGGAACGTTAAAGAACAATTAAAACCTACATGTCGGTCCACTTAAAACGAAAATATTTGCATTTAGAGCGAAGTTTGCACGTATTGAGAACACGCCATTTTTTTTTCAAAATTTAAAAAAATTTTCCAATTTGAAATTGCAGTTACCTTTACACTACTTTGATATGTTATTGGTTAAAATTACGCACATTTTAAGGCAAAAATAAGGAAGCTAAGAGCAATGAAACCGATCGTATGTAAAACACGGGCCGCAAAACTACACCTTTTATGATAATCTAATTTACAAAGTTAAGCGTCTAAAAAATTATATTTTCTGAGTGTTATTATGTGTCTACAGGGAAGATCTCTGCCAAGTTTCACATCAATTGGGCTTACAATAAAAAAGTTATAAGCTTTCAAACTGACCTATCTTGCTTTTTGAAACCGATAGTAAATCGTACAGAAATTATAAATAGGTGAACGGTGGGTTACTTCTGAACCTGTGGGCACTCGAATTTAGTAGACAAACGTTTAAACGCTTCTACACTTCTCAAAATAAAATATGCTGTGGTTGATATATAAACATGTATTTCTTTATTTTATAAATAATTATATCTTCATAAAATTTTTTATTTCATAAAACGACTCCAGTGATCTCGTCCTCTGTAAGTTATTCTGCTCGGGACCCGTCCGGGAGGCGCTATTGTATAAACATCCCCTTTTAAAATATGTACCTTACGTTTTTTGGCGAAACACGGCTGCGACACGGAATGCACACGGCACGGCACGGCCCGTATGCATTTAAGCAAAATGTACCATTATATAGTCAATAGTGCGATTTTTACTGCCCTGAGACCAAACGCAGGTACGTTTTGCCAAACTTTACTAAAACGTGGTGCATTATGTCTTAGACGAATAGGCGTAATAATGAAAATACTATACAGACACTGCAAATATAAAGATGTTTTAAAACATGCAATGCAGATTAGACTAACATGTAAATCTAATAATAGTATTACATAAATTTTGCGAATTTAAACACATTGTATTCTGTAACTTGTATCTTTTAAACGAGGCGTTTGCGGATTATAATTTTTGATTCTTAGAACTGCCCATAGAAAAATCCTATTTAATATTTGATCGTAATTTCAGAACCATCATAAAATAAAAATTTTTATTTATTTAGTGTAATTTTGCCTTTAAATTGTACTTATTACTAAAAAACCCAAAAGTATATAATACATTTTATGGCATATCAATACTACATTGTATAGCAGTTTCTGAATAATCTTTTCATTAAACGAGTGAAAAGCTTAATGCCATTTGATCTAAGCCGTATGCACCACGTTTTAGCACCGTTTGTGCTGTGCGCGTGGATGTCAAAATGTACCCCGTTTTAGTCACGTTTCGCAAAACATACCAGCGTTTGGTCTCCACCAATTAGAGAAGGAAAATCGCACTATTGGCTATATAACGGTACATTTTGATTAAATGCGGCCCGGACGCGTATAAATCGACCTTAATAGGGGAGCAAACCTTTGCCCCAGGCGCGTACTTTTACCTTACTTTCTTAATAAGTTAAAAAAGAAAGGTGAAGACGGTAATCACTTAATGATAGTGAAATTGACGATTTTGCAAAAATCAACGGAAGGAAAAGCCTAAATTTACCTTTTTAGTTTTTAGTTTTATCCAGTTTTTGCTTCTACTTTTTATTGTAGTATTTAATATTTGAGTAATAATTAAGTATGTCCTAAAAAATAACGTAGTAAACTCTTCACTATGTTAATTTCTGTTTTTCTATTTCTCTAGGGAGTAAAGAGGCTAAGAGAATAATTATTTATTAAAACAAAAATTTGTTTTAAAAGACATTCTTTTCAGTGAGAAATATAAATTAACCACCTATTCTTTTTTTGTTATTTGTTTTTTTTTCTTAAACTAGCCCTTATTCGTCCGCCACGGCCTGATATATACATTGTTTATGCGACGTTAAGTTATACAAAAATGAGTATTACACGGACAAACTTTTCGTATGCAGAGAAGGGTGAGGCTGAAAAAAGTTTTCAATCCTGTCCTTTATTTTTTCATTCAAACATAGTCACATTGATCACTATGTCTTTAAGTGAATATACTTGTTCATCTTTAAATATACAGAGCATACTTTTTCAGAAAGAAAACTCGGTCGGTGCACAACTGTTGCAAGGTATGGTTATGATCAAAGTAGCGTAAAAACAATAATGAATTTTTAAGTTAAGGACTATTTCCGATTAAAAGAAATTAATTAAACATTTGAGAAAACAAAATCTTGCTTCTGGAATAAAGGAAATATCTTTACAACTTTTACTTTGTACTTGATATGCACATTCAAATATATGCTTTACCACATATTCTAAATATTATAAAACTGATTGTAGAATCGGCAACAACGCTCAGGCTCTGGTTTGTTACTATAAATATTTTGTATATTAAGGTTCAGATTTTATACGAAATGCACACATGGTTGAGATTCCTACAAAATTCCAGTGAGGATATACTCGGTATTTCTGGCGTATTCAAGATTATAGGGAACGACCTATAACTCACAAATGATAGAAAATATATATATATATATATATATATATATATATATATATATATATATATATATGCAATGTTTATATTTAATTTATAATATTTTAGAGTGTCATAAACATCTTGCAATGAATTTGTGAAATGAAATTTTTCCTCTACTAGTAACTCAGGGGATATGGTTCAATGAATCAGTTTTGTGATGAAATTAAATTCTCAGGGGATAAGGTGCAATGAATTAATTTTGTGATGAAATTATATTAAACATCCATATTAAAATGTTGAGATACATCAATTACTGTCATGATATGTTTTGAATACATATTAAATCGTTTGATTCTGTTTGTGTATAATCATGTTGAACGTGTGCATTATGTACTTCATGGCTGAACAACAAAATAAAATACTATTTCTGTAAGTATAATTTGATTTTAACCTGATGTAGTATTAATGTACAATTTAGAATCGCGTTACTACTCGCTGACTATTATATAATCTGTTTAAATTCTTTACGCATGTAAACATAGGTGATACGCATTATTCATAAACATAACCTGCATTAATAATATGAGATTCATTTAACTTACAGTGTCCTTAATCTTCCTTCGGCTGCGGCAATCTTCAAGATTGAAGTCCCGTTGTCCAAATCAGCTGTATTGTGAATGCCTCGAAGTATGCTCTCGCAACAGTGATTAATATAGAGCATGAGCTTCTTCAGGCAACTTTGCTTATTTATTTTTACAAAACACTTTATTTTTAATATTGTATAATTTAATACAATAAATTGTCTGCATTCAATTTGTTTATTAATACTTTTTAATTTCTATGAAATTGATACACACCATGTTTAATTTTTGTTAAATTCGTTTATATTAAAAAAATTGATAACATTATTTAACATTTCCTTTGTTTAAGTAGTATAAAATTTTCGAATATGTTGTTTTTATTTGAATTAGGATACGTTATAAAATTAACAATCTTAATTTTAATTACATGCTCTTAACAAAATCACATGCTTTCACTTTCAAAATTCTTAGCAGACTGATTAGAAAAATTTTCAATTGCAGTATCATTTTTTTCTTAAACACTAATTTTGATGGGAACTTTACACAATACAAACAAACCTGAATCTTAATTCTGATTGGTTTATCATATTTCTGAAATTTACAATTTATGAAATTACAAATATTTTTGTTATACTAGGATACATCTTAAAAATATTATAAACGTTATATACTACACAAAATCCCCATTTGCCATATCTTGCTTTTAAACTACTTAGCTATTAATAATTACACTATCTAAGAATTTTCACATAAAGAAATTTACTTATATCTAACTTATTCTAATCTCCACAGGAAAACTATGATCATAATTGGATTGTGCAACCCGAAAAACATAAACTTACACTAATTTTAAATCCAACATAGTCTAAAATGTAACATTCTATCTCACTAAACGAAACGTTGAAATTGAAGCGATCACATGTTGAAGAACCTGTCACGTAGTTTTCTCCCCGGTATTTTAGTTGTGGTGACGAAATAAAATGCTTGCGTGCGTGAATTACGAGTGAGTTTTATTCTAAGTGAAGGATAGTTTTGCTAAGCTCGCGCAAGCGTTTTTATAAAGTGGTTGAAAGGCCCATATTTTGTAATTTCAAAAGATATTTCTATTAGCACTGACAAGGTTTATAATAACGATGGGTTCATTAACTGTGACTAATGTACACAACTGGGGTCGATTTGAAATAAAGAACTAAGACGTTACTGTGGTTTTCAACGTGAAATTATGACGCTGCAAAAGACTGAGAAAGCACACGGAAGGCAACAATACAGTTTTCATTAGTAGTTCATACATTTTTTAAAGAAGTTGTTACGAGTAGTGAGTCAAGTTTTATGGAGAATAATGAATTCTGTCAGCTGAAAAATATCTGGAAAGCAAATTGGAGGAAAATTATACCTGCAGGAGAGAAAGAGAGCAGCTGAAATAGTTTTAGTGGAGGTTTTGGCTCCTGGTGATATCGAATAAATGTGAAGGTAACATTTCTGTAATGAAATTTATTATTTGCAAGCTGTTCGTATCTAATAAATGTATATTGTCTGCTTAGACACGCATAACCGACCTGTTGTTAATTTTTCTCGTTTTCTTTGACCCTATATTTACTACTGTAATTTAGTCCGTACCTAAAGTGCGGTCTAAATCATTTTATAGGTTAATTTAGGCCAATTATTTATTATAATTGAAATTGGCTTCTTCCCTCCTTTCCATATTCGAAAATCTTTTGGAAATTTAAGAGTGCAATTTTAAAGGTTGAAGGTTGAAGAGGCGCACGACGAAGCAGGTTCAGTTTTTACCCTATTTTTTGTCTGTCCTCCAGTTTCGTATTAATGTACATATCGCATAAATGCCGTTAACTGTTTTATTACGACTTACGAGCAACACGACGAGTTAATAGGCATATTTCGGGTTTTCATCTGTCATAGGATCTAATGTTACCTTTGTCCCGTGAAAGGATTTATTGCTGTGGAATGCAGTGACAAAATTTTATACTTTTTTAATTAACAAGTGTTACTACAAAATGTAAATAGGATTATGGCTAACGTTTTTAGAAGGCCTTTTTTATTTATGAAATAATTTAATTACTTTAACTAGCTGAATAATATTTTTGCTATAAGATGCAGTGAGATTATCTGTTTTAGTTAGAGCATTACTATAAAATGTAAACAGGGTTATGGTTGCCTTTACTAGAACTTGTTAAATTTTGAAATAATTCCAATTCCGGTGGGATTTTCCTAGCGCTGCTCACTATACCTACCGTTTTGTAATCTACCTATGAAACTAAGTCGGGTGTAGTAATATATTGCAAACCCCGATCCATGCCGAAACAAACGGACACATTTTTTCTTTTATCTACCGTTCCGGAATTATAAGCGATCTTATACGGGGTAAAAGACGATGAAACTTGGCGGAGAACCACTCCTTACAGAGACCTTTTATTAGAGCAATATGAAGGCATACCTACGAATGCTTTTAAGAATCTCCCACCTAAATTCTGTAGAAAAACCAAAACCGTCGTGCAAATTTGAATTCTTACACACCTCGAGGGGGGAGGTTGACGTGAAACAGATGCAGCTTGTGGACAGCTTTCCAACAAGTGGTCTCTGACACATCTACGATCTATCGTTTCTGAATTATGACCTATTTCACTTACAGGAGGTTGGAGAAGATGATATTTTGCTAAAAACATTCTTCTCTCTACTATGCCTTTAATTAGAGTACCTAGTAGCATTGAAAAATATTTTCCCTCCCATTTCGTTGGATGGCCAAATAACTATTTTTTACTCTGATGGGAGTGTACGGAGGGCGGTTGGAGTGATATGTTTGTTGAGAGCTTTTCAACGAGTGGTAGCATGACATCTACGATTTACTGTTTAGAAATAAAGACTGATGTCGCTTATAAGAGATCAGAGAGGGTGAGAATTGTTGGAAATCATTCGTTGCGCCGAAACCTTAAATTAGAGCACCATGAAGCGCATACCCATTTAAAATCGGTTCCTCTTAATCCCCATCCAAATGCTGACAAATCATAAAAAATTATTAGTAGGAGATTGAAGGTATGTGTTTGAACGTTTTTTTAGCGAAATCTTTACGCCAATAATGATTGTGACATTTCTGATCAAAATCCACGTAATGGTCGAAGATGAACTAGATTCAATTATTGGGCATCAGCGCATTACGTTGTAAAATGCGCCAAAAGTTTTGTGAATTTGTACGTGTTTTTTAAATTTTAACTTGACATGTGACCTTATGGTCAATTATAGTTGTAGTAGTTACTATTGGTCAAAGGAATATTTTAAAGAAAACTGTATCATTCTCATTTTAACGCGCCCAAGTTTGTTTAAATCGGCTTAGCCGTTTCGAAGATACAGGGGGTTATTTAAGGAAACCTTTGAATACCCCCCACCACTTTATTTCTAGACATACGTCAAAAGGTGCCAAACAAAAAAAGTTCAGATTATCCTCGACTTTAAAGATCAGTTATTTTTTTATTAGGTTAATATAGCAGAATTCACAGAAACATCACTTTTTTAGATTCAAGATTGCAGTTACGACCCCTAGCGGCCATTTCAGAAACTTGAAAATATTTTCCAGGTTTTTGTATTGGCCGTTTTAGTAACTTTTTTTGCGCAAGCCTCTACGATGGATAGTTTCCCAGATACAGTGCCTCGCATTTTTCGTTGGCCACCCTGTACATATGTACATATTATATGTAGGATGGAAGGTAAAAATGGAAACGTTACAGTATGGATACATTTGACAACACTGAACTAGTTGAATACCTCCACTCAAACGTCAGCCCTTCAAACTTGTTTTCTTTTCTAAACGTGGTTAGTACATTGATATATTCAGTGATATATCCGTTATTAAATAAATAAAAATGGTTCTTTTGGAAAATGATTTGGTATTCTATAATTTCTACTTCCTACTGCCCTGTTATTAATTACATTTTACGGTTTACAGTTTTTATCGGAACTTACAAAGTTCTTTCAGAAGTCAAGGCTTAATGGATCAGTTAGTATGACATTTAAACGATGTAAGCTTATTTTAAAGTTGTTTGAAAATATATACTGTTTTGTTTAAGATGATGGTCGAACTAAGCCAATTCCAAGAGAGGGACGGCCACCTTTACCTGATTCACAAGAACATATGTGTTTGATTAGAGCAAAGCTACGAACAAAAAAAATTGCAACAATTGTTCATCAGAAAGATATAAATAAATTTCAAGTAGCGTATAGTAATTTATTAAAAGGAAATCTTGATGGTTTAAAGAAATTAAAGAAGGCCAAGACTAAAACGAAAGTGGAGTAACATTTTATTTTACATAATAGAATTGTTGAATGAACATTATTTTTGTTTTAATATTATGGATTGGGATAGGATGTTTTTTTTTAATAAATGTTATAACTATAATCATATAAAATAGCTTAAAGTGTATTTGTATTTCATATGAAGTTTGAAATGTCAATTCTTACATTTTAATTAGGCACATCTCTTTTGTGGATTGTAGTGTTGAATAATTGTGGTACAACTAGAGTTGTATTAAAATGAAAAGTGTATTATGACATTTTATGTGTAAAATGTGAAAATTCGTAATGGATGAGTCCGTGCTAGTCTTTAAAGGTTGTACACTTAGCCACATTGTCCTTTCGTCTACAGGTGCTCGGTTTTGAAACAAAATAATGTGTTAATATGAGTGTATAATTTAGCCACCGATCAATGATGCACTGTGTTAAGTGGTGTTATGATGTCTTCTCGTTTTATTATATTACCTTACATAAAGTCACACTATTTACTATAACACTTGAAACCACTGTGGTTTAAGCTTAAACACAATGTGATATAATGAATCTATATTTCTCTTGTGCTGCAAACTTCCCAAAACAAATTGATACCACGGCATTTTTTAATGTAAATAAAAAATTTGGCTGTTACGTACACAATACAATTCTTCTATTTGAGTATTAGAACACAACTGCAAATAAGGTAAAAAAAACAAAATAAAACACATTCATCCTAGTTATATGGATTAATGTATGACTGAGAAGATGCCAATGTTCATACTATTTTCTCTTGATAGGTAGCAGAGGATACCACATTCAGATATAACTCAATTTTAACATTTCACAGATGTATTTAACTAGATGTAGTTTTTTAGTGAAATTTTTACGATTGCTAATGAAAGGTACATTTCTCTTCGCTGAAAAGGCATACAAGGCCAGAGAGCGATTTTTGGTTTTTTAAGCTTTGTATATTTGCTTTAAATTTATTTCCATCGTTGCGAGTGAAAATGTTCAAATGAATGTCACAATATTTTAATGGTTGGATGACAATGGCATTGACTAACATTAAAGAATGAGTTACATAACTTAAATCTAAGTGTATGCAGTTTTCGTGAACAGAAGGGTACGTAAAATTTATAAAGTAATTTTTCATATTGTACCTAGAACTAACTAAAGCACTCATGGTGCTTGAGCGTGAGTGTCAAAATAATACTTTATAGTAAATCAAGGATAAAAGAATTCTATCTATTCAGAGGAAAATATGTTTTAAATATAAGAATACCAAATATCTACTGTTCCTGAAAACAATTTATTCACGTTTGTCTTTAATAAGTAATTGTTAGATAACTTCTTAAAGGTTGTTGTTTTAGTGAAGTCAAAGAACATTGCCTGATTGAAGTGTTTTTGTGAGGCACTTTTGCTAAAAAGTCACTATCCTATTCAAAGTTTCCAAGGCGGCCATAAAACAGTACAGCATTTTTTGGAAGATTGAAATTGTATTCGTAGCAATTAAGGTACATCCAGAGTGCACCAATTCTCTACAATATACTCTTGAATTTTTCATATTAATCTTAAAATGTGTTTAGTGTTTTCGGTTTTAGATAAGATATATATTATAGGCACCTACCCAGCCTATATATCTCATATAACATTGAAAAATTATATTCAATAAAAGTGCTGGTGTGGATTGGATTTATACATTTGCACACAGATTCAAAGTAATTTTGGGTAACATGCATAAATGTGGTCTGAGAATCTTTCATGTGTTAAAACACAAATTTGCTAATAAATTGTATTGAAGCACCTTTCTACAAAACTATTCATTGACATTATGTAATTATATACTCTGGTGTTATGCAGCATTCTTCACATTTCAGACTAGTAAAACATTTTCCAGAGTATAAATGCATCAACTTCCTTATCTCAACTTTCCTGCTTTGGATGCGAGTATACATTAACAACCTCTGCGAATTGATAGTATAGACTAAGGTGTATTTGGTCAATACTAACTGTAACTGTTCTTGAAAGCTAAATTATCAAAACAAATGTTCTAATTATTTGACAACCGAATATAATCTTAACCGTGTTTGGATAAAGTTTTAATGAAAACCATTCTAAGAAAAATCAGTTACCTACAACTGTTGCACTTTATTAGACTTATATGAAGAAAACAATACATTTTTCACGCTACTTACCTTACCAATTGTTATTGCTGTGTTCATGGTACCAGTAGTTACATAGGTAGGTACAAGAAAAGGAGAATTATCTAAACTGCCAATAGTAATGCCACAAGTTTGATGATTATTGTAATAATTCAGACGATTTATTAGTTAACCAAAGTTTATGATGTAATGGAAGTATACTTAACAAGTTTTGCAGCGAGTGATATTCCTGAAAGCAACATAAATAGAGTTGGCTAATGAAAGTCTGCATTATAAAAATAATCATCCTATGAGTTGTATTTTGCATGACTATTCAATGTATATATTACCATGCTGATTTACTATGGCTTCTATTCCATTACAATTATGATTGGTTTGTAACTTGTAAGCATGGAATAGTGAGAAAAACACCTCACTTTGCTTTCTCTTATACGAATAATTGTTTTGCAGATTTTGGGCTGAAAAAACTTTATTTTGCTTTATAATGGTATACAGCACATTTGCAACAGAATGTAAATATTAGGCATAACTTTTGTAACAATAGTTATTTGTCAGAAATGATATTATTAAAAAGTGGGCACTTTTTAATCCAATGCCGCTCCATTAAGCCTTCCGAAAGAATGCAATGATTAGCACATTTTAATAAAATATCTTCTTTGAAACAACGATCGCAGATAAGAATGCAGACATCTATTGTGTCCATTGGTTGCACACGTGGATGTGCAGAACTCGAAGTGCTTATTGCTAGTAGAATCAGTAGTACGCTGAACCAGTGAACCGAATCTGTAAAAAAGAAAAATCAGTTTAAACTAAGCTGGGTGATAAAATGTACATTCTGGTAGAGCTTGCTAGTGTTAAACAACACCTTGTCGGCCAGTTGCACAAAGGTGGGTTAAGCCAGGATTAAGAAATATGATTTCATGTCAAAAATTATTTAAATCCTGGGATTAACATATAATCCCAACATTTTAAAAACCATCTCGCCTGTTTATGTGCGCGCGCGTGGTTGCGTGCGTGCGTCCGCGCGCGCGCGCGTGCGCCCGTGCGTGTGTGTGTGTGAGAGAGGGTGTGTGTGTATGAGTGTGTGCGTGTGTGTGTGGATGTGGATGTGGGTGTGCGCGTGTGCACGTGCGCGTGCTGTGGTGTGGGTGTGCGCGTGTGTGTGGGTGTGCGTGTGAGTGTACGTGTGCGTGTGGGTGAAAGTGTGCGCGTGCGTGTGGGTGTGGGTGTGTGTGTGTGAATGTGTATGAGTGGTAGGTGCGGGTGTGCCGGTGGGCGGGGGTGTGAATGGGTGAGTGCGTGTGTGGGTGAGTACGTGAGTGCGTGAGTGTGGGAGTGCGCAGTGCGCGAGTGCGTGAGTGTGTGGGTGTGTGAATGTGAGTGTGTGCGTGAGTGTGTGATTGTGAGTGTGTGGGTGTGTGAGTGTGTGTGTGTGTGTGTGTGTGTGTGTGTGTGTGTGTGTGTGTGAGTGTGAGTGCGTGTGGGTGTTGGTATGGGTGTGGGCGTGCGCGTACGCGAGTGCGCGCGCGTGTGTGTGCGCGTGAGAGTGTTTGAGTGCATGTGTGTGTGTGGTTGCGTGCGTGCGTATACGTACGCGCGTGCGCGTTTGCGTGCACGTGTGCGTGTGAATGTGCGTGTGTGTGTGTGGGTACGTGCGTGGTGTGTGGTTGCTTGCGTGCGTGTGCGTGTGAATGTACGTGTGTGTGGGTGCGTGCGTATCTATGCGCACGTGCATGCGTGCGGGTGTGTGTGATTGTGTTTGGATGTATGCTAGTATCCACGATAACTCCAGAACGACAACACAATCAACAAAACTTCGTATTTAAGCTTGTCTGTATGTCCCCTGGAGCTGATTATATTTTGGGAGGGGGGTTATTATGAGCAGTTTTTGATTTTTATCAAATATTTCTGAAACAGCTCTATATTTCAAAGATATAAAATTCCAGAATACAGACTTTAAACATATCGATTATGTTCTACGCAATTTTTGGACACAATGCATAATTTAGCAAACAGATTCTTAAGGTAGAATTTAAGTCACGTGTTAGTTCAAGTTTTATCAATATTTGAATAAGTTTATAAAAAAATAACTTTCCTTCATAAAGTTTCTTAACATAAAATAAGTCTAAAAATCAATTAATTGAATTGAAAATGCTTATTTTGCATTATTGGTATTTTATAGAGGGGGCGGGGGCTTTCGAAGTTAGCATGTTTGTCTATCGTTGTCTAACTGACATAGAATATTGTTTTTGTGTTTACAATGTTGCCTATTATCGTTATGAACGTATTAAGGAAGAGGTTTCACGATTATCCTAAACAAATTATAAAATGTATTTCATTTATTAGAATTTCTACTTTGTTGGTTAGAAAGTCGTGTTGTTCCACACCAGATATTTATTTATAACAATTTAAATCTACGACGACACAGTTACAATCGCCACTACATGCTGCATTTATTTTAAATTGACGTTTATATTTTGTGTAAGTAGTAATAAAGAATAAACAAAGCGCCACTGTTTTGTGAAACAAAATGTATATAATTTAGTAAACAACTCGAACTTATTGTTTTGTGAGACTGTTCAAGTTTAGCTTTTTTGAGAAAGTAGTGTAAATGTCACTTTAGGGCCCCTGGATGCGCTGGTAGTGCAAATGCTTATGAATATTCTATGTATCCTCTGCATGTCTGAATGTTATTAGCCAACCTTAAAACAGAATATAAACATCACATAAGCGAAATAAGTTCACCAACTTTATTAGCCTTTGTGAGATATCTATGGTGTGTATATGTACTTAATCTTGCAGCTAATCATTATATTTCTGTATTGTTCTTTTTAAGTGCATTTTTAAGAATTAAATAAAAATGCAATGTTGTTAGCGCTTATTTTACGGTCTGTAACATAATTTTCGTTTCTAGAAAAAAACTATTGATCCCAATTTTTTAATTTAATAATAAAGTCACCTTTCATCAACAACAAAAATGAAAAAGGATATTAGTGGTTTTTCATGTAAAATTTGGTCATTTCTAACGAGAAACGCCATTAAGGACAAAAATAATCCAAGGGGTTTATCACATCAATCGCCCATCTATTCCGTAATAATACACTATTTTTCGTACTACCTTTGCTCATTTAACATCTAAAATTCTTTGTAGATTTTTAATTTTTAATGCATTACGAATTCCAGGTTGCATTTATATTGGGTGAAAACTCCCTTACTAACAAAATAAATATTACGTAAAATACAACGTAGTGAAGAAGCGAATGCTTCTAAACCTTCACCTTAGTTTTAAACACTTTCACTCAGGGGCCGCACGAGTTAAATCGTTTACGTAATTTCGTTAATTGCAAATTTCTACAAATAAAAATATCCATTAATAATTAAATTTCATTGGTTGCTTGTCCCAGATTTTGTTTACTGTCACCTTTAATCCCAGTTAGTTTAATTAGTTTACACCAGGAAATAAAGTACAACCTTCAATTGTTTATGCTCAGACAACTACTCAAGGGATTAATAGGTACTTTAATCCTGTGATATATATGCTATTTTTTGCACGGGAAGAATTAAAACGATTTTTGTGTCAGAGATGGCGTTGCAATTTTGTAACACAAAATAATTAGCAGAATAACATTACACTATAATGTAGTCTATTTAATGTCATATCACATTAGTAGTATCTGACATCTTCCAACCTCAAGTTTTTCTACTTAGTATTGTAAAGTTATTTTATAATATTATTTCAGTAGATATTATGTTTTCCTCATTTTTGTTTCATGTCTACTGCATTTTTTAAACTTGTTTATCACATCTTCATTTTGATTGATAATTTCATACTTAAAAAATTTGTAAGCATTTAATCCATTGAATTACACAGGGTGTCTGAAAATTAAAATAACTCGATATATCCTAACAGACCTTAGTTCAAAAGTGAATACTAAGAGAGATACAAGGTGGTAAAATAAAAGAAAGTAAAAACGTTTTTCTCTACTAATGGTTACAGTTTTAATCGTCTTACCTTGAACATTTGCATAGCGAGGTTTTGGAAGGGGAAAAACTTGAAATCGGTATTATTTTTCCTGTGCCGCATAGGGGGCGCCACTTATTTGAAGTTTCATTTAATTAAAACGCCGAAAACTTGTATATTGTTTTTATATTATCTTTAGTAAAAAATATTAAATACTAAACCTTATCGCTTAAAAAAGGTATGCTTGTTGAAAGTTGCTAAAGTTAACCGTTTAAGAGTTGTTCGGTAATTTATTAGCTAATGTTAAGGGTAATTTTCGTATAATTCATAGAGTATAACATTACTTCCTAACAAATAAATTGTACTTCATAGCAAACGTTCAAAATAGGGGCCATTTTATTCAAGAGGAAAGGTAAGTTGTAAACGTATATACTATAATATTAGACTCAATTGATACTTTCAAAATTACCCTAATTTAATAAATTTAATAAATTAGCAAACATCTCTAACAGTTAATTTTAGCAACTTTCAACAAGTATACATTTTTTAAGCGGTCTATTATTTAATATTATTCTTTTTATTCCTAAATATACATAGTGGTTGATTAATGTGATAAGGCTTAGTACACCCGTTATAATAAAAGATACCAAAAAAAAAAAAACTTATTTACAAAAATTTCAGGCAGCTACATATAAGCTTCACATTGTAAAATTAGAAATCCGCTTCAGTTCTCCATTACAACCATATATAGTTGTAATATGTTATACACAGTATTTAAAAATTCAGCACCCTGCATAATCAAAAAGAAGTACAAGAACAATGATCTATCGCAGCCACAGTTTTTGGATGATTCTCAAGATTTATAAAAATGTATTAATTTTGTCAATATTCATTAAAACTAATACAGAGTAAGTCAAAACACACGTACATTATTTTCTAAGTAGTTTTAAATGGATCGCTCTGTATTTTATTTTACAATTACAAAGTACTATAAGTACTATTACCATACTTTTATTTTTATTAAGCATTCCCTATGCCTCAAGTTAATAGTTTTTGAGATATTCTCATTTTTCTATGTATTAATTAAGTATCTAAATGTTTCATAATTTTATTTAGAGCTGACCATGATATGATCTGAATATTGGGAGAATGTAATAAAAACGCAAGAATTTATCAGGAACGGTTTTCTAAGAAGGACAGCCTACCACAGCAAGCTTCGAAAGATTCAAGGATCGGTTTAACTGCATTGGTTCAGTTGCATATGAAAAACACGAACGAACAAAAAATACTGTTACGGAGGAAAATGAATTAAATGTGTTGCTTGCAGTGACTGAAAACCCACATACAGGTACAAGAAATATTTGCAACGAAAAAGAACTTACCACTTCGTACAAAAAATTCTTTCTAAAAACAAGATGCACCCTTACCGCATTCAACTCCATCAAGAATCAAATGGCAATGATATTCAGAAGAGAACTATATTTTGTGAATAGGCCTTAGAAAAGTTAACCAAGAGAGATTTTTTTGATTATGTACTATTTGGTGGTATAACTTTCATTATTATTTTACAAGAAATTCATATCACATAATTACATACAGTCAAACTAGATGATCGCTAAATGTATGGGGAGGTATTATTGGTAACTGTATAGTGTCACCATATTTTTTTGAGCGCATGAAAGTAGTGACATGTATTGAGCTTTTTTAGTAAATCAGTTACCTGTATTTTTTATATTTAACTGGAAGAGGTTCCATTTCGTATATGTGAACACATGTGGTTCTTGCATGACGGTGCTCCTGCTCACCATAATACATTAGTTCAAGGTGAACTTGACGATCAGTTTCCTGAAAGATGGATCGGAAGAGGTGGACCAGTACGGTGGCCACCCAGATCTCCAGAAGTTAGTAAAATGTTAATGTAGTAATGCTTCGTAATGTAACTAACTCTCTCAATGACCGCTTTCAGGCATGCCTTGGGCGGACATTTAGTCAAGTAAGCGTTGGTTTTTATTTTTTATTCCTTTGAGTGCTGTTTTTTATTTATCCGTTAGTAAATTTCATGTAAAATTTATTTGTAATAAATAAATTTTTATAAATTTTGACAATCATTCAAAAACTATGGCTGCCATAGATCATTGTCCTTGCACTTCTCTTTAATTACACAGGGCGATGATCTTGTTACGATTTGTATGGAAAATTGGTTAAAACTTTTTAAATACTCTGTATAACATATTACAACTATATATGGTTGTAATGGGGAAGTGAAGCGGATTTTAAATTTAAAGTAAAATACAGGATGTTTCATTAAAAAAATATAACTTTGATGCGGCACAGCGTTACGAAAACGCGAAGCTTATAGCTGCCTACAATTTTTGTAAATAATTTTACGTGTATGTAACACGTCTAACGTGTAAACTAGGCATTACGTAATGCGGTTACGTAATGAAAATTATAACTGTTACGTTATAAACAGGGTGGGTGTCTACTGTGAGGATGGAGGATTGCTCCTTAACTATTAGAGATATCAAAACTAATTTTGGTGTGGTAATAAACGATCATCGGACTAACATTCTAAAAATATTTATGTATATACAGAGTGATTGACAAAAATATGCCAACCCAAACCTGTTTTTTATGGAACACCCTATATGTTATTGCATTTTTTGGATTCACTGTTACATTTAGAATAAAGCATAGAAATTTATATCTGTAGCACTAACCGTTCTGCAGATATCATCACTTTAGTACCAAAATATAGTTAACTTTGGAACCACGATGCGAGCGTTGTCACTATGATCTTGTAAATCTGTTTATACCACCGACTATTCATAATAGTCTACTAACAAACAAACTGAGACATTTTTCGTAAACGTGTAAAACTATACAGAAATTTTTCTCAATTTTTTCAAATGCATCATCCTGTATATTTTTCACATTCCGATTCCTCGTGAAAAGTAGATACTAATTAATAATCATGGGCATAAGACAGACCATTCTTGAGATATTGACGCGTTATTTTAAAATACTGACATACAGAAGAACAAATAGAACAAAATCCAAGGCAAATAAGAAAATACGAATGGCAACTGATAGGAAAACTTAATTAAAAAACTACACAATAAAATAATTCTCTACACCTAAAAATAAGTTGTACAAGTAAACATAAACGAATAAAACCATAAATTCAAATTGAATGTTCGAAATACTGACCACGCCTAGCTTAAACACTTTGCAATTCGCCCGGTAAGCGAAAGATTCACACGCAACAACATTAGAGGCGAAATGGATTGAAATTTTTCATATCTTCGCTTGTGGCGGTAAACTTTTCTTTAACGTAGCCCCAACGGAAGAAATCAAGGGGAGTAAGATCCGGTGATCTTGCTGCCAGTTTTGCACACCACCTCGTCCTATCCAGGCTCAACGGATAACTGCTATCGAGGTATTGCCTAACGTTGATTGCATAGTGTGGCACCATCCAGTTGAAACCACATCGTACGAATATTATCTACCTCGATATTTTCCAAAAGCTCGGGTAAATAATTTTCCAAAAACTGTAAATATCTTTCTCCAGTAAGACTCCTATCAAAGAAAAAAGGTCTAACCACATTAAAATTGATTATATCACCCCACACATTAACTGAACATCGATGCTGGTGATCAACAACTCTTAAGATGTGTGGATCAGTATCTGAATAGTGGTGATAGTTATGAGTATTAATACTGCCATTCTTGTGAAAAGTTGCCTCATCCGTAAATAGAATGTTATTAACAAAATTGGGTTCTTCATTTACTTTAGTAGTTACCCATTGGCAGAAAGATTCACGATTTTGAAAATCTATTTCACTTAAAGCTTGACGTTGCTCGATATGATAAGGATGCAATTTGTTTTTTTTAATAAAGCTGCGAACTGTATTTCTATTTAGGTCTAGGTGAGTACTTAGCTCTCTGGAAATAATTTGTGGATTTTCTATACGAGATGCCATAACTTGAAACTCGATTTCTTCATTTGGGCTTGTGTTTGCGCGCTTGGGATAACACACACTTCCACAATTTATAAATCTCTCAGTTACATTCATAAACGATTCTTTCCGCGGCTGTCTTCTCTCTGGGTATCGTTCACAGTACAAACGGGTAGTCAGCAAAGCATTTCTTTGAGCTTCACCGTATATAAAGATCATATGGATCATTTCTTCTTTGGAAAAAATCATTTTATACAAAAATTGACAAAACGACAATCCAAAAACACACAAACTAATGGAACAATATTTTAATGATTATACAAACGTCAAAACAATAGATGCAATTGTTACTCTTTATTACGAGCGGCTAGCCTACTTGATTTGTTTTGTTGAATTCTATTGTGATAGTAAATTTGTATTTTAGAATATTTTTACGTAGAAGCGTCAATATCTCAAGAAGGGCCCGTCTTATGGCTATGAAACCTATTATCAATTAGTATCCACTTTTCACGGGGAATCGAAATGTGAAAAAATATACAGGGTGTTGCATTTGAAAAAATTGAGAAAAATTACATTTCGGGTAAGTTAATCATTCTGTATAGTTCTACATGTTTGTTTGTTAGTAGACTATTATTAATAGTCGGTGGTATAAACAGATTTACAAAATCGTGGTGACAACGCTTGCATCATGGTCCCAAAGTTAACTCTATGTTGGTACTAAAGTGACGATATCTGCAGAAGGGTTAGTGAATACAAAAATGCAAACATATACAGGGTGTTCCATTAAAAAAACAGGTTTGAGTTGGCATATTTTTATCAATCACCCTGTATATACCTAAATATTTTTAGAATATAGCTCCAATGATCGTGTATTACCACACCAAAATTGGTTTTGATATCTCTAATAGTTAAGGAGCGATACTCCGTCCACGCAGTAGACACCCGCCCTGTATATATTATTATAATTCTACTCTTCTATTTTGAAATAAAAATATAATAATTTATTATTATTATTATTGATGTTTTATTTATAATTTTCCATATTACCCTGATTTAATTTTAACTTTAGCTTGCAATTTCTTATACTACTTATATCTAATTTATTACTCTAAAACTCACTATTTTCATCACTTCCCTGTTTATACAACGTGTCCCAGATAACATTTCCAGCATGGGGATCTCGCTTATTATAAAAGTTACAGATTTGGTTAAATTAAATGAATTACTCCTAAGGATTAGTGAAATTATAGGACACTCTCCAATTTCCAAATTTCCACGATGGCAAGAAAAAGAAAAATGTCAAATTTCTTTTTCTTGTAATATCTTTTTTGTTATATTAGACATATACATTTTATTTGCACTTTCTTAAGATATTTTTTATGCAGAATTTAAATATCAATTTGGATTTTTTTTCACTTTCTATTTTTTAGTTTCAACCCCTAAATTAAATTTTTCTTATGGAACGACAAGTCGGCTTTGAAATAATTGATCGTATTTTTTATCCTCTTTACAATGATATAGCACATGTACTATCTAAAAACAACAAAGAAAATTTAAAAAAATGTATTTTATTAAAGACTCTAACAATAAGCAGGCCGTGAAACATAAAAACACAATCGAATTTAATGTCACTTAAAAATTATTTGTTCCAGAATATTTTTGTGTCAAACATGGCTTTATTTACTAATACTGAAAAGTTTGATATGTTGAGTTGTTATATCTTGTCTCATAAAAACAGTATAGAAGCTGAACGGATGTACTTGAGGCTGTATCCTGAAAGAAGGCAGCCCAGTGTTCGTACGTACAGAAATTTGGTAATTAATTTACAAGAATATGGTTCATTTTCAAAACCTACTAGACATCCTAAATTACGGAATGAAGATGCAGAACTAAATGTATTACAATCAGTTATTGAAAATCCTTCAACATCTGTTAGAGAAATTGAACATAACACTGGTATTTCGAAAACTACTTCACAAAGAATTTTAAACGTTATAGGTATTATCCGTATAAGTACACCATTCTGCAGGGACTTAGAGATGGAGATCAGGGGAGAAGATTACAATTTTGCCAATGGTATGTTAATCAATGTGAGAATAACGATAATTTTCCAGCTACGATTTTGTGGTCTGACCAAAGCAGATTTACAAATAATGGCCTTTTCAATCGATACAATGTTCACTTTTGGGACCCTGAAAATCCTCACGTTGTTAAGGAAAGTCGGCATCAAGTGAGATTTGGTTTTAACGTCTGGTGTGGCATTTTAGGCGCTAAACTTATTGGGCCCATATTTTTGAACGAAACATTAACTAGTGAAAGGTATTGAGAATATTAATATCTGCTTCCAACAAGATGGCGTCCCACCCCACAATTCAAACATCATCAGCGAATCGGTTTCTAAATTCATGGATTGGTAATCTAGGGCCGATTTTATTGCCACCCAGATCTCCAGACTTAACGCCCTTGGACTTTTTCCTTTGGGGCTACGTAAAAAATCGAGTGCACGTGCAAACATTTGAGAATGCCGAAGATCTTCGTGAAACTGCTCTTGCAGCTTTTGGTAGCATTAAACGTCAAAAACTACGCAGAGCAATTACGTCGACACTACGCAAGGCACAATTATGTTTAGAACGGAATGGTCAATTGTTTGAACATCTTTTATAATTGGATAATTATCTCCAATACTATTACCTGCTTAACTCTTGTTATCTATTATTATTTGTCGTTTTCTCATGTTTCACGGCCTACTTATTGTTAGAATCTTTAATAAAATACATTTTTTTAATCTTCTTTGTCGTTTTTAAAAACAGATAGTAGGGGAGGGTGGGGCAACGCGGACTATTTAAGGGAAAATGGCTTATAGACTCGTTATAGAAATATATTGAGAAATCCCCATAAGCTCAAAATGTTCATTTAACATTTGACTATTATTATTGAAAAAGTTAAAACTAAAATAGTCATACGTATTTTGGGGGTATAAAAAAAATGAGGGCATGACAAAAGTTCACTTTGCCCCATGACTTGGGGCAATGTGAACTACCCAATCCTATATAAAAACTGAAGGAACAAAAATTTAATCACAATAAAATTGAACAAAGGAGAACTTTTATTTACGACATTATGGCTCAAAAAATAAACAAACAAAAATTTTATGAAATAAAAAAATGCAAATTATTTAAAGGCAAAATTCACATTTGAATTCTTCGTCGTCCCCTGGTTCGACTCCGGCACATGCTTCATGTGCCCACTTGAAACATCCAGAACACCGTACCCAACCATCGCCATTTAATGATTTGGAATACCATTCATTGCAGTATAAACATTCTGCATCATTGTTCTCATTTTCACTATTTTCAACTATTTTCTTAATTATTTGTTTTCCTTTATTTTTTTTCTAGGGTGCCTGCTCATTTTCTATGTTTCTTTTAATTTGTTTATTTATCTTTGATAATTTTTCCATTTTGAGCTTTATTTCATTCTTTAATTCTGCTTTATAAGGACTAGCAGTTAATATGGCTGCTTTGCCTTTTTTTACTTTTCGTGTCGAAGCTTTTACTTGGCTACACTTTGGAAGTGAATGGATATCTTGAGGACTCTGCATTGCAAAACTACTTTTAATATTTTCTATGGATCGTAAAGGCGAAGAGACTGGTTTTGAGACAGACTCTGGTGAATTCACAACATCAGTAGAAGTTGAAGCTCTAGGTTCTTTTTGTTGAGTAGGTGACAGATCATTTATTTTTAATGGAATTGGAGTCAGGGTCACCAATAAAGTACTGTTTGATCTAGAGGTTCAAGGAATTGGATCTTCATGTGCAGACTGCGGCAGAACATTTTTTTCGAGATTTTTCTGTCACAACTGATGGTGCAAAGTCTATATCTGTAAATATATTCGGATCGTATGGGACCAAACCGCATTTTTTGAAAGCGTTAATAGAATTTAAGGGAGTTACTGCCTGCAAATAGGCTTCTCCAAAAATACTGGCAATTTGAAACACTGTGACAACCCTGCCAGGATTATTATTAAGATATTTTTCTAAAGCTAGATCGTAATACCGCGCCAAAGGAGCCATAAATCCAACGTCCATTGGCTGCATTTTGTGGGTGCAGTGGGGTGGTAGGCAAACTATATGTACATATTGAGCTCTAGCCATATCAATCACTTCTATATTCTTGGTATGACTACTATGTCCGTCTAAAACCAGTAAAACAGGATCATCCTCGCTAGGTTTAACTTGTTGAACAAAATGCTTAAACCAAAATAAGAATATCTCGGTGTTCATCCAACCGCTATCACTACAGGCAAATATGGTGTCAGGTGGTGCACCATTTTGGAGTTCAAATTTCATCCTTTCTCTTGCAAAAACTAGTAATGGAGCTACATAATGACCTGCCGATGACATAAAAATAAGCGCTGTTGTGGTTCCACTTGTATCGGCCGATGTAAGTCGGTCAACTTGTTTTCTACCCTTCTGCGCCAAAATTTTACTATTACATTTAGGCACGGTACCTAAACCTGTTTCATCACAATTGTAGATCCTTGTTGCCTTAATGTTCTTAGAGTCCCAAACTTGCTTATATAAATCGAAAAATAGTTTTACATTGTGAGGGTTAAATGCTTGGGTCCTAGCAGTAGATGTGGACCCAGGTTTTCGTAGGGAAATGGCTGGATGTCGCTTACGAAATCCATAAGCCCAATCAAGTCCGGCTAGTTCTTTCGATTTATTGAAAGTGTGAGGTATACCATTTTTTTCGGCCAACTGGAAAGCCAGAGAACGAAGATCAAGCAGTGTACTTCCATAAAGACGAGATTCCATGTCCAAAATATAATTTACGAGTTCTTCTTCCTGCTCTTTGTTAAAAACAGGTCTATAGTACCCCAGTCCTTTCTCGTTAGGTAAAATTCGTTTATTTGTTTTCTTACATCGTCGAATCAAAGTAGCTTTTGGTACATGAAAATATTTACTTGCTTTTAAATAGCCAAATCTACCCTCTTTAACTGCTTTTATAGCTTTTTGCATTGAATCAAGTGACCATCTATGTTGTTCCGTTTTCCTTTTGTAGTCTCGTACCATTTTTGCAAACTGAAAATAAAGAAATTAATTTAATTTTCTATAGTAATAAAAAATATAATTGGGGCAAAGTGAGCTACTAATGGTTCACACTGCCCCAAATGTACTTTAAAATAAAAAGTTGGCGTTTAGTTAAAATATTGAATAGAAGTTGAAACAATTATATATGTGTTAAAAGGTATCCCCTGTAAGATAACTAGTGACTATTAAAAGTTAAAGAAAATAAATTTACTTACCAAGTAATTTAGCCTTAAAGTCAGCAGTGTCGTTACATCAGCCAAGAAAAAAACACGTTTATTTCTTCTAACTATCACAACCCACTCTCTATGACTCCGAAACTCACACTGAGCATAGATTGATCACGTACACATATTTGTACCGAATATCGTATGCGAGGTTGCCACTTTTTAAAAAAATACCGAGGAAAGTTTACATTGCCCCGATGGACCACGTTGCCCCATCCTCCCCTACATGTGCTATATCATTGTAAAGAGGATAAAAAAACGATCAATTATTTCAAAGCCGACTTGTCGTTCCATAAGAAACATTTAATTTAGGGGTTGAAACTAAAAAATGGAAAGTGCAAATAAAAATCCAAATTGATATTTAAATTCTGCATAAAAAATATCTTAAGAAAGTGCAAATAAAATTTATGTCTAATATAACAAAAAAGATATTACAAGAAAAAGAAATTTGACATTTTTCCTTTTCTTGCCATAAGTGTTAAAATGCATGGAAATTTGGAAATTGGAGAGTATCCTATAATTTCACTAATCCTTAGGAGTAATTCATCTAATTTAACCAAATCTGTATCTTTTATAATAAGCGAAATCCCCATGCTGGAAATGTTATCTGGGAAACGTTGTATATTTATTCAAATATGCTTCTTAAATTTTATCAAAGCTCTAATTTGTAAATCCTTCTTCTGTCTCTATATCAATTTTATGCATCCAATTATAAATTATATTACTACTTTCTCTATGTAAACACTTTTATTTCATTTATCCAATTTCATCAATTGTTCTATTTCTGCTTCCAAGTGGTATAGTTTTGCAAGTTTATAGCACAAAACTATTTTTATTTCATATATTTATAACAAACCTTTTTGTTTTAACTGCGGTTTACCGCTTGTATTTTGACAATTTTTTTTATATTTGTATCCTCTTCTTTTTTTCTTATTATACCCACTTACATTTTTTTTAAATCTAAATTAAACTAAATTTGAACTAATATTTTACGAATAACTTAAAATGAAAAAAACTAGCTAATTACAATTATTCTTCATCAATTCTTTATTTGAGCTATTTAACATTTAACTCGAAACAAAAAACACTATTACTTAAAAATTATTATTAATTTTATTAAATACATAAATAAAAAGTTTACCTCGAGTAGGATTTGAACCTACGACCTGTACTTTGCTAGAGTACCGCGCTAACCAACTGCGCCATCAAGGTTCAAGCCCAAATCGATTTAACTTTGTCTTTATGTATGTAGAACTGATGTAGAATTTACATCAGTTCTACATACATAAAGCACTAACCCAGAGGTGTGAATTATATTCCAGATGAGGCCGAATTTGAGCCTTATACAGCAGAAGGAGTTGTCGAGAGGTAAAGTACTGCTTAGATCTGGATAAAAAACCTATTTTACGAGCAGCTGTTTTGGTAGCTGACAGAAGATGGTCAACCCATGAGAGATTTGAAGATACAGTCATACCCAACAGAGTAATAGAGTCTGAAAAATTAAGAACTGAGCCATTCATACTTACAACAGGAAATGATTGATCTTTTTTGGCGGACATAAGGCAACACTGAGTTTTGTTAGCAGTAAATTTAACTAGATTATTGCTTCCCCATTTGAGAATACGTTGAATGTCTTTGTTGATTGAATTTTCCATTTCAACTTTAATTTCTTGATTTGACATAGAAGGTGGATTATCACAATGAGTAGACTGAGATGAACTACAGTGTTCGACCCATCATGTCCCATACATGTTCAATAGGCGAAAGATCTGGCGAGCGCGCAGGCTACGGCAATACTGGTAGCTGCACTTGATCCAGAAACCTTCTTGTAACATGTGCGGTATGTGGTCTAGCATTATCTTGCGGCAAAATACCATTTGGCAATGTCTGAATTAACGGTACTACCACTGGCTCCTAAACATTACCAGTGTAACGCTGAGCACTTAATGTGCATAGAATGAACAAAAGAGGAGATCTTCCACCAATACGTATGGCGCCCCAAACCATGACTCCAGGTGTTAAGCATGTGGGTTGTCTTTCAACAAACTCTAAATTTCGACGTTCTCCTCGAAACCTTCTGACAACCATCGTTTCGCCACAAACAAAAACGCGATTCGTCGCTGAAGACGATGTTATTCCATTGAAGGCCCCAGTCCTGCCGCTCTTGACACCATGCCAATCTAGCAATCTTATGCTTTTGAGTTAACTGGGGTCGTCGGTACGGACGATACGAATGTAAGCCAAAAGACTTAATTCTCCTGTAGATTGTTGACATTGATAGGTGATGACCAATAGCTCCTGTCCAGTTCCCCGCAACAGACCTTGTTGACTGAAACCGATCTCTTGTGGACATCCGCCTAAGAAGTCGTTTTTCACGATCATTGGTGCTGCGTGGTGATTTTCCACTGGGACGAGGTCGTTGAATATCTTCTTCAGACCAAGAAGACCAAACGCGGGCCATCGTGGTGTGCTCTCGATTAAGTCTTCTGCCGATTTCTCGAAATGACAAACCTGCTTTTTGCATGCCAATAATTCTACCCCTGTCAAAATCTGAAACTTGGGCAAAGTTTCATCGTTGTCTCACTAAGCGACTAGATTTCTTAAAATGTATAAATAAAAATTGTTGATAATTGATGTTAACAGTGGTGCAAAGTACATAATGACTTGTTCTTTTTCATTGAAACCTCCACTGTTTTCTATATGATACTGAAACATTATTTTGCCAAAATTCCAAAATCATAGCATTATTATTTCTAAGTGGTGCATTTCATTTGAAACGTAGTGTATAACAGTACAAAACCCCCTATAACATGGATATATGCAAAATACCTTTTATTTTATTTGCATTTGGATCTGTTAACTCATAAGAATTCTCAAAACACATTTCTTTTGCAGTTATAACCATTTTCACCTGTTCAAACCAAGTGAAAATTCCAACAATAATATTAAACTGCAAACCAGGTACTATGAAAAATCTCATTGAATATTAAATTTTACCTATTAACACATTTAAATTTATTATTTTATCAATAAAACTAGTTCTTCACATATGAATGAAACTTCATTAACATCTTTTTCTAAAATATTCAATTTGATAAAAGGTTATATCTGATCTCCAGCATCTTCTTCATCAAATAAAAATTCTTTTGGGTGTAAATAAGTAGTATTAAAACAATAATAACTATAACAAATTTTAAGATTTACGTTTTTTTTATAGAGGTCCATCAATTTCAACAATTTCATTTAGGCCATCCTCCTCTTGTCTTGTTGATTCTTCTCCTATATTTATTTGATTAATGGTTTTCTGATCATTCTTTACTTGTAATAAATCTTTATAAGTTTTTGTTCTGGTCCTCGTTGATAATTCCTTTGATAACCATTATAATTACATTGTCTAATACGTATTATAGTATCTTTTTTGATAATTACCTTCCTTATTGTATTTTCCATTTCGGTTATTGCATTCTAGAGTTTGGTCTTTACTTTATTGTCTCTCCTTTTCTGTTTCTTCTTCTGTCTTTGTTGTTTCTTCTCGCTTGTATCACAAGTATTGCAGAATTCATGTTTGCGATTGATGTTTGGCATACGGAGAAGGCAACCCATTTCACATAAGCTGATAGAACAAGAATGGTTTAATATGAAGAACCAGCGCAAGTTAAGGTCTCTTTGTCTTTTTCACAAAATTATTAGTAATAAATCTCCCTATCTTTATAATAAAATTACATTTCGTACTGATGTTCACCATTTGTATTTACGTTATGGAGGTCTGCTAACTATACCAGATCATCGCACAACTACATTTGAGCGATCGTTCACATATGAAATTGCTAGTCTCTATAACGCATTACCTAGTGAAATTAAATCATTATTTTTTATAAAGTTTAAGCAATATGTAACCTTAATCTTCCTTTAGATTAAAGTTATAAACCAGTTCCAGCAGATATTTTACTAAAACCATGAAAACAACGTTTTATATAAGTTTTTGTTATGAACGAATAAGTTCAAATGTAAATATGTAATTAAAAATTATTATTAATTTTATTAAATACATAAATAAAGTTTATCTCAGTAGATTTGAACCTCGACCTGTACTTTTAATACGCTAACCAACTGCGCCATCAAGATTCAAGCTCCAATCGATGCAAACATTGTCTTTATGTATGTAGAACTGATGTAAATTCTAAATATAATGAGATTACAATCAAATTACTTATATTAATGGAATATGAGCCTGCAATATCGCCATTATATTTAGAATTTATGTCAGTTCTACATACATAAAGACAAAGTTTGCATCGATTGGGGCTTGAATCTCGATGGCGCAGCTGGTTAGCGTGGTACTCTAGCAAAGTATAGGTAGTAGGTTCAAATCCTACTCGAGGTAAACTTTTTATTTATGTATTTAATAAAATTAATAATAATTAATTAATTAAAATAACGTTTTACATAGTTTTTTTCTAACTTGTACTGCCTGTCATAAGCATAATGGCTAATACATTTTTCTTTTTTTATTTTTTATTATGGTTTAGATGCGGGAGCAGGTGTGAGAAAAGCTCATTTTATTTTTTCTCAACTGAATCTCTTTTTTTGTTGTAAATTATTTTTCTTATAATAAAGGCATATATTATTATCTCTTTTCATTTTTATTACTTTTACTTGCTAAAGCATAACTTCTTACAATGTCTAAAAAATCTTCTAATTTAGTAATCTTTTGTAATGTCACTGCTCTTGTCACTTCATCTTCAAGATGTCTCGATAAATGTGTGATGATTTCATTCTCAGTCATCTCAGGTTGTAAAAATCGTACTTTAGTATAAATAATCGTAACATAATTTTCTCTTGTAGTAAATCTTCTGCCATCATATTCCCCATTGATTAATTTTTCCCTTACATTGGTTTGATATTGGTTATTCCAATATTGTTCTATGAATTTTTCTTTAATTACACTATACCATATCTCTGCATTTCCTCGCAACACCATTCCTACAAGTCTGAACTTTTCTTTTTTATCAAGAATCTCTTCAACAATACCATCCAGCTTTAATACAAAAATCATCGGAAACTGTTTTCCGCATCCATCAAATTTTGGTATTAAGTCGGAATTTATTCCTTTATACGAAGAAATATTGTTTGATGAAGAAATTCCTCCAGTTCTACTTACTGTTGTAATTCTTTCTTCGTTCTTTTTGACGTTTTCGCCAATTTTTCGCCAAATTTTTATCCCACCAAGCTAGCCGGCAAACCACTAATCATCTGTTGCCTATCGTGTTAATTTCAGTATTGACTGTAACAAAACTTCCAACTATTAAAGCAAAACTCTTCAATTTTTTACTTTAACACTATGTTCTGGGTGTTTCAAAAAACGTTCCGCTAATTTATAGGGTAAATAGAATATTAGAAAACAACGTTAGTTAGGTTAATAAACATGTGTCCGAAAATGCCTCCTTAAGAAGACACGCCCTGTAAAAGTGGCCCCAAAAACCCTTTTTTTTATTATCTCTGAAACGGTTTAAGGTACCTAAATGAAATTTAGATCACAAATACCTTTGATACGGTCATAAAAGATAGTGTTGACAAAATTTTAATATTCTTACAGGAGCGTCGTTAAGGGGGGGGGGGGGGTGCCACTTATTTTTCCCACAAACTTTTTTTATGAGAATATTTTTAATTTTTTGGCCAAAAATAATATTTTTTAAACAATTTGCCACAAAACTCTTGTTGAAAGTCAAAAAAACTACCGGTTTTGGAGTTATTTGAGGTTTTATGTTTTACCTAAAATAAGAAAATAAAAGAAACATCGAGTTAATTTTATTGAATTAAGACTGCAGACTCGCGATTTTTTTTGTTTGACAGATTCGTTTGACACATACTTGTTGATAGTTTAGGTTTGTTTAACAAGTAATAACGCTTTTAAAATCTTTTGAAATCAATATGTACACTAATAGTGACTATACCGACATGTTGTTGACATTAGGGGAATGTAATGTAAATGCTAAAGCATAAAAGGTAAATTCTGGTAGACCACGAGTGGAAGGAATTCCTCAAACAGAAGAAAATATTTTAAATCTAGTTGTTGCGGATCCTACGATAAGTGTAAGAAATGTGGCAAGGGCAAGTTACGCAAGTGTTTCTAGTGTACATCGTGTATTAAAAGAACAATTATTGCCCCTGTGTTACTACAGGCAAGTACAAGAATTATTGCCTGAAGGTCTTTTTTTGAGAAGAGACTTTTGCGAATTATTACAAGAAAGAAAGAGACAGAACCCTGATTTTGTACAAAATATTCTTTTCACCGATGAATCAAATTTTACTAGACAAGGTATGTTTAGTAGTCATAACAGTCACTTCTGGGAGAGGAAAATCCAAAGGTTAAACGTGTAACTCACTATCAACATAATTTTAAGTTGAATGTATGGGCTGTTTCAATAGGCAATCGTGTCGTTGTATACCATATTTTTGATGGAAATTTAAATGGTGATGGTTGCTTCGAATTTTTGGATAATCGTTTATTTCCGCTATTAGAAGATTTGCCTCTTGATCTTCAAAGAAATATGGTTTTCATGCATGATGGTGCTCCACCTCACAGTAGACGTGCTAGAAGATGGCTCAACGAACATTTTCCAAGTTGTTGGATTGGACGAGGAACTGATGCCCTTATCCACTGGCCACCAAGGTCCCCTGACCTAAATCTCTTAGATTTTGATGTGTAGAGTTTAGTCAAAGAAAAAGTATATTCAAGCGAAATAAATTCCATTGAGGAACTTCAAGCGAGAGTTGAAAATAATTTAAGAATGTTAATTCAAGAACCACGGCCACTCCAAAGCATTATGTTTTCACCAGAAAAACATTTACGATTATGTATTCGTGAAAATGGTGGGCATTTAGAATATTTAATGTAAAAACCCGTGTCTACTTATTCAATTTTTTTGTTTGTTTTGTGTTATTCGTTGTTTTTTTTAAGTATTTCGTTTGTCTGTTCTGAGTTAATGTCTCCAATTAATACTTTTTTTAAGTTCTAAATAATTTACAATATTTTTACCTTATAGTTGTTTCTGATACAATCATTATTTCCTGAGGTAGTTCGTTCTCCCGCATGAAAATTATTATTTGTTTCATTTTAAAATAATGTATTTAATTCGGTCAGCATTACTTGCTAAAACCTCAAATAACTCCAAAACCAGTAATTTTTTTTACTTACTACAAGAAAACTTTTTTTGTGGACAATTGTTTAAAAATTACTCTTTTTGTCCAAAAAACTAAAAATATCCCCATAAAAAAAAGTTTGGGAGCAAAATAAGTGGCAATCCCCCTTTAGCGACGCTCCTATACAAACCATTAAAAATTTGCCAACACTATCTTTTATTACCTAATAAAAGGCATTTGTAGCCTAAATTTCATTTAGGTATCTTATAAAAATATGGTAATGGTAATCGTATAAAAAGTGTTTTAATAATATAATAAAGAAATAAGTGTAAAAATGTTCTCCGAACAAATCGTTAAACTAACTGGAGATACAAACCATTCACCAAAAATAATGCCGTTGGCTCAGTCGGTAGTTTAAAGTAGGCCGATTCAATCTTTTGAGTTGCTTAATTACCACAATTTATGCTCGATTACTTCCACTGAATAGCAATATAATAACTGCCATGTAACACTAATAAAAAAGATCTCGGACGCCAAGTTATTTTTTTTAAATTATGCTCGGAATAACTAAACCGAGGTAGTTTACAATAAAAATTCTACCAAAATGTAAAAAAAATAAAAATATACAAACTATGTTTATTAACAGATAATGATAGGGTTAAATAAAATATATCTTAAAAACTAGTTATAGCCTTAAATTACTAAACAATTGTTATAAATATAAATACCTGTACAAAATATAATAAATCTTCTTGAGAACCCCTGGTATTATAAAAAATAAATGCGGAAATGCAAACCAAGGTGATGTAATCCTTGTATCAATGTTGCAAAATATCCCGAAATAATACTTCACATTGTAAACCACACCCAAAATGGAATTTTCCTTTCTTCATGAAATTGAATAATCCGTTTATTGCATTTTCTTGAAATTTCAAATAAAAAATTGCAATCATAAAATGAAAGCGTATGTAAAAATAGAATTAAACGTGTAACTAAAATGTAATTAAAGTAGAAAAGTAAAAGTAATAAAAGTAAAGCAAAGAGCAAATGCTATAATTTTTAGTATTACGAATTAAATTATCTTACCATTAAATCAATGGCACTTTTCACAAAATTTAGGTGGAAACCCAAAAATATGGCTTCCTGCATCTAACAGCGTACCACAAGAAGTGAACAAAAATGGACGCTCCGAATATCTGGTGATATAGCCGTGCGCGAAAAAATTTGCGTAAAGAATTAAGTCAACGATGACGTGTTGCGCGAAAATATTCAGCAGAAAAAAAATAATTTAAAGAAGTGGGAGTATAAACCTTTAAGAAGATATGCACTTAAGATACACCAAAATGCAAATTAAGTTGCCTACCACATACCTCTAAATCATTAATTAAAATTTTTTTCTTATATTTACTACTAAATGAACGAACAACATAATCACGGTATGTTTTAATACAACTCAAAATGGGTTGTTACAATCTTAAACCGTTCCAGAGATAATTAAAAAAATGGGTTTTGGCGCTACTTTCACAGGGCCGTATCTTCTAAAGGAGATATCTTCGGACACATGTTTATTAACCAAACTAATCTATTTACCCTAGAAGTTAGCGAAACTTATTTTGAAACACCCTGTATTGAATTATTTTAAATTAAAAAATCTCAGGTTTTACGTTGTACATGCAATTCGCGGACGCCCTGTATTGTTATGTTTTAGGTACTAATGCATTTACAGTGAAGTTAAGAAACACAATGTTTTATATATTTCTTATTAACTTGCCCTAAAAGCAGTGCACTGTAAAGAAGCGATACAATTAATAGCCTTAGAATAAAAGAAACAAATTGTAAAGATCCTTATGCATTAAACAAGCTTTAATTTAAAACTTAATGTGTAAAATATAATTTTTGGTAGTAATTTTCTTGCTATGATTTAAAGCGTAATATATGATAAACCTTTTACATCTTTGGGTTCAGTTTTATTGAAGCGTATAATTAAAAAGCAAAATATTTGATTGCTATCGACTGATAGCAAAGGATATAATATCCCATAGTCATAAATATTTGTTAATTAAATTTAAACTCGTTTCCATATTAATAATATTTTAATTAACTAATCGAATCATTTGCAGGAAATTTTATTAACTTTGATATTTTTTATGGTTATACGAAAGTGTGAAAAAACTGTTATAGAATAATGGAAATAATTTCACGAACAGTTGATTTTAATTTTATGACTAAAACCTCCAATTACATACAAACCTTCATCAGTACAGTTTTCACATTTTTCGCATCATTTCATTTTAACTCACAACATATGAAACATTTCTCACGCGACCCTTTTCATTAACGCCGTATATACCTAAAAGAATTATATAACCTAATTTGAATGAAAATTTTTGTTCCGATTTAGCAAAATAACAAATAAAGTAAAACTGTCTCACAATTCACCTTTTATTAGATTATAATATGAAACTGGATGACATAAAACGGCTAGTTATCAAACTAATGGTTCAGTTTAGCAGGTTAATAGAATGGTAATATGTCGTAGGTTTATCTTAAACCCTAAACTACGAAAATTATAAAAGAACTAACAACAAAAGCTTAAGTGTAAATAAATCATTTTTACTGCATTTTAAATAAATACAAAACTGATTTATCTTTCGATTTAGTTATATTTTTAAAAAAGAAAAGAATTTTTGTTATTTGATTTAATGTTTTGAAGGAACAATGTAAAAACGAGTATCTCGTGAGAAAATGTCCATATGAATTAATTAAAGTTTACTAATAATGCGGTATAGTAGATAATGTACAAAATAAATACAGGATTTGTACTTACTCATTACTGCTCAGTTCTAAACAATTTTCAGAAAATTTGCAGAGAACCTTTATATAGTAGGGAGTACATCATAAAATAACACCTGTTGTTTAGCACAATTCCGAATCATCAATATAATATCAAAGAAATCGTCCATAAAACATTATTATTAATATTTATTGAAAGCTTCACTCTCTTAATGACTGTATTTTTGTGTTATCGCTATATTATCAAAATCAAAACAAAAGGTTAATCCATAAAATTATGCATGAAAAAAGTACAGATGTTAATTACAGTTTTATTGATTTTTGAACCCTTAGTAACAAGAACACACTAAAAGTAATCCAACAACTTGCAACATATACTATAGCGCGTCCAAACCTCCAAATTCAGTATGGGGCTTATGGAAAAACAGTGCAGAATTGCCAAACTTATTATGCCAATAGATTACTGAGAGACACAATTTCTAACCTCAAAATTAATAAAAATATTTACAATGCAATACAAATTTAGATAAATCTGCAATGTACTTATGAATATATCGAAAACGACTACCCTTAATCTATACAAAAGCGAAGTAGGCGTATGTAATGTAGGGGTACATTACATGGCAATATTAATACATGGGATTGTGAAGAAGCTCTATCAGCAACAGCATGAGCAAATTTTTTTTTTTTTATGATTGTGGACCTGAACAGGCTAAATAAGGCCTATCGTGCTAAAGCACTCAGGAACACTTAGGAGGATGGATAGAGGGATAATGAATTGCCAATAGATGCCTATGAACAGCTACCTTAAATTTTCTCATATCATAAGTGAGAGGAAAACAGGAACTAGGGAGATCATTCCAGAGTTTAGAAGCCGTGTAGAAAAATGTGGATTGCGCCCGTTTGGTACGACAAGTGGAGATTTGTACTGCATACTGATGATGTAAATGAGCGAACCGAGTGTTTCTCGCAAAGATAGCCGGAGATGATATCAAAGAATGTAATTCACCAGCACAATAGCCGTTGTAATAACGATAATACAAAGAAAGAACTGAAACCATCCTTCTATGCTCAAGGGACTGTATGTGAGAAGTTAAGGACGGGTCATTTATAAGCCTAATCGCACTCTTTTGAATACGATCAACGATATCGAGAGCGTATTGGGGAGCACTAACCCAAAGGTGAGAATTATATTCCAGATGAGGCCGAATTTGGGCCTTATACAGCAGAAGGAGTTGTCGAGAGGTAAAGTACTGCTTAGATCTGTACAAAAAGCCTATTTTACGAGCAGCTGTTTTGGTAGCTGACAGAAGATGGTCAACCCATGAGAGATTTGAAGATACAGTCATACCCAACAGAGTAATAGAGTCTGAAAACTTAAGAACTGAGCCATTCATACTTACAACAGTAAATGATCGATCTTTTTTGGCGGACATAAGGCAACACTGAGTTTTGTTAGCATTAAATTTAACTAGATTATTGCTTCCCCATTCGAGAATACGTTGAATGTCTTTGTAGATTGAATTTGCCCTTTCAGCTTTAATTTCTTGATTTGACATAGAAGGTGGATTATCACTATAAGTAGACTGAGATGAACTACAGTGAAGAGTGCTATCGTCAGCAAAGCAATGGATGGGGTTAGTTGTTGAAGAAATAAGGTCGTTTATGTACAGCAGAAAAGTGTAGGCGCTATAACGGATCCCTGTGGTACGCTCGCGTTAATGCTAACTTCTTTTGAAAAAAGTCATCAACTACGACACGTATTCGTCTTTTATCAAGGAAACTAGAAACCCAGTTGATGAGCGTATCATTTAACCCAAACGAGGTGAGTTTGGCAAGTAAACACTTATGCCAAACTTGGTCAAATGCCTTTGAGATATCTAAAGCGACTACAACTGTTTCACCGGACTGCTCTACAGTATTGTTCCAAACTTGTGTCACACATGAAAGAAGATCGCCTGTTGAACGACTTTGCCTAAACCCATATTGGTGGTCACTAAGGAGTTTGTTAGTTTCAAGGAACGTGAGCAGTTGCTGATTGATGGCTTTTTCCATGATTTTAGACAAAATGGAAGTGATGGCAATTGGTCTGTAATTTGAGGATCGGTCTTATCACCTTTTTGGGAATAGGTTGAACATTTGCTAACTTCCATGATGAAGGGAATTCCCAGAAGATATAGAGATCGTATAGAGCTTAGATAGGACTGGTACTAGTTCGGGGAACATTTCTTTAAGACAATAGCTGGGATACCGTCTGGGCCAGTCGCCTTATTGAGATCAAGCCCACTGATGATCGATTCCAAGAGCTTGTACCGAAAATGGATTGGTTTCATAACGTCTTTTCCAGTATCATTGAGACACGGGTTTGGTGCAAACAAATCCACAAAAACGTTGGATTTATCTACAGAATCAGCAACTACCGATCCGTCAATAGATGTCAGGGGGGGGGGGAATGAAGATGTTCGAAAGTTTTTAGTAATGCCTTTTGCTAAAGACCAAAATTTACGACTGCCTAAAGGAGATGTAGCTAGTTCATTGCATTTTCGTTGTTCGAACAACTTTTTAGTTTTAGTGATGACACTTTTGCAGATATTTCTAGCACCAACGTATTCTACATGACTGTCAACCGATTTATTAGATTTCCATTTAATGTAACATTTATTTTTTAAAGATATTGCATCAGAACAAGCCTTATTGAACTAGGGTTTGGAACGTGAATGACCTACACGGTACTGTTTTTTCGGAATGTATAACTCCATTCCCATGAGGATGACTTCAGATACTGAAAGAGCGATGTCCGAAGAAGAGGACGACTTAAAACAATATTCACGCCACGGAAAGGTTGCAAAGAAATCCCGTAAATCACTCCATCGAGCTGACTTAAAACACCACAAGGTTCTATCGGTTTTGCGAACAACAGTGGAATTAGGTACAGTAGAAATGATTTTTATTAGACAACGGTCGGAAAGACCTAAAGGCGAAAGAACGGAAGTTTTATAAACAAGAGGGTTTGATGTAAGAAAGAGATCTAGAAGATGTGGAGTATGGTTAGGGTTATCAGGGATTCTTGTGGGTTCAGAAATCATTTGTGTGAGATCACATGAAATAGCAAATGTTTCTGCACTATGACCAGCCGGATTTGTAGTAGATGAAAATTGAAGCCAATTAGAGTTATGAACATTGAAATCGCCTACAAATGAGATATCACAAGATGGAAACTGTGACAGGAGATAGTCAACTTTCATACTAAGGTAATCGAAGAAGTCTTGAAAGTTGCTGTCATTAGGAGACCTATAAATGCAACAGTAGAATTTCACAAAATTAGGACCAGAATGTTTAAACCAAATCACGTCAAAATTTTTATTTTCTAAGGAAGAGACCCTCTTGCAAGCAATTCTGTCCTTGATGTACGCACATACGCCTCCTTTATATCGAAAGTTAGAGTGAAGATGGTATTGAGGAAATTGCAAGTCGGGTGACTCGGAGCTTTCAGAGGAGACTTGTGTTTCAGATAGAAACAATATATCAGGATGTAATTGTTCAAGATGTTGGTGAATAGCATTAAGATTAGACCTGATACCGCGGATGTTGCAGTAGTGAATCAGAAAGTTGATACTTTCGATGACCGAGGTCGCTTGGGCCCTGCCCTCCCGGACATTCGAATGGGGCAGGATTTTACGTCCGGAATTTATAACCCTAAAAACCACAGCCATCTTATTTTTTTATTTGGGACTTTTAATCCGACAGGAAGACAGTGAGGGCGAGAAGGAAGAATAAGGATGATGGAAAAGGTAACCGGCACCCCTTACCGAGCTCAGAAAATCGGAGACCCAATATTAAGGAGCCCATGGTAAGGGTGGTGGTACCTCCCCGGCTGGCATGGAGTATACATGCCTACCACCTGTGGTAACTTTATCCTTTACCTACGGAAGGAATTTACAGAATATAAACAAAATAACAATTTTATTAAAGTTTGATTATAGCTGCATCATTTATTTCCATTGTAATGTAATATAGGAAGTGTGGCTATTAAATAACGAGACTGACGCTGTAAACACTTTATTTTGATTTAATAGCCACACTTCGTAAGAAGAACAGAGGCACTTGTCGCCGCCATCTTGGATTTTGACGTCACAAGGCCGGCCACGTGGGAGACCGTATTTTTCACCCTTATTTTTATGGCTTCTTTTCGGAGGCCTTTTTCAACCCCTTGATGGAATTTTCATCGCTAATTATGGTCTTTTTAACATCAATTTTTTTGTCGGCCTTATTTTATGGTTTCTACTTGCTTACATGAGGGGTGTATTTAGGGTTTGGTCTTAGGGTTGGTCTTGGGCTTGGGGGTTGGTCTTGGACTTGATTGGGGTTGGTCCAGGCGATGGTCTTGGATTTGGGGGTTGGGGCTGAGTGACGGCTTCTTTTCGGGGGGTCTTTTTCAACCCTAATTAAGGTCCTTTTGGTAATATTAAGAGCAGTACAACCCTTAGAGGTTAGGCAATTGCACGTGTTTTGATTGAAAAGATTTTTATTTAAGTGTGTTTATTAATATGTATTAGGACCCATTCTTATTTATCAAATGAGATTGCATAACTGTATTTCTTTTAATTCCTATGATGATGATCTTTTACCTATACGAAAATTTATTTATACATTGGGGTTGTATTATAATAATTAAATTTCACTGTCATTTTACATTAATCTCATCACGCAATGCAAAAAATTATTTAAAGTTAATTACACGACACAGTAATCAGAATATTGTTTTTCTAAACGAATATTAAAACTGGTTGCTTACCTTTGAAATATCTTTAATCACCATCCTCTCGTTAAAATTGTTGTATATACACAGGTCCTGGGTATCCAAACACTTAATATTTTTAAAAAAGATATGTTGTTTGCACTAGCTGTAATTAAATTTATGCAACTAAATAAATAAATTAAGGTTATAACTACCGTTTTCTGCTGCACGTATAGGCACACTAATACCACTTTCTATGCTTTGACTTATGCTTAATTGATATAAAACTGGTTATCGAGTAAAAGTAATTTTTGGAATGTAAATAACATATTATATGCTGTACATACACACAAAATTGTTTTATAGCAAACGAATTCATTATAAAATTCTCATTAAAATATAACATAGAGTTAATTACAGTTGGTGTAATTATATAATACCAATATTGAGTAGCATACTTTGTTTAATAATAAATGCTAAAATCATAAATTTTTATAAAACGAGTAAAAGAAAGAATAAACAGTAGGTATTATGTAACGCTTAATTAAAAAGTAAAATATAACGGTGTCGCAGATCACTTGGTATTTAAAACGAAGATGATGACAGAGACGCTTCAGTATCGTTTAGCGATCCGAGATGGAGGGTCAACTGACCCCTTGTCGGCAATAGTAGCCGGGTCATCTGGTTGTGGGAAATCGTATTTCATTGTAGATTTTCTAAAAAATATCGAAACTGCCTGCGATACAGCTTTTGAAAAAATTATCTGGTTTTACAGCGAGTGGCAGCCGTTGAGCAATCAATTAACATTTTCTAGTTTTACAATGTGAGTTTTGTAATAGGATTTATTATAAAGAGGTTGCAAAATTATCCTCTGTTATAAAAATTGTATTCTAATAAAGCACAAAGACATGTAAAGATAATGACAAGTGTTTTATAATAAATGATTTTATTTAATTAATTTAACCAGTTAACATGTGCCAAGATTATTTTTATTTTATAGAAGCGGACGGCCCTGGATTTCTTTAAGTTACCATGTATCATATACGTAAAATTTCGCGACGCGAGGATTTCAGCGAAGGCTGTTTCGGCGATCCCACTCCAACCCTCCCCGAGCATAACCGAGATTGTAAGACAGGTGTAGGGTGTAGCAACTTGTTCTCGGGTCTTTGCCCCTTGTCGTGATTGCAACTTGTTCGTAGGCCTTCGTGTATTATCGTGGTACCCTTGCCGGAAAATTTGAATTTGTATTATAGTAATAAGGAGCCTAAAGCTAACTTGTAAGACATGTGTAGGGCTGCGCAACTTGCTCTCGGGGCTTTCTCCCTTATCGTGGCCCCGATGGCGGAAAATTTGAATTTGTATTTGTATTTAAGTATCTGCAGGTTATGGCTGGAAATATGAATCTGTGTTATAATAAGGGGTATAATGCTAACTTATAAGACAGATGTAGGACTTAGCAACATACCTTCAGCCCCTCGCCCCTCGACCAAAAATTTGTTTGTGACGCCATCTATGAAGGGAAATCTGAACTTTTATTATAATAATAAGGAGGTCTAATGCTAACTTATAAGACAGACGTAGGGCTTCTCAACTTTATTACTTTCGGGTCTTAGCCCCTTGGCGGGATATTTGAATTTGGATTTGTATTTAAGTGTTTACATTCTGATTACTTATTGCGAGAAATTTGAACTTGTATTCTAATAAGGGACCTATTGCTAGCTTATAAGACAAAACATAGGAACCTGTGTTAGGGCCTGCGCGTTCCTGGCGTGGCGTTTGTTGGGAAATTTGAATTTTTATCGTCATCTAGTTGTGTATGGCTTAATGAATTCTTCTGTAATAAAGGTGGCACCATTTAGCGTTGCATTTCTAGGACTAATCAGGGTTTTGTTTGTGGCACCATCTAGTGGTATATTTTTAAATTAGCGAATGCTTTCTGTAATAGAGGCGGCGCCACCTAGCGGTACATTTCTAGTACTAATTAAGGTTGTTTGTGGGGCAATATAGTGGTGTAAAGGCTAATGAATGTTTTCTGTAATAGAAGTTGATCGTGTTCGTCTCTCTCTCTCGTCTCTTTCTCAAACATACAAATCAATTACTCAAATCAAATGAATCAAATCAATTAAATTAAATACCAAACTGATTTAACTTAATCATACAAAATCAGCTCAATTAAAAAAATAGTATGATTGAACGCACAGAGTGCAAAAGAAAGCCAATCTCACACTTATTGTAGCTATCCATCTAACCGCACTTTCGCATTAACTGCAGCATTGTTAGTGCAGGTTCAAATACCGTTAGGAAAAAACAAGTTTATTAACAAAATAAAAGGAAAGCTTAGCGTTTGAAAATATATTATTATTATTATTATAAACAGTAAGGCTAGCAACATTCTCGTTTCTCGTGCGTTTGGCTCTTTAAAGTGTAACTGTCATCAAGTGAGCATTATTATAATGTATTCTCCTGTTTATGAGCCAACATCAGCGGACATTAGAGATTTTACAGACTTGTTAATAAACTATTACAACATAACCGTTCAAGATGGTAGTGGAAACGATGGCGTGGATGAGCTGAATGTATCTCACATCCAAGGTGATGGTGATGATTCACAGAAGAGGAAGAAGAGCGATGAGGTAGAGCAGAAGGAGGAATCTCAAATCATGATGATGATAGCGACAAATCACTGTTCAATAAGAAGAAGACCGATAAAGGATGTGATTAAATAAAAATGATGTGTTGCTGTTTATAATAATAATATTTTCAAACGCTAAGCTTTCCTTCAATTTTGTTAATAGACGCTAGATGGTGCCACCTTTATTACAGAAGATATTCATTAGGCATACACAACTAGATGATGATACAAATTCAAATTTCCCAACAAGCGCCACGACAGGAGGGCGAAGCCCTAACACAGGTTCCTATGTTTTGTCTTATAAGCTAGCAATAAGTCCCTTATTAGAATATAAGTTCAAATTTCTTGCAATAAGTAATCAGAATGTAAACACTTAAATACAAATCCAAATTTAAATATCCCGCCAAGGCGCCAGGGGCTAAGACCCGAAAGTAAGTAAGTTGAGAAGGCCTACGTCTGTCTTATAAGTTAGCATTAGGTCTCCTTATTATTATAATACAAGTTCAGATTTCCCCTCATAGATGGCGTCACAAACAAATTCAAATGTTTGGTCGAGGGGCGAGGGCCTGAAGGTATGTTGCTAAGCCCTACATCTGTCTTACAAGTTAGTATTATACCCCTTATTATAATACAGATTCATATTCCAGCCATAACCTGCAGAGACTTAAATACAAGTACAAATTCAAATTTTCCGCCATTGGGGCCACGATAAGGGAGAAAGCCCCGAGAGCAAGTTGCGCAGCCCTACAAATTCAAATTTTCCGGCAAGGGTACCACGATAATACACGAAGGCCTACGAACAAGTTGCAATCACGACAAGGGGCAAAGACCCGAGAACAAGTTGCTACACCCTACACCTGTCTTACAATCTCGGTTATGTTCTGGGAGGGTTGGAGTGGGATCGCCGAAACAGCCTTCGCTGAAATCCTCGCGTCGCGAAATTTTACGTATATGATACATGTTAACTTAAAAAAAATCCAAGGCCGACCGCTTCTATAAAATAAAAATAATCTTGGCACATGTTAACTGGTTAAATTAATTAAATAAAATCATTTATTATAAAACACTTGTCATTATCTTTACATGTCTTTGTGCTTTATTAGAATACAATTTTTATAACAGAGGATAATTTTGCAACCTCTTTATAATAAATCCTATTACAAAACTCACATTGTAAAACTAGAAAATGTTAATTGATTGCTCAACGGCTGCCACTCGCTGTAAAACCAGACAATTTTTTCAAAAGCTGTATCGCAGGCAGTTTCGATATTTTTTAGAAAATCTACAATGAAATACGATTTCCCACAACCAGATGGCCCCACTACTATTGCCGAAAAGGGTTGTTTAAACTGACCCACCATCTCCGATCGCTAAACGATACTGAAGCGTCTCTGTCATCATCTGCGTTTTAAATACCAAGTGATCTACGACACCGTTATATTTTACTTTTTAATTAAGCGTTACGTAATACCTACTGTTTATTCTTTCTTTTACTCGTTTTATAAAAATTTATGATTTTAGCATTTATTATTAAACAAAGTATGCTACTCAATATTGGTATTACATAATTACACCAACTGTAATGAACCCTATGTTACATTTTAATGAGGATTTTATAATTAATTCGTTCTTTATAAAACAATTTTGTGTGAATGTACAGCATATAATATTTTATTTACATTCCAAAAATTACTTTTACTCGATAACCAGTTTTATATCAATTAAGCATAAGTCAAAACATAGAAAGTGGTATTAGTGTGCCTATACGTGCAGCAGAAAACGGTAGTTATAACCTTAATTTATTTATTTAGTTGCATAGATTTACTTACAGCTAGTGCAAATAACATATCTTTTTTAAAAATATTAAGTGTTTGGATACCGAGGACCTGTGTATATACAACAATTTTAATGAGAGGATGGTGATTAAAGATATTTCAAAGGTAAGCAACCAGTTTTAATATTCGTTTAGAAAAACAATATTCTGATTACTGTGTCGTGTAATTAACTTTAAATAATTTTTTGCATTGCGTATTGAGATTAATTTAAAATGACAGTGAAATTTAATTATTAGAATACAACCCAATGTATATATAAAATTTCGTAAGGTTACAATCTGTAGATAGGAATTAAAAGAAATACAATTATGCAATCTCATTTGATAAAATAAAAATGGGTCCCAATACATATTAATAAACACAGCTTAAATAAAAATCTTTATCAATCAGAACACGTGCAATTGCCTAACCTCCAGGGGTTGTACTGCTCTTAATATTACCAAAAGGACCTTAATTAGGATTGAAAAAGGCCCCCGAAAAGAAGCCGACACGCAACCCCAGCCCCCAAATTCAAGACCAACGCCTGAACCAACCCCAAGTCCAAGACCAACCCCCAAGCCCAAGGCTAACCCCAAGACCAAACCCTAAATACACCCCTCACGTGAGCAAGTACAAAAAAGCCTGGCTGTCAAAAAGGGTTGAAAATTCCATCAAGCGCTGAAAAAGGCCTCCGAAAAGAAACCATAAAATAAGGCCGACAAAAAAACTGCTGTCAAAAAGACCATAATTAGGGATGAAATTTCCATCAAGGGGTTGAAAAAGGCCTCCGAAAAGAAGCTATAAAAATAAAGGTGAAAGATACGGTCTCCCACGTGGGCGGCCTTGTGACGTCAAAATTCAAGATGGCGGCGACAAGTGCTTCTGTTCCACTTTCGTATTTTAGTAAATTTTTTTGTTTTTCGGTACCGTTTAATCCTCGAATCGATTTCTAGGTCTTCGGATGATGATTCTGTAATTCTGCAATATCATCTCGAAGGTTCTCAGCTTCCCACATCTTACCTTCAACGATCTTTACATGATCTATATAATGTTGTCAATTTTCAATCGTCACTTTTTCGTAACCAAATTTTATTAATTCCTCCATGTCTTAATTCGCAGTGGTAAGGAGGTAAACGAAGAACCTGACGACGTCTTTCTTGTGTAATAACATCAAGTTTATTGTTGTCATATAGATGTCTCACTTGTGCTACAGTAGCCAATAGGTCTCGCTTCAACATGTTATCTTCAATGGACTAAGTCAATCTACAATTTGTTCTTATCGCCACGCTATGGAATCTTCTCTACCCTCCTGCTGTGATAAGAAGCATTGTAAATAACGATAATTGAATTTGGTGGTATATTTGGAATGAGTTGATTGGTAAACCACTCCTCGTAAGTGTCTGCACCCATTTCGTGTTCTTTTTACAGAGGAAAGTAAGTTGCGCACCAGGAATAAAACCATTATCGCCACCAGCATGAACTAAGACAAATCGGGGTCCAACACCACTTGGTGATTTTAAACCTGTACTGAGCCCTTGAACGAATGCCTGCCAACCACTTTCAATAGTGGTGTCACACCATGCCTTACTAACTGTATGCCCCACGTTAACCCACGATTCATCGGTGTATATAATATATTTACCTAAAAAGTGAACATTGTTAATTATAGAAATACGACATTATTTTATAAACATGTAATTACAGATCGAATCAAAATACTAAGTACCTTCTTCTCGGAACTCTCAGCTGTTTCTTAAGTATTTATGCCTCCATATTATAATGTCATCACGTTCAACAAGGATACTTTTGCGTCGCATCTTTTGAAACTCAAAACCCATATCTTTCAAGAGGTTGAATAGTGTACTGCGTTTTAAAATTTGGTAGATCATCATCACCATTAATGGATCATTGTTGGTGGAATGTTTTCAATAAAAAAATTGTGCATTTTACGTCGAATAATTGATAATATGTCTGTGCTTATACACGGTCGTATATTAAAATCTTAGTCACAACAGTTGATTTTAAGTTTGCTGAATTATTTTGAGCTAAAAAAAAAACATGGGGGACATCTAATTCCATTATTAGTTGTTCAAAAAGTAAACTACAATAAAAATTTGCTTTACATTAAATAATTTTATATACTTCTTATAAATTGTATTGCGTCTCTAATGCTTTAGGAATTAGGGCTTCTTCCGTCGGAAGAATTAATAATCGCAATTTAATAAATCCAGTTTGATGAGCCCTGGTAAAAGCTATATAAAAACTATATATAGACAAATGGCACATTAAACTTTTACTGAAATAAACACAATTTAATAATTTTTTAATAATTCGAATAGTAAATAATAAATAAAAAAATGCAGCGGAGGTATTGTTAACACAGGGTAAGCAATAACACCCCATACCAAGAATATTCAAATAATAAAGAACCTTTCTACGTAAAGTTAAGCAAGTGTAATGTTTAGTGAAATTTTTATTTTGCATAAGGTGCTACACAGTACTGTGCGTAGAAAAAATTAACATTTCACCAAAAATTGCAGTTACGTAACCGATTATAAATAGGCTTTAATTGAATGATCACTGGACATACTGATTTTGCTCAAAACATCTTTAATAAATGGTAAGTAGTAAGCAAATAGAGAACAGGTTTAACTATTGAAAAAAGTAGGCTTTCAGGAACAATATAGACATAAGTAAACTTCCTCCATATCATCTCTTGTTAGTTCTATACAGTCATCATGCAAGTGGGACTTGCAGGAAAGACAAAAATGTATATCTACCACTCTGTCTTCCTTACATGCTTTACAGTACCAACTTTTCTTATTTCTGGTGGAAATTTTTTTAGTGTTCTCGAAAGAATTCCTTTTTGGTTTGTGAACAGAGCTGGTAGATTCTGAAGCTCTTTTGGTATTTGACGCAGACCTGTTTCTCCCTGCATCAGAATGACCAAAAAGACTTTCTTTGACAACTTGCACTTTGCTGTTGAGTGCCGACTTTCTATTTCTTGTAGATGTGCGTGGTAGTTCTGGAGTAGGGAGCATCTTAGAAAAACTGATATTGGCCAAACTCGATTGTTCTTCACGATCAACATTTTCTTTGTTTTCACTATCAGTTGATTCTGGCGTATCCGTATCACTAATATCGCTAAAGTTACTGCCTTCAGACTGGGTTAGATGGCGACGGCACTTTGCAATTGACTGGTGTCTTCCCGAAGGACCCGGTTCTGGAGTTATCTCTCTATTTATTCTATCCACCACCACTTGTTCTTGAGAATGTGCTAATTTGGAGGTTTCATCGAGGTTATGGTTCTCAGTAACAGCACTTGGTGCGAAAGCTTCCACTGGTTTTTTATCAGAATCGAAGGAGTATATACCGCAAGCAGCAAATCCTAATTTTATATTGTTGGATATCATGGTCTTATCCCAGACAATCAAAAAGTACTTCCAAAGCGCTGTTTTGTCAAGAATCTGTCTGAGTGGTTACCTCGGAGTTTTAAGAGCTCGCCGTCCCAAAAATGTTCGAAAGAACGAAAGACAGCTTTAACCAGAGGTTGTAGTTCGTGATTGGTGTTGCTTGGCAAGCAGTGCAGCGTAATTCCTAACTCATCAGCAACTGTTACTATTTAGTAGTCTAAATGGGACTTCACGCCATCAAAACTTAACAAGCAAGGTCCAGACAACTTATAGCTTGCAAAATGACAAAGCCACTATTTAAACACTTCCATTGTCATACTGCCCTTTGCAGTCATCAGTGCTTGACTTCCTGGCGGCAAACCATAAGTCCACTCTGGTTTCATTATTTTTCCTTCACAAAGAATTATAGGAGAAACAGCAACTCCCATTGCATTGCCACATACAACTAAAGTTACGTTCTCTGAATGCTCTTTGGCTACAGGATGTATCCGTTTTGCCCCTTTGTTGCGAGTACTCTAAATCTGTCATGATTTGTTTAAGTTTATTAAAATGATTCGCAACAATAAATCTGTTTAATTTTTGTGCTGTAGCTGGATTCATGTTTTGAGCTTTACGAACTCTAATTTTTATATTCCTTTTAAGAAACTGTTTTAATCAGAATCGGCATTATTCTTTTGTGAATTAAATGGATTTGTAATTTTGTTTTTATTTCGCAAAAAGTAAAATACACATCGGCGCAGAACTTTAGATGTCAAAGGCTGTTCTATCTCTGCAAGGCGAATTAGTCTTCCACAGAGTTCTTGTTCATCTTCAACAGAAAGAATGGTTTTGTACCGAAACACCTTTTTGATATAATCGTCGATAAATATAGCGCTAGTTGTTTTACAGCCATACAATCGTTAACAGCACCCAGCGCTATTTCCAATGTTTCTGAGCTCCATTTTGCTATTATTCCCCTGTTTCTGTTCTTAGGAATTCTTTATTTGTCTGAAATATAATAAAAACTGGTAATACCTTGACTATCACTTGTGGCGTTTTTGTTAACAGTTACCGATTTGAGGAAAAAAATTGTTTGCTATGATAAAAAACATTATATAAAGCGCAAAAATTTCGCCAAAAAAACATTCTAATCTGAGCACGTGTGCCACGCTTTAACAATTACTTTTCTTATAGCGACACACAGCAGTACGTCTTTATTCGACAAATTCTGATTATCGACTGCCGATAGAAGCTGCGCAGACACTGAATGTAGTCTCGGCTACTAGACATACCACTACACACTAGATTCCAGTGCCACCTGTTCGTTGGGTATAAAAGTTACCGAAATAGTGAGGGGTGGCTTTATTGCCAGCGTGGCGTTATTATATAAACAATGTACACTCAAAGTAAGTTTTGCTACAATTTATAATTAACCATAAATATAATTTGTTGCAGAAAAATATGTAATCTTTACTTTATTAACAAGGAGATTTTACACCTTCATATTATATTAAGCAACGGCAGTTTAAGTCGTGTTTTACACAAAATAGACTTTATATTTTCAAATGAAAATAATCGTAGAGCATTGGTGGAAAAAACCAATATTGTAATCGATCGAATCCATTTTATCAAGAATTATACAGGGTTGCCCACTTGCACATTCTTTGATAGTACCTTTAATATTAATTTTAGGAGAAAAGGTCACGAGATTTTTTTTATTCAGATTTTCTTTGTTTATAACCTAAAGGTATTTTGAGCCCTGCACGGCTTCCGGTTTCGTCTGTACAGGACCGTGCTCAATTATTTTAAATCGAACACCCTATAAATTTTAATATTTTTGAAACCCACATTCGTTTCTAGGCCAAGGTTGTTTAACCTTTCATCTACTTAAGTCCACTCATTTACGAGAAAATAAATGTTCTAAAAAATTCCCTCCGAAATTAACGTTCAGTAAAAAAATAGTGTTATTGTTGGTTGCTTCCTTTAATTTTATTTTTAGAATTGGGCGAAAAAACAAAATAATTCAAACTATGGTTATTATCACGGAAACTATTAACTTTAGATATATGACATATTTAACCAAAATTAAAAACAACATAAAAAGCAGTTCATTCATGAAAAAATATACAGGGTGTTCCATTTAAAATAGTCGACTTTTGCTCCGTGGTCAAAATCAGCATATCGATAAATAAAAGGCTCTTTTGTTTATGATAATCTCCAATGTCGTTGCTCTGAATAGTTATGATTTTTTCACCGAATGTTAATTCCGGAGAAAATTTTTGTAAAACATTTATTTTCTCCTAAATGAATGTACTTAAATAGGTGAAAGGTCAAACAAACTTGGCCTAGAATGAAATGTGGATTTCAAGAATATTAAAATTTAGAGGGTGCTCCATTTAAAATAATTGAGTACGGCCCTGTACAGACGAAAGCGAAAGCCGTGCAGGGCCCAAAATATTTTTAGATTGTAAACAAGAAACAGCTGAATAAAAAATATCTCGTGACCTATTAAAGGTACTATTAAAAAATGTAGGACAAGTGGGCAACCCTGAAATAACAATTTAAGTTCTCAATGTACACGCAATATCGTGTGTCTAGATGAAGCATGGATTTTTCAAAAGGTAACCCCAGATTATCTTGCCAAGATAGTTTTACAAAAGAAAACCACACGGTTATGATGGAAAACGTTTTATAGTACTTCATGCTGGGGCAGAATCGGGATTTATTAATCGTCTGTTACTACTGTTTGCTTCAAAATCCCAAAAAGAGGACTACTACGGTCAAATAAATACGGACTTGTTTAAAACCTGGATCGTAGAAAAATTGGTATCTAATTTAGAAGAACCATCTCTCATAATTATGGATAACACACCGTATCACTCTACTTTAGTTGAAAAGATGCCTTCTACGGAATGGACCAAATGAAACATTGCAGCATCGTTAGCTGCAAACAGTATTGAGTATGAATCAACTGTGTTGATGTGTTCTAGCTAAACTACATAAAAAAGAAAAACGCTATGAAAACTAGAAGCCATGGACATGAAATTTTAAGGTTACCCCCATATTATTGCAAATTGAATTGATATGGGCTCACTGTATTAAAACGTATTGCACGTAGCACATTGGAAGAGGTGGTAATGGTGATGATAAGATAATGGATATGTGGAATGAAGTTTTAGAAAATTGTTCTCCGGAAATATAGAAAAAACTGTGACACTGAAGAGGTAATACCAAATTGGTACAAACGAGAAAAGGTTTTAGATGTTACCGTTGACGAACTTATCATCCAAGTAAATGACTCAAGTGATTCTGATGGAAGTGATGATGACTAACTGTTTTTCGTCAATTTATTTTCTGCTTTGGGTACCATTATCCTATAATAATGTATAAACTCTTTTTGTAAAATCTTGTAAAACTAACTAAAACTTTAAACCGAAAAATATCAAAGGTTAATAATATTTTCTCAGATACTTGAGTCCATGCACAAATTTTCTCCCGAATCTTATTCGTAATCGCGAGGTAAAGGTATGGTTTAATTTTGGAACAAAATCTTCCCAATTAACCAAGTTATTCGAAACACTTCGACACGACAACAACGCAGTATCCGTATAAAGTTCCACGGTGGAACAGAACAACTATTCTTTCGAGTAGTTTTGCGATATTCTCGGCTCCTCTATACGTTTAAGGATATTACCACTTACATTAAACCTACTATTCTATTTATAAGGTGGAACTGACCTTACCATATCACGTTGGCAAAGGTCTACACTACAATATTGATTAACGAGAACTAAAAGCTTCGGATATCTAATACTTCGAAAACAACTTTAAGATGGAGTTATTCTGGAATAATGTTACAGGCCAAATACTCACTAGAGCATCCAACCCGTAAAGGCAATTTGTGCCACGGCATATCCCAGTGGCGTGGGCGGGATTCCTACTTAATGTTGTAAAAGGGCACTCGTCACAACAACACTCGCAACAACGGAAAAATGTCAAAAAGGTGTAAAATATTTATAGCGGGAAAACTTCATGAAGAGATCTTAGATTGGTCTAACAGGAAACCAAAACGTTCACTCAAAAATAAGCTACCCTACTACTAAAATTCTACGCAAAGTATACCTAAACTTCAATAAAACCTTAAGCTTTACATATACAGTGTAGTGTGTACATAAAGTATGGAGTAAATTCAATTCTCTTTGGAAAAACGCTTGGGAACGTCGATTATTATTTTTTGTTGTGGTTCTTTTCATGGTAAATTCATGTATACAGGGTGACTCAAAAACAAGTTACGACCATCAACTTCATTTTTTCAAATAGAAACACTTATTTTTAATTTTATTTTTGAATTCTGCATCTAATTCTAAGTATATTTTATGTAGCTAAACTCAACGGTTATCGAGAAATTTGCTTCTGCACGTATCAGTAACCAAGACGATGATTTATTTGGTATTTGGTATTTATTTACATGGAAATGGTATTTTTAACACAACATTCCTATAATATTTACATTCGCATGTTTGTCAGTTTTGATTTGACTTAAAGAAGGTTTTATTTCAATTAAAAGTTATATTAGGTACAATGAGTTTATCCATAACACAAAGAATTGAAATTCTTATGATCATTGGATATGGTAATAGAGTGCGAACACAACAGGAGGTGTGTGTTTTATTTAATAACAAATATCCGGATAGACCAATAAACCAATCGACAGTTAGCAAAATTGAAAGAAAGTTTTGAAATACTGGCTCTGCGGAAGATAAACTGAAGGGTGGACGTTTTGCGATCAACGAGAATAAAAAAGTAAATGTTTAATAGCTGTACAAGAAAACCACATAGCCGTTATTGGGCGAATTAGTCGCGATTATGATATTCCTACTTCATCTGTACATAAGGTTTTAAAATCAGAAAAATGGCAGTCTTGTACAAGACTTAAATGAAGACGATCCAGACCGACGAATTTAATTCTGCCAATCCTAATGGATATGTGTCACAATTTCCCTCGCCACGTTGAAAATAGTATATTTTCAGATGAATCAACATTTACATTAATCGGCGAAGTTAATAAACAAAACTGCCGCTATTGGGCAAACGATAATTCCAGATGGATGAGAGAACATCATACCGATTGTCCCGAAAAAATTTATGTTTGGGGAAGGATTGTCAAAAATCAAATCATTGGCCCTACTTTTTTGAGCAGGCTTTGAACGGTCCAAGATGCCTTGAATTTTTACAACAACGTCTAATCCCCAGTTTAAGAGCTTTATTTCCCAGCCCTAATAATCGAATGACGTATGAAGAAAATTTATGGTTCTAGCAAGGCGGTGCACCACAGCATTATGCAGCTCAGGTTAGACAATATCTCGATGATGTAGCATTTCCCAACAGATGGATTGGAAGGCGTGGATCTGTTGAATGGCCACCAACGTCTCAGGATCTTAATCCCTTCGACTATTTTTTGTGGGGCCATCTAAAAACTGGACCTGACACGATTGGCGACTTAAAAATTAGAATCAGAAGAGAATGCACATTAGTCGAGAAACAATAAATATGGTTCAGCAAGAATTTATCCACCGTTTGGAATACTGCCAGACACAAGAAGGATTTCAATTTGAATATCTAATTTAGTAAATATTTATTGTTCTTACTTACTAAATACTATGTTTCGTGAAAATATATTGATAGATGCCATAATCATCGTCTTGGTTATGGATAAAGTAAATTTATCGATAACTGTTGAGTTTAGGTATAGGACATACTACATAAAATATACTTTGGAATTCGATGCAGAATTCCAAAATAAGTGTTTCTATTTGAAAAAATTAAGTTGACCATCAACTTGTTTTTGGGTCACCCTGTGTACATGAATTTACAATGAAAAGTACTGCAACAAAAAATAAGATCGATGTGTCCGATTGTTTTTCCAAAAAAGAAACACCTGATTTTTAATTGAATTTATTCCTTACTTTATGTACACACTGTATAAGCCGCAAACGCGATAATAAAACTAAAACTCACTAAATATTTCGATAAATTTAGCGCTAAAATTGTTGGCTCAAATTAAAAAAAAACTGATCAAAACGGTAATTAATAAATAATCTTACCTTTATACCGGACGATTTAACGACAGTTGATCAGCAGATCGGTCATCAAACTCAAACTACGTTATTTAAATGCATTACATCAAACCATAATGAATCTCATATCTCCAAAAATTTACCTTTAATTAATTACTAAAAAAAACTTGAATAACTTTCATTAAAATTTACACACAAGTAGAAAGGAGGCACCATGCGCCATCTTGGATTTTGACGTCACTTCCGGTCAAGCCCACGTGTGAGACCATATTTTCCACCCCTAATTATTTTTTATTAGCTTACGTGTAGGACGTGTTTTTTCACCCCTATTTTTTACACACCCGTGTGAGACCGCATTTTCAACCTTTATTTTTATATACCCTCGTGTGAGACCGTATCCTTTCTTTTCGAAGGCCCTTTTTAACCCTAATTATTTTTACTCGCTCACGTATAGGACGTGTATTTTCACCCCATTTTTACACATCCACGTGTGAGACCGTGTTTTCAACCCTAATCATTTTTACTCGCTTACATGAAGGACCGTATTACCCTTATTTTTTATGATTTCTTTTGGGGTTAAACCTTATGGCTGTATTAAGGACCTTTTGACAGCTAGGACTTTTGCTAACGCGAGGACAGGGGTGGGGGCTGGTCTTGGCTTAGAACTGTATTTAGGGTTGGAGCTTAGGGTGGGGTTGGTCTAGGGATAAGTCTTAGAGTTTAGTCTTGGAGCTTAGGGCTGGTCTAGGGGTAGGGTTGTTTTTCTTGTAATTATCTTCAGCCTTAATTAAGGTCCTTTTGGTTGTAACCCTGGAGGCTGAGCAGACACATACGCATACAATAAATGCATAATTAATAAGATATTATTATTATCGGTCCTGTTGTTTTAAAACGGTCATATGCTACTGGAGAAAACGTTTCTAACGAGGAGATGAGATAGCAGCTGTATTAGGATTAATCATACGTGGGGAATTTGAATGTCAGTAAAATTTTAATTATAGAACACTTATTTTTATTGTCATAATTAAAAAAAACCCTCAGTGAACTATAAAAAATTACTGACACTCCTAATGAAACAATTTTTTATTAAGTTAATTAATTACATAACAGTTTGTGTTTTCTAAAGCGAGTATTAAAACATAGTTTACCTGCATTGAAATAATATCCATCCGTCCGTTAAGAATGTTGTACGCCTTAATATTTTTTAAAGAAACTTAATGCTTGTGTTTATAACTGTAATTAAAAATCTGTAAATAAGTAAAGGGTTAACACCACACTTACCAGCTCTGTACTTAAACAACGTTTTAAGGCACTGATTTACGAGTGATAGTTACTGTTTTTATGCTGCATGTCAAACTAAAGAACAACTTTCTAGGTTGTGTAAAAACCACCTATAATTAGAGTGTAAAATATACAACCTTATCATCTTTATCGCACTTGCTGCAACATACATTTACCTTTCTCTTAAAATAAATCGGTTTGAAAAATATTCATATGCGGATACACAAAATTGTTTATAAAAAACCATATTAAGTGTTTGGAATGTTTAAAATTCCATAACAATATGTAAGAAATCACTGTTCACGTTTACTTTTAACTAATTACCGTGTAATTATATAACACTATTTAATTTAATAGTCTAAAACCAATATAAATGGTTAATATAATTTCTAAAAATATTATTAGAGTTGATATGCCGTTTTATTTCAAGTAATTGTTTTCAATATATATAAAATGTGTAAGTGGACCTGTATTATTTGTTGTAATATGCGTTATTACACTTTCTTTTAATTACCGGTTGTAACCTTCTACTTACATAACTTTCAACTTATACACGAATTAATAACGACCTCCACTAGTTTATAACACAATCGCTATGTAGCGTGTTTTTTATTTACACCGTGCTTCTATAAACTATTAACGCTCCATTTTAATAGGGTGATCAACTATCTGAAAAAGGTTTACTGTTAAAGTATACGATGAAGATCGTTTAAAGCAAACCTTATTATTCTTATATACGAATGATATTTCAAAAATACTAGTATAATTAACATGAAGGTTTATAAATCTACATCCAGACAAGGAAAAGTTTTAAACACAAAGAATTTATCTGTAAGGCAGACAATGCTATTACATAAGACGTTTTTACAAAAACGTGGTTATTCCACATTGAGAAAATTGTTAGTCATGAGAAACAAGCTGGTCTTGAAGTTCTTGAAGTTAGCTAGTCATAGGTTTTGAAGTTTACCTTGAAGTTAGCCTTGCGAACAACTTTTATAAAAAATGTACACCTGAGTTTAAGTTGACGTATATTGGTTTATGAATATTTTTATTATTCTAAGAAAAAATGTTATTAAAAAATGTTTTCTATTAATTACCCTTTGTAGACTATATGCTTTATCTATACACGAAATTTTATTTCACAACAGCATACTCATTCTACCTTGAGAAAATTGTTAACCTAGAGAAACAAGTAGGTTTGAAACTCAAACAACCCCCTGTTACCACTCTCGTCAATGTAGATAGAGGTCCAATGCTGGTCTGGTTTGTTTGCAGGATCCGTGTTTACGATAATCGCACATGGTCGAGGTGCGTGTCTGGGTAGTTGATTAGAAGCACATACAAGTCGAAAACACATTCTTCTTGTGGCTGGGGGTCGATTTCAAACATCTCAACACTTCTGCCGCATACACCTTTGTGGATTTTTTTATCAGATGGGATTAATAGCAACGTCAACTAAACATTTTAAAAAATTTCTAATCTGAAAATAAGAGTGACGTAATCTATTCTATTTTGAAATTTCATAGAGAGCATCACCATCATCGAGATTTTGAGATACTACCATCTCATCGTCTTCACCTTGAACGATTATATTGTAACCTATAAAGCAAGCTAATAACCCTAATAGTTTATCAGACATTATTACATGGACATGAGGTTAGTCCTAAATTAAATGGTTTCAATGCTGCTCTGGGAATGCTGTACACACTTAAAACCTTTAAGTCTGCTCGCCGAAGTTGTACCGTATTCACTTTCTTCAATTTTTATCTGCACTCTGTTTCGAAGCTGTAGTACGTTTTTCTAATACATAAACAGAATCTTCAATACTGTGATACGTGTAGCAGCAAAACACATTAGCTAGTTAGTTTCACCTCTATATTACTTTACATGCAAGCCTGATCTTATCATAAATAAATACATCTGTCAAAAAGCTAATTAAACATAACTCCACGGCCAGGTATAGCAAGCAACGCTTCCAATTATAGCTCTTAGTCACACAATAGGGCCTACAACTACATACAATCGACTAGCACTGCTTTAGCACGAGGATCAAACGAAAAACACGACGCACCACGTAAGCACCACGTTCGCACGCACGCACGTAAGCTCGCGTACGCTGGCACGTACGCACACGTACGCACGCTCACGTAGCACGTACGCTCGCACGTACGCACGAACGTACGCACGCTCGCACGTACGCACGCTCACACGTACGAGCGTTCGCTACGTACCCCGCACGTATCAGTAATAACAATACATACCTGGATATTTATAAACTAACGCTCAGCTCTCCTTCGGTCTTTAAAAGGCGTTTAGATTTATAAACATCCCAGGAGTGTGGTTAAATACGACATCCCAGAGTTCTACAGGTACGCTTGCACAAGCACTGCGTTCTCGTGTGTTTCTCTTTAAAGTGTAACTGTCATCGAGTGAGCATTACTATAATGTATTCTCCTGTTTATGAGCCAACCTCAGCGGACATTAGAGATTTTACTGACAATAAACTTCTAACATAAGATGATGTGGTTGGCTTGTTCTCAAGTGATGGTTCAAAGAAAGCGATGTAGGGAAGAATCTCAAATGATGATGTGCACGGTTCAGAAAACCGATAAGCATGTATAATAGATGATGTTGTTTATAATATTTTCAAACGTTGCTTCGGTTTTGATACGTTTTTGCGTGCTCACCGTCTTGATTCATTGTTACAAGTTTTCGCGACGTTTCGTGTGTGTGTGTGTGTGTGTGTGTGTGTGGTGTGCGCGTACGTGTGCGTGCGGTGCGTACGTGGCGTACTGCGAGCGTGCGTACGTCGAGCGTGCGTACGTCGTTACGTGCGTACGTACGTCGAGCGTACGTCGCGTGCGTACGTGCGTGGCGTGCGTGCGAGCTTACGTGCGGCGTGCGGTGACAGTGTGTGCTTACGTGGGTGCGTGCGTACGTGTTTTCGTTTGATCCTCGTGCTAAAGCAGTGCTAGTCGATTGTATGTAGTTGTACCCTATTGTGCTGACTAAGAGCTATAATTGAACGGTAAATAGGAAATTTTAAGACTTGGTTTTAATTACGCATTAGGCACTTGAAACCATTTTAATAAATTCAATTCTGATAAACTATTAGGTTAGCTTGCTTTATAGGTTACAATATAATCGTTCAAGGTGAAGACGATGAGATGGTAGTATCTCAAAATCTCGATGATGGTGATGCTCTCATGAAATTTCAAATAGAATAGATTACGTCACTCTTATTTTCAGATTAGAAATTTTTAAAACGTTTAGTTGACGTTGCTATTAATCCCATCTGATAAAAAATCCACAAATGTATGCGGCAAAGTGTTGAGATGTTTGAAATCGACCCAGCCACAAGAAGAATGTGTTGACTTGTATGTGCTTCTAATCAACTACCCAGACACGCACCTCGACCATGTGCGATTATCGTAAACACGGATCCTGCAAACAAACCAGACCAGCATTGGACCTCTATCTACATTGACGAGAGTGGTAACAGTTGTTTGAGTTTCAAACCTACTTGTTTCTCTAGGTTAACAATTTCTCAAGGTAGAATGAGTATGCTGTTGTGAAATAAAATTTCGTGTATAGATAAAGCATATAGTCTACAAAGGGTAATTAATAGAAAACATTTTTAATAACATTTTTCTTAGAATAATAAAATATTCATAAACCAATATACGTCAACTTAAACTCAGGTGTACATTTTTATAAAAGTTGTTCAAGGCTAACTTCAAGGTAAACTTCAAAACCTATGACTAGCTAACTTCAAGGCTAACTTCAAGACCAGCTTGTTTCTCATGACTAACAATTTTCTCAATGTGAATAACCACGTTTTTGTAAAACGTCTTATGTAATAGCATTGTCTGCCCTTACAGATAAATTCTTTGTGTTTAAAACTTTTTCCTTGTCTGGATGTAGATTTATAAACCTTCATGTTAATTATACTAGTATTTTTGAAATATCATTCGTATATAAGAATAATACAAGGTTTGCTTTAAACGATCTTCATCGTATACTTTAACAGTAAACCTTTTTCAGATAGTTGATCACCCTATTAAAATGGAGCGTTAATAGTTTATAGAAGCACGGGTGTAAATAAAAACACGCTACATAGCGATTGTGTTATAAACTAGTGGAGGTCGTTATTAATTCGTATAAGTTGAAAGTTATGTAAGTGAAGGTTACAACCGGTAATTGAAAGTGTAATAACGCATATTACAACAAATAATACAGGTCCACTTACACATTTTATATATATTGAAAACAATTACTTGAAATAAAACGGCATATCAACTCTAATAATATTTTTAGAAATTATATTAACCATTTATATTGGTTTTAGACTATTAAATTAAATAGTTATATAATTACACGGTAATTAGTTAAAAGTAAACGTGAACAGTGATTTCTTACTAATATTGTTATGGAATTTTAAACATTCCAAACACTTAATATGGTTTTTATAAACAATTTTGTGTATCCGCATATGAATATTTTCAAACCGATTTATTTTAAGAGAAAGGTAAATGTATGTTGCAGCAAGTGCGATAAAGATGATAAGGTTGTATATTTTACACTCTAATTATAGGTGGTTTTTACACAACCTAGAAAGTTGTTCTTTAGTTTGACATGCAGCATAAAAACAGTAACTATCACTCGTAAATCAGTGCCTTAAAACGTTGTTTAAGTACAGAGCTGGTAAGTGTGGTGTTAACCCTTTATTCATTTACAGATTTTTAATTACAGTTATAAACACAAGCATTAAGTTTCTTTAAAAAATATTAAGGCGTACAACATTCTTAACGGACGGATGGATATTATTTCAATGCAGGCAAACTATGTTTTAATACTCGCTTTAGAAAACACAAACTGTTATGTAATTAATTAACTTAATAAAAATTGTTTCATTAGGAGTGTCAGTAATTTTTATAGTTCACTGAGGGTTTTTTAATTATGACAATAAAAATAAGTGTTCTATAATTAAATTTTACTGACATTCAAATTCCCACGTATGATTAATCCTAATACAGCTGCTATCTCATCTCCTCGTTAGAAACGTTTTCTCCAGTAGCATATGACCGTTTTAAACAACAGGACCGATAATAATAATATCTTATTAATTATGCATTTATTGTATGCGTATGTGCTCAGCCTCCAGGGTTACAACCAAAAGGACCTTAATTAAGGCTGAAGATAATTACAAGAAAACAACCCTACCCCTAGACCAGCCCTAAGCTCCAAGACTAAACTCTAAGACTTATCCCTAGACCAACCCCACCCTAAGCTCCAACCCTAAATACAGTTCTAAGCCAAGACCAGCCCCACCTGTCCTCGCGTTAGCAAAAGTCCTAGCTGTCAAAAGGTCCTTAATACAGCCATAAGGTTTAACCCCAAAAGAAATCATAAAAAATAAGGGTAATACGGTCCTTCATGTAAGCGAGTAAAAATGATTAGGGTTGAAAACACGGTCTCACACGTGGATGTGTAAAATAGGGGTGAAAATACACGTCCTATACGTGAGCGAGTAAAATAATTAGGGTTAAAAGGGCCTTCGAAAAGAAAGGATACGGTCTCACACGAGGGTATATAAAATAAGGGTTGAAAATGCGGTCTCACATGGGTGGTGTAAAAATAGGGTGAAAAACACGTCCTACACGTAAGCTAATAAAAAATAATTAGGAGTGGAAAATATGGTCTCACACGTGGGCTTGACCGGAAGTGACGTCAAAATCCAAGATGGCGCATGGTGCCTCCTTTCTACTCACACAAAACTAAATAAAATATAAATGGCAGTTGTCGCTGTAAAGAAAAGTGTTTTAACTCAAGTTTGTCAAATGAATTCAATTACTAAAAATCTTAAATATGAATCAAAAGGATCTAACCTTTTTTAACTTATTACTTTACGTAACAAAATTGTAACACAGAGGATGAATCACAATAGATTTATATCGGTCAATAAAACAGTTTATAAACATTCAGAATGGTCGTATATTCTGACGTTTACATAGGTGTTAAATTTTGGTACAATTACAAAACACATTGAAGGTAGCATTTCAAAACAAGAAATCTAAAATAATAATCAAATTCGGTCGAGGCAAGGCCATTTAAGGTCAGTTACCATATGCCTTAAACAAATACATTTCATTAAATACGGAAATAATATAAAATATCGGTAATATAAACTTTCAGTACACAACATTTACACAAATAAAAATGCAGTATATAAACAATAAATTGTGAGAATAGATACGCCTGTGCATCCTTCCACATAAACACAAAAAAACACTTTAGTTATAACAGCATAAAAAAAATGTAAAAGTTTACCTCCAATTAGCATCACGTTGCAAAACTAGATTACACTCATCCTCTGGATTCCAATGAAATAGATCATTCATTTTTACGGTAACGCTCTTCAGGTAATAACTCACAGGCGGCAACTTCCCATTTATAGTTACACAAAATGACTTCTGAATTACGACAGTTACTAATCAAAACCATGTTTACTAATTCTTCATTTGGTCTAACGTAAATACATTATTTACAAAGCATTACTTGACTTAATTTACTCATCCAAAACTTATTATTAAAATTCGGTATATTTATTTAAACGGCATCTTCTTGTGGACGATAAGACAAGGTTATATACAGTGAGACCTGGTCTATCAAAGACTGTTTACAGAAGAATGAAAAAACATAAAGGTTGGGACACACAATATTGCACCATAAACAATACATAAAATCAGCAAAAACGATGAAAACTCCTTAATTTAGGAAGCACTTGGAAAAACAGTACCTTGGCTTCACACAAAGTTTGGTGAACTACCAACAAAAACCACAAAAAGGCGAAACAGTCCCGCAGTCTACGATGCGTTCAGGGAAGGATCGGGAATAGGGAGTATCGACGGTAAAAGCGGTGCGCTCCCGTATACCACAACTACATTTCACCAGATCAAGACCAGGACTGAGGCCATACATTCAAAAATTTTTCAGTTACGCCATATTCAATTTTAAAAAGGAACAACCAATCATAAAACACATTCATTAAAATTATAACCGCGGTACAATGATCCGCTCTTTCCCTAAATGATCGAGAGAAATTAGGGTGTTATTTTTGCTTTCACATAGAAACTGCGTAGAAAGCTCTTCAATCAACCAACGCTTATCTACTCTTATGGTGCATATGCACTAAATTTTACTGAGGTCATTGCAGTTCAGACCAATTCTGCCTTCTTCGATAATGATGATTCTTAATTAAAAATAAGTCGGTAACTTATACAAAAGAATCTTAGCACCTTTCCTCAAATGGATGTTAACAGAAACATAATAAGAAAAACAACTTGGAATTTTATCTCTCAATAACAAATTGCGTTTTTAATTTTATACCTTGGGAAAATTTGTATGATATTTACGATCCTAATTTAAATTAATTCTAACAAAGGAATCCATTTCAACTAAATACGACAAATTCTAATCCGAAATACAATATAAAGCTTTTTATAATAACATAGCAAAAGAATGCCAATTTAACTTTAAAAGAACGTAATTTACTCCTTCCACCTGCGAGAATTTATAAAACCTAAAATAACGAAAATACTCACTTATACAAAAACTATGAAAACAATCAAAAAATTCTTATTCGTCTTTACTGAATTGAAATTCCAAATTTTAAATCGTAATAAAAAAAAACTCTAACATCCTCAAATAGCAACAACAAAACGTTTTAAATCTTTTGACCTTTAAAACCAAAATTTAGAAAAACGAGACAAAAAAAACTATCTAAAGCAATTTGCTTAAAATTCTCACAGCGGTTGACAAGAAGACGTATGCATTACGGCACTAGCGCTAGAAACATCCACTAGATTTCCTAGTGAGGCAGATTCAAATGTCAGTAAATTTTACTCTTAATCTCACACCATGTGGCGAAAGCAGGGGTAGTATTTTCCCCCTCAGAACCCTAACTCCGTTCCTTCCGATCCTATCCTGACCACACTCATCCTTAAGGCCATCATGCATATGTACGTAATGTATGCATGTATGCTGGGTATCCATGATTGTGGCTGAAGGAGTTTGGAAAGCTCAAACAGCCCCCCCCCCCTCGGGGAGGGAATGAAATACGTGACCTTTCCTTTTCTACTCTTAATCTAACAACGTGATCATTACGTTAGGCTGGCCTACGTTAGATTGCTTGGAAGGGAACTTGAAAAGCATTAGATTTAGGTAAATGTAATTTGCTCCTTTTTAAATAGATAATCATTACGAGCATCCGCCAACCGAGTTAAACGATTTCGAATATGTGTATGGTGAGAAGTAATACTTTTGTATTCGTCATCAAAATTTTATATATCGTCTTGTACGGCTGCCAATCTTAAAAAGCAGACTTGCATATCTATGTTCCTAAATACACTAATGAAACTTCTGTTTCGGTAACTGATACATCTTTCTTAATTATCGGTTAATTTCCATTATTAATATATTACGTAAAGGATACGCTTTAATAATAACGTAATAACAAAAACCATCTATAGAACAAAATAATAAGTCAATTTTAAGATTTAATTAGTACTCGGTTATTGGCGATGCGTTGTAAAGAGGAAAATCCCGTAAGCTCAGAAAATGTAGAAAGGATTATAAATATGAATCTGCACTGGTCTCATTTGTATACACTAGACACATTTACCATTAAAATAGATGGAATTAAAGCAATTATAACCAAAATCAAGAAAAATTTTACTATAGTTTACAATTTGTTTTAGAAGTGTACGTTACAAGTTCAACCCTATAATTAATGAACAGAAATAACTCGTAACCGAAATTAGGTACCTAAATGCGCAAGTGATTACTAGACCCCTAATTGCATACAGTTAAATAACCGCGTATCGCGAATCGCAAAATAAATGTAACTCGCAATTTCAATTAAATAATTTTCGTAATACTTGATTAACAAAAGAATCTTCTATACAAAATAAATAAAATATAGAGATACAAATACAAGCAATTTTTGAATTTTAATGTAGTGGAAGTATTTCAAGTTATACCCGTGATAATTTACACGAAAGATTACTCCAGATATATATATATATATATATATATATATATATATATATATATATATATATAATGAAAATTGCAAGTAGTCCAAAAATATTACATAAACTATACTTCTATGTATGTAATTCCTGGGTCTAGGACAACTCGCCGCCGCCAACTCGCCGCGGCCAATTCGCCGCCCAGGACAACTGCCCGCCGCCATCTCGCCGCGGCTATCTTTTCGCCAGTAAAAATAGTATATACAGGGTGATTTATAATAAAAAAAACTTTGAAATCGTGTTAGGGAAGTCATTTTAAGAAAAAATGTTATATGAAGATAGGTCGTATTTTGTTTATTTATGGAACTACATCAGATTTATTAAATGCTTATCTTTTGGGTTTAATATGTGTGAATATGCTGAAAGTTTACATTTTCATACATCGGATTTAAATTTTGTTGAATTAGAAATAATCATTAAAGTACAACTTTAAAACCTATTAGCCTTGAAAATAAACAACATAATTTGTGACTCATTTATTCATCAAGAATATTAATAATAAAAGCTACAATTATTTAGTTATAAATGTTTATTTATTTAAAACACAATTCAATTATTTTGCTACAAATATTTATTTCTTTGAACACAATTACTATCCCGATTGTTCATTCGTCCATTTCATAATTGTGAGATATTCCTCTAAGGAATTATATCATACTTCTGTTATTGTACTTTCCTAAAATCCTTTGTATCCTTCTGTCAGCGTCTCGATACTTTTTTATTTTAATGGCGGATTTGTACCTGCTACAAGCTGCTCACAGTACAAATCTCTTCCTTTTTGGACCTTCCAAAGAAAATCTATAAAATTCCATATTGTGGGATTTGTCTTTATAGCAACGCCATCGTGTACATGGATTCTTGCCTTGCACCTTCCTCGTCTTTCACATCGCCAAAATTCGACTACTCCATCACTTGAAGTTTTGTCAGACACATACAGAAATCCATCATCGAAAAATTTTCTCTTCCTTCGTTGGGGTTCAATTACCACTTGCTCCATTTTCAACAACACCGTCTTTAACAGCACAGACAGAAATGGACATTATTAATCCATGATTAAACCGGAGATTAAGTTTGCCCATCTCATTAGAGCACAGCATAAGTAGTTATTAATAGTAGACCTAATGATTTAAAATTAAAAACTAATTTATACTATATTTAAAATTAAATGAAAATAATTTACATTTAGATTAATTTGTATACCAATTTGTGTAATTGCTTTGATGACGCATTTTTTATAAATTTCCTGTTATATTTATTCATTTATATTTATTATTCATTCAATTTAGCTAGGTTTTTATAAATTAATTATTTGTTAAATTAAATTAAATTTTCTGTTTTGGCGGCGAGTTGGTCTGCGGCGAGATGGTCGGGGGCGAGATGTCTTCGCGGCGAGTTGACCGCGGCGAGATGGCCGCGGCGAGTTGGCCCATTCCCGTAATTCCGAATGTGTTTAGCAAACCGTTAACTAAGCACTCAATACAATATCTGCTGTAATAACGACCGGTTATAGTATAGATTTATCCGACATTATAAACGTTTTCGTAAAAACAAATTCTGAGTTGGTAATAAATATCTTTCCTATTTCTCCACAAACAATTATTATCCATCCTGATATTACATTGAACTTGCCATTAATCATAGCCAAATCATGAGTTTTTTCATTAATTGAAGCGTTCCACATACAAGTTGATAAGCGAAAATGTATAAAAATATAATAGCCAAAATTCAATGTTGTAAAAAAATTCCTACGGAAAAAAAGAATTTACTAACTTGTTGAAGAGCTAGAGTAGAAGTCAAAAGTGATGATTCGGTATCCTCAAATTAGGCAAGTTAATAAATAAAGCTATATCAAAAGGATTTCATTATGCGCCAGTACAAAATGTATTAATTACTTTGATTTTATACGTAATAAATTCAGATTGCATATGACATATTAAATAATTATTAAATAAAAATGACTAAAAAATTTTGAAACGGAATAATTGAATACGATTAGGAAATTTCGGTAAAATCTCATAAACCTTTAAACCTTAAAATAAAATGCAATATTGCGTTAACTGTTAACCACCCGTTATATTATTATGTACTGGAAGCATACAAAAATTGAAAATTTTAAAAGAAAATCGTATCGTTGCAGTGCACACGCACACGCACGCGCGCACATGCACACGCACACGCATAGGCACAAGCAAACGCACACGCACACGCACACGCTCAAGCACACGCTCACGCTCACGTACACGCACACGCACACGCACACGAACACACATACGGACAAGCAAACGCACACGCACGCCATACGCAGACGCACACGACACGCACACGTACCGAGTGGCCAACTAAGAACGGCCGTCGGCCATATCTCAGGAATGGATTATAGCACAGGTTCGGGAAAAAAATTTTTATAACAAAAGTGGCCTCGAGAAACGCCTGGAAATTATTTTCAGAATTGTAGGTCCACCGGTAGAGGGCGTATTTGACAGTTAAAATTTTAAAAAGCAAAATTTTTCAAAATTTACTCAATTAAGGGGCATATTAAATATTATAATCAGATTCCTCGACAAATTCTGCATATTTTTTATTTGACAAGTTTTAGTCTATCTCTTCAAATAAGAAAATCTGTAAATTTGAAGCAATCGGATTAATAACATAAATGCTAGAGGGCGCTGTTTAATATTTTTTTAATATTGTGTTTTCTCTTTACAATTTTAAATGGAAGCATAAAAATTGAAGTAGGTCTTTAAAAAGTAGACTAAATTAGTAATAAAACAGTGAAAACTGCAAGTCGATATCTTTTTCCTATCCTGAGATATCGTAAGAAACAGGTAAATGGCGGAAATTGTTCTTCCAACGTCTAGTAGCCTAGTTCGCGTTAACGGAAATTATTAAATTTAGCCATGATGAAAAGATCTTACATTGGTCTGCAGTAATTTAAACTGTTATCATACTAATGTTATGGTTCCCGTTAGATTACCTAATGCTGTCGCTACTAACAATGAGAACAAATTATAAAATAATAATGTGATAAATCTAACAATTAAAACCTTAAATAAATAACTACGTAATTAGTGTCGCCCTAGATGTTCGAAATGTCGTCCATCATTTTCAATGAATGAAATCAATCGCTGACGGGTGGAGAGAACAGCAGTTTCAATTTCTGCCCTTGAAATACTTCGTATTGTCTGTCGTATTCTTTCAATCATGTCAGCTCTTATTGTGGGTTTATCGGCATAAACGAGATCTTTTATTCGCCCCCACAAATAAAAATCTAAACAATTTATGTTTGGAGACATTAGTGGCCAAATAAATAAACTTCCACGTACTATCCACCTTTCAGGGTATGATTGATCTAAGAAATTCTGAACATCTCTAGAATAATGTGCCGGGCACCCATCATGCTGCAAAAACATGTCACGACGAATGGTCAAGGGTACGTCTTCTAAAATAAGTGGTAATTCGTTGCTTAAAAAATCTAAATATTTTTCTCCATTAATAGTCTCATTAAAATAATGGCCCAATTATTTCTCCACCTAGAATCCCGCACCAGACATTTACAGACCAACGACCCTGATGTTGGACCTCCTGTATCCAGAGGGGATTCGTTTCAGATCAGAAGTACATATTATGTCGATTTACACTATCATCACTATGAAAAGTAGCCTCATTTGTCCACATAATTCGTGAAAGTATTTCAGGATCGTCGTGTATCATATTTGAAAGCCAGTTGCTAAAATCCAGCCTGGTATCGAAATCTTGAGCATTCAAACTATGGTGTAGGACCATGTGATAAGGGTGCAATCTAAAATAGTATATATTATAAAGTAATCAGATCAATAAGACACATTGAAGTCCTTCGTTGTTAGTAAACGAAAAAGGACTTTAAATGCATTAATTCTCGTAATGTTATTACGAATTTTTTTCGCCCGACCTCTCATTACTTTTTATTATTGGTACCTTTTTACTTTACTTTGCCTCACTTAATTATCATGTTGTTAGTTAAAATCTATTCACATAGCATAAGATACTTTCATTAAATAATTTGGTGTTTTATTGAAACTGGACATAAAATGGCGGCAAATACATTAGTCATGTTATCACAAGTTAACTTTGATGTAATGACATTTTCGGTATGATAAAAATGAGAAACATATAACGACAAACGAAAAAAATTAAAACATTTTTATCATTATAATACCGAATAAAACATGCATTAATAAATAAGTAGTCACCTGTGTTCTCTTAAAATATTTTGGACGGTGGTTCGACATATACCGAAGTCTCTAGCTATAGCTCTGGTGCTTGAATGAGGGTTAACATTTACATAAGGTAAAACATCAATAACATTTTCCTCTGTTCTACCTCTACGCTGTCTTCGGTACACAGGAAGATTCACATTTCCAGTAGTACGCACACGGTGTGCTAGTCGGAGAAAAACTCTTCTGCTGTCATGCCGTCTGTTTGAGTACTGCAGTGCATACACTCTAGCAGCAACGATTGCATTTCTCATACATTCAAAATAAACTGCCAACATATCAAATGCTTCCTCATTTGTAAGAATTATTTTGGTACGAAAAGATAAAGAAAGTCTATTAAAAGCAACACGATGAATAACTTTTGACATATGCGTGAAAATCATAGCTTGCTTGTTTTCAACAGGGAATGAATTTTGATATCTTACATGGCCCTATTTACTAATTTTGTTGTCATCAGTAAATCCTAATTCATATTTTAAACTGTATTTGTTGTTGATGGGCAAATATCGGTTTTTATTGATATTTTATGCTCTTGATTTACTAACACATCGCTTGAAAACAAATATAACATTCTTATATAAATAATATAATAATGTTAGATTTATCATATTATTATTTTATAATTTGTTCTTATTGTTAGTAGCGATAGCATTACATTTAGGTAATCTAGCGGCAACCATAACATTAGTATGATAACAGTTTAAATTACTGCAGACCAATGTAAGATCTTTTCATCCAGGCTAAATTTAATAATTTCCGTTAACGCGAACTAGCCTACTAGACGTTGGAAGAACAATTCCCGCCATTTACCTGTTTCTTACGATATCTCAGGATAGAAAAAAGATATCGACTTGCAGTTTTCACTGTTTTATTACTAATTTATGTCTACTTTTTAAAGACCTATTTCAATTTTTATGCTTGCATTTAAAATTGTAAAGAGAAAACACAATATTAAAAAAATATTAAACAGCGCCCTCTAGCATTTATGTTATTAATCAAATTGCTTCAAATTTACAAATTTTCTATTGATTAACAAAAGCTCTTTCAAACAACATCAAGTTTATTAAAATCGGTCAAGCAGAACCTGAATTAAAGGCGTTTTTTCGTAACAAGGTTCCCACCCTTTCGCACCCCTTATTTGAAGAGATAGACTAAAACTTGTCCAATAAAAAATATGCAGAATTTGTCGAGGAATCTGATTATAATATTTAATATGCCCCTTAATTGAGTAAATTTTGAAAAATTTTGCTTTTTAGAAATTTAACTGTGAAATACGCCCTCTAGCGGTGGACCTACAATTCTGAAAATAATTTCCAGGTGTTTCTCGAGCCCAGTTTTGTTATAAAACTTTTTTTCCCGAACGTGTGCTATAATCCATTCCCGAGATATGGCCGACGGCCGTTCTTAGTTGGCCACCCGGTACATGCGTACGGACACACGCACGCGTAAAATACGACCAATACGAGTTCTGGCCAATAGCATATTGCCAATGTCGCTTTCCAGCCGCTTAATGTAGACCAGTACGCGTTCTGGATCTTTTACGATTGCCAGAACACGTCTAGCACACAAACAAATCGTCAAAACATCAATGTTGTGCGTGTCTCAGCTTGTAAAACACACCACTACTCGCAGTTTTGTTTCATAGTACCAGTCGCTAGAGCGAAAATGTGTGCCCGTGCTAATGAAGACCTCAAGTTGCGTTTCAATGATGATCGAAAAAAAGTCATATGTGATAGTTTACAAGAGAAAGACACGATCAACGTGGGGTAATTACATTCACCTGTAGAGTGGAGTATCAAAGAGCGAGAGAGCAAGGAGTGGATTGTAACTATTAGTCAGAACAAAATGAACGAACATGATACAAACATGGGAAGAAGTAAATGAGCGCTTGTTAATAATTAAAATGAAAATACATGAACAAAGTACGACAATTATATGCGTATACGCAATTAGTACTGATGTACGAGCCAATGAGAAAACAGAATTCTTCTGTATCCTGGACGAACAAATAGAAATATTAATAAACAAAGTGAACTCATTGTAATTGGAAATTTAAATAATAAAGTGGGACGTAAAGAAGGAAATAAGACAGTGGGAAGATATGGAGAAGAGACGGTGAATGATAATGGAAGAAGATTACGCACCCTATGCGGAGAGCACATGTTGATGGTAGCGAATACTTTTTTTGACCACAAAGAAATTCACAAATACACATGTGTGAATCCAACACGGGGGCTCAGATCAATTATCGATTTGATGGTCGTTAGAAGAGACTGGAAAATGATAATGAAAGATGTTAGGATATATAGACAACCGGAATGCGGATGTCTATAATGGAAGAATGACAGTTAAGGAACAGAAAGAAAACACGGAAGAGAAAATTGAAACGTTAGAAGAACACACTTATAAAACTGTTAAGACAAGAAAGCACCAAAAAGGTATATCAAGACAGATTAGAAATAAAACTAAATGAAAGTGTAGTGAAAAAATCCCCAAATGAAATTTATGAACATGTGAAAGATAGTATACATGCACCAGCAAAGGAAGCACTGGAAACAGAAGAAAAGAAGAAAATAAGAAAGAAGGTTTTAATACGGAGCTCGAAGAGAATATCAAGCTAAAAAAGAATAAATATAATGAATGGCTAAGAAACAAAACACCAACTTCAAAGCAAAACTATGTGGAATGTAGGAGGTAAGTAAAAGAACAGGTAAAACATGAAAAAGATGAACATTGGGATAATCGTATGCAGAAACATAAACAACACAATAGGATTTAATCAATCTAAAGAAGCGTGGCGAGTGATTCGCAGCCTAAGACAGAAAACAAAAAATAAGGACGACATTACCTTAATAAAACCGAAACAATGGACAGAGCACTACGAGGCACAGGCGACACAATGGAAAATAAAGTAGGGGTAGATCAGCCAGAAATAAGAAGGGAAGATGTGATAAAAGCACTAAGACAAAGTAAGAATAATACATCAGCAGGACCAGGGAACGGAACATCAGAATAGAATTGATAAAATATGGAGGAAACAAGCTAATAGGAATAATAATCAAAATGTTTCAGAAAACAGAAAGAGGAGAACCCACACCAGCAGATGGAACAAATCATATCTAGTATCAATTCATAAGAAGGGAAACAAGACCGCATGCCAGAACAATAGAGACATGAGTATACTATCAGTAACGAATAGACTCTTCGGTAGAATAATAAAACGTAAAATGGAAGAACATATGGCGGAATTTAGTGAGGAACAGTGTGGTTTGAGATCCGGAAGATCGTGTGTTGATAACATTCATTGCGTTAGACAGATTATCGAAAAAAATCGAGCCAAGAACATTGATACGCATATAACTTTTGTGGACTTGGAAAAGGCGTACGACAACGTACCAAGATGTAATATATGGAATGCAATGAAGAGAATGGGAGTCAGAGAAAAATGGATCAAAGTGACTAAAGCCTTACATAACAAAACAGAAGCCAACATTAAAATAGGAAATAAATTAACAAAAAAAAAAAATGATGTGACGAAGGGACTTAAATAAGAATGTACGCTGTCACCTATACTTTTCAATATTTATGCGGAACAAGCACTAGAACAATGACGCAGGACATGTGGAAATACCTATAAGAGACAAAACAGTACATTCACTAATATTTGGTGATGACCAGCTGATTGTTGCACAAGATGAAGAGGACATGACATACATGGTACGAAAGTTGAAGTGGGGACTTTCCATAAATTTTAAGAAAACAGAATATACAGGGTGCGGCATTAGGGCGTCCAAGTACGATATATCCGTTAATAAAGGAAATATCAAAAAAAGTTATTTACAAAAATTATAGGCAACTTCAAACTTCAGATTATAAAATTATTTTTGTATTTACAGGGTGCTACATATTACCAGGGTAAACCAAACAAAATTTTTTGTTAATGGGACACCCTACATATTACTTCAAATTTAAATTAAGCTCAACTCCCCCATACTTCCAACATAGGGTTTCATTACGTTATATAGGGTATTTCAAAAGTTATGGTCAATTGTACATGAAAATCATTCTCATTTAAACGTCCTGTATACCCTAGACAAAACAACCTAACAATAATTTTTTCAAGACATAACTTTTTGACATTGGTATAGTGTTACGAGAAAGTGCAATTTCTTCATTATTACACCAATAGAATATAAACCGAGCCAAAACTCGTATACATGATTTTGTCAAATTTTTCAAATGAATCACCCTATGTTTTATTTTCAAAAGTGAAAATACACTGTATGTTGTTTTATTTTTATTAAGCTCTCCCTATAGCTAAAATCGTTAATTTTTGAGATATTTTCGAGGATAATAGAACTAGTGTTATGATTACCATCGGTGATAGCTCGAGACTCGAGTTAAAATCGATGAAAATTGAATTTTCTACAAGTTTCAACGAGTGATATCATCGATTATTAATCATAACACGTGTTATATTTGGTAAGAGAATATAATAAACGTAATAGAAAATATATTTTTTAAAGTTTACAATTTTAAACGATACTGGGAGAATGTATGAAAAATTGATTATTAGCACAAATAATTTACAGAGAGAGATATCCCGCACGAAGACAACCCGAGAAAATAACGTTTGAAAGGTTAGTATATCGTTTTAATCGTACGGGTTCAGTAGTTCATGAAAAAAACGAAAGGACAAAACCTGCACTTAACGAGCAAAATTAATTTAACGTGATGCTTGAAGTTACGCATAATCCACATGTTAGTACACGTGAAATCTCGCGTCAGCGTGATATTAGCGACAGGTCCGTCCGTCCATATCCAGTTGCATCAAGAGTTACTCGAAAATGACTATCCCACAAGGGTTGCTTTTTGTGAGTGGGCTCAACAACAAATCCACAATCAGGGGGATTTCTATGAGTTTGTCCTCTTTGGAGACGAAGCCACGTTTCATAAAAATGGAACTGTGAATAGACACAATTTCCATTATTATTGGACAAGTAATCCTCATCTTATAGCAACTCATAGTCAAACTAGGCGGTCTTTGAATGTTTGGGGTGGTATAGTTGGAGATCACGTAAGGTGTATTTGGACTTTTTAGAAAATCATTTACCATTACTGTTGGCAAACGTTCCCCTTAACATTCTTCAAAGTATATGGTTGTTATACGATAGAGCTCCGGCACATCACAATAGATTAACCCATTGCATGGCCAGCTCATTCAACAGAGTTAAGTAAAATTGACTTCTTCAAGTGGGGTTATGTGAAAAACCGTGTGTATCAAACTCCTCCAACCACACAAGATGATATGAAGAATAGAATACGAGAAGCATTCCACAGTATTAATGTAGAAATGTTAAGAAATGTCAGTCGAGAATTTTAAGATCGACTGCAATGTTGTATTGATGTTTTCGGTGGACATTTTGAACATTTATTGTGAAATTAATTAATTTTATAAGAATTTTGTCTTAATAACCGATGTTTTTTTAATTTTTTATAATAATTTGTCACACTTTTATTTGTTCGCGGCTAACTTGTAATAATAGAAATCTAAAAAAAAATCTCTTTCTGTTATTAAATTGAAAATATCTCAGAAATTAACGATTTCAGGTATAGAAAGTGCTTAATAAAAATGAAAGAACATAAAGTGTATTTTCACTTTTTAAAATAAAATACAGAGTGATTCATTTGAAAAAATTGACAAAGAGTTTTGACTCGCTTTATGTTCAATTGGTGCAATAATAAAGAAATAGCACTTTCTCGTAACACTGTACCAATGTCAAAAAGTTATGCCTGGAAAAAATTATTGTTCTCTTTAGGGTATACAGGACGTTGAAATGAGAAAGATTTTCGTGTATAATTGACCGTAACTTTTGAAATACAATGTATAACGTAATGAAACCCTATATTGGAAGTTTGGGGAGATGAGCTTAATCTAAATTTGAAATAATATATAGGGCGTCCCATTTAAATATTTTTTAATAACGGATATATCGTACTTCGACTCACTAATGCCGCACCCTGTATGTGTGTAGGAGGGGTGGCACAAGATTTACATATTGGAGAAGAAGTGATAAAGGCGTGCACAGAATATAAGCATTTGGGATCAATAATAGCGGGCAATTGAAAAATAGAAGAGGACATTGAAGACAAAATAATAAAAGGGAAAAGAGCGAAAAAGCACTCCATGGAACAATATGGAATAGAAATATTACCAAAAAGACAAAGAAAAGAATTTTTAACACAATTATAGAAAGTATAACAACTTATGGTGGAGAATTATGGCCTATGACGAACAAAAATGAGACAAAATAAGAACTGTAGAGTTAGATTTTATGAGACGACGAAGCTTACAATATACTCGCAGAGATAGAATAAGAACCGATCTGGAGAGAAATTGAAGTGAAGACATCAATTACACGAAGACTACAAAACAAAACACTAAGATGGTATACCCACGTTCAAAGGATGAATGAAGAGGGATGGCCCAAGGCAATCACCTAGAGGCAGAAGAAGAAGAGGGCGACCAGCGGTAAAGTGGAAAACAACGGTCTAAAACATGATACAGAGAAGAGGATTGCGAGGATAGACAATATTGGAGGTTGAGGACCGCGAACCTGTAATGGGAAAAACGCGAAAAGAAGAAAGACACGATCAAATAATAAAGGCAAAGGTAGCAAACGTTCGTAAAAGCGGCAGTGACACAATTTTTTCGAAACAAATACGACGATACAGAAGTTACGATATCAAAAAAAAGAAAAGCTAATAGAAAGGAGGTCGGACAAATCTGCTGGACTGCGATATTTCTGCACCACAGTCGAATTATTAAACATGATTCATTCTGCTCATATAGAGGCAGGACATGAGAGATTACGAAGTTTGTTATTTTTCGCAGTTTTTTCAGCGGAAATAAGATCTAATTCTTCTGTCTATTTTAGTTATGGACTTTGAACTGAAGAGAAAATATTGTAACATAAGACCGTAAATAATTGAGGTTTGTTTATTACTCTTGTAAGTAGTGTTAATTAAAAGAGAAGGAAAGATTTAGTAGAGCGGCCAATTCTAACAAATGCTACGAACATTAAAAACAAATACGTCTCAAGAAGTCTCCTATCATTTATTTAGATGTTTTCTGTTTGTTCGGCACACTTATGATTCTACAAAACAATAATGACAAAGAATTTGCAAACCGCATAGTTAAAAATCTTGCTGAAATCTGGCCCGGATAGAAGCCGGCTCACGGAAAACCTCATCATTCGCAAAGTCAAGGGTCCGTAGAGAGATCGAACCAAGATCTAAGGGACATGTTGATTAAAAACACAACAAAATAGTCTGAAGGGAGACGATTTGTGAACAACAATAAAAATCGTTCTCTGTATACAGAAGTAACCATGAAGCTACGTTCGGCACCCCTCAAAGGACTGATTTGATGAATTCGTCCCTTCCTAAGGAAGTCCTATCCAACGCTGAAACAGAAGATGAACTACAAAACTTGTGCGATCATAAGAAAGCTAACGTAGCGAATGGAGAAGGCGAACAAAGAATTACATGTAACGGATGTGAGAAAATAGGTAATACACGGGGCAAGGCTGAAGGTCGACTAGAAAAGCAAGTCGAGAAAAGGATTGACCTCTCGAATTCAAAGTTTCGGCCCCTTGGTGACGAAAATTGTCGCATGACATTTTGTAACTGGCAACTTGATTCAATTGGAGAGAATCCAGAGTAGGGATTTTTAACCACCACAATTGTCATGACCCGTGTAAGGTCTTATCAACATGAATTTAGCGTTAATGTATGGCTGGGCCTTATAAACGGTCATGTTATTGGTCCATGCTTTTTACCTCCACGGCGTAATGCTAACCTTTGTTTGACCTTCTTGACCAATCATCTTTTCGATTTGTTCGATGAGGTACCCATTGCTACACAAATGAATAGCTGGTTCCAAATAGACGGTGCTCCCACGCATTTTGGAAGACAGGTGAGGGCATGGATGAATGTAAACTATCCAAAGATAGTTGACTCAAATTGCTCAGCCAGGAGTTGAAGAAGTTGGAAGGGGGCCAGTGACGTGGCCTCCAAGATGGCAGATTTTGCATCTCTAACTAATCTAGCTTGAGATAGCTAAAGCCCTGTACGTAAAATATGTACGGGATTTATTATTGTTTACGTCCAGTTACGAAATCGTACATTCACTTTTTGTATAACAATACGCCAATTAACTGATTATGTAATCCCAATTAACTGTTTCATTATTACTATATAGAATTTAACAGTATATTTAAAATCAATTGTATATGTTATCTTTATCTTGATTATCTTTTTAATATCAAAATGGGTCCATTGCTTTTAAATAACCGAACAGTTGAATAAACCATGCTTTAATCGTGATTGGTGTAAATTTTGATATATATCTTTTCGGGAATACTAATGTGGTCTTAAGTATTTATTTTAAAAAGTAGTTTGTATGTGTGGATACGCTGTATACATACTTCAATATCAGCCGAAGGAAAACACATTTGAAGGTATGCGTATTATTTAATATATATATATATATATATATATATATATATATATATATATATATATATATATATATATATATATATATATATCAGTGTGATCCAAAGTAGAGGATCATTCAATAACTTCTTTATTTTACGATCTATAAAAAAGTTAAATTATTTTTTTGTTTACGGCCATGTGCTACATTTAATAGGGCTATCAAATATTTTTTTTCATTTCCGGTTAAACCGGAAACGAACACAACTATTGTTTTTTAAATGACACCCTGTATATTTTTTTAGACTATCTGATTCCTCATTATTTTCTCTTTCTGTAAATATAAAATTTTATGAGTATTATATCAGAAAATTTTGTTGTAAATCGCAAAAAAACTGTCTGAAGGCGTACAAGACCACTATTTAAAAAACAAAATAGCTATTGCCATGGAAAACGGAAACAACTGCTTTTATTATTAGTATTTATTAGAATAGTAAGAAATCTGGAAACGGATACATAAACAAAATATAAAATTCAACAAGTAATAAGCACGTATTTTTTAACTACAAAGACGGTATGCAGGAAAATTATTTTATAAATTACCACCATTTTGTGCAATACATGACTCTAGCCGCTTTAGAAGTTCATGATGTGTTGTTCTATGTATCACATCGGATGTTAACTGCATACAAGCCAAACGGATATTGTTTTTTAAATCCTCTACATTTTGTGGCGGATCTGCATAGACTAGTGTCTTAAGATAGCCTCATAAGAAATAGTCCAGAGGTGTAATATCAGGCGATCTTGGCGGCATTTCCACTGGTCCAAGGGTGGCAATTAAACGCCCATTAAAGCTTTCGTTTAGATATTCACTAACAATGTTACTAGTATGAGCTGGCGCTCCGTCCAACTGAAAGTACATACTTCGTCGCAATGCTAATGGGAAATCTTCTAACATGGTCAAAAGCTCAGAATTTAAAAAATGAAGAAATCTTGCAGCGAGAGTTGCGTCATAAAAAAAGGTCCCAATAATCTGTCTCCTATTAAACCGCACCAAACGTTAGTACCCCAAACGGTTTGATGGTTTGTATTTAATGTCCAATGTGGGTTTTCGTCCGACCAGAAACGATTATTTTGTTTGTTGATAACACCATTATTGGTGAATTTTGCTTCATCGGTTCACAAAATTCTGACTAAAATGCCTCGGTCATCTTCCAGTTGTTCCACTAACCACGCAATAAATGTTAATCGGCGTTCGGGATCTGCTGGACGTAGGTGTTGCACTAAATTTGGTTTATAGGGGTACAGCTTGTGTTTTTTTAATTTCCTCTGAACATATCCAAATGATGTTCCTACTTCCTGAGCTACATGCCTAATAGACGAACGTGGATGTAGTCGAACATACGCTAAAATCTACAATTCTCGTTCTTCGTTTATCGGGTTATTTCTCTGAGGTTCTCTATTTTGGATTTTTACTCCAGGAAATGCTCCATGTTGCCTTAATGAATTTTCAATTTTGTGTAAGTAAGTATGTGGAGGGTGATACGTGTCAGGAAATCTTTCTGCATAGAGTGCGACTGATCTTCGTGCGTTGCGATTACACTCGCCAAATATTAACATTAAATCGACCTTTTCACTATTATTCATTATGTAGTTGCCTAATAATTGCATACAATAACGTTGTAATTATAAATGCCGTCACAGCTTAAGTAATTACATATAAAAACTAATTTTGAAAGATGTGAAACAATCTGAAACAACTTCACAAAGCAGTTGTTTCCGTTTTCCATGGCTATAACTATTTTGTTTTTTAAATAGTGATCTTGTAATCCTTCAAACAGTTTTTGCGATTTACAACAAAATTTTCTGATATAATACCCATAAAATTTTATATTTACAGAAAGAAAAATAATGAGGAATCAGATAGTCTAAAAAATATACAGGGTGTCATTTAAAAACAATAGTTGTGTTCGTTTTCGGTTTAACCGGAAATGAAAAAATATTTGATAGCCTTATTAAATGTAGCACATGGCCGTAAACAAAAATAATTTAACTTTTTTATATATCGTAAAATAAAAAGTAATTGAATGGTCCTCTACTTTGGATCACACTGTATATATATATATATATATATATATATATATATATATATATATATATATACATACATACATATTGTGATATTGTTCACAAAAATACCATTAAATATTTTGATTTATTATTATTATTATCTTTATAGGATGACGTCATAAACCAACTCTGCAATAGCGTCAGGTGTCACTCTATAGACTCGATCTCAGCTCATTTGTTTTTTAGTTAGTTAATTAGACAGAGGTATTGTTACGCTATTTTTTTAATTAATAACAATATGCGGGTAAGTATTTGTGGATTTAAATTTTGTAGTTATGGACTCGTGTGTAATAAACCACTAAAACCTTTTTATCCTTTTATTTCCGTTATATCAATTGGAAGAAAGGTGAATCGTACAATGCAAGTAAGTGTAACCCCAGGGCAGCTTTTGGAGACTTAATGCTGTCTTATGGATTGGTTTGAAGGTCCTAGTGTTAGAATACTATTTTAAACTTTAAGTTTTCGCACCATAATAATAATAATCACTGGAACCTACATCTACGTTAAAAAAAATCAGTAGATGGAGCCAAGTACACAAACAAGCGGGGCCTGACTAGGGGCGACGATTTAACAACAATTCCGAAGGCCTACAGCTATTTTACGAGATAGTGTTAGGGCCCCTTATTTCAAATTTTCCGCTATAACGATTACATAGACCTATGTATGTAATTTTATATACTTTATATACCACCGGGTGGAGCCACCTTTCTTACAGAAAACATGTATTAGTTCATATACACCAGATGGCGCTACAAACAAATTCAAATTTCGCGAAAAGATATACCGCTAAGTGGAGTCACCTCTATTACAGAAAACATTCATTAGTCTATACACCACCACTAGATGGCGCCACAAATTCGTATTTCGGAACAAGAGGGCGCAGACCCCACCACAAGTTCTTATACCTGTCTTACAAGTTAGCATTAGGGCCCCTCATTAGAATACTATTTCCAGCCATGGGGGCTACGGCAAGGGGGGCGAAGGCCCCAGAACAAGTTCGTACACTTGTCTTACAAGTTAGCATTAGGTGCCCCTTATTAGAATACTACTTACCGTTAAGGGGGCCATAAGGGTGCGCAGGCCCAAACATAAGTTCCGAAGGCCTGTCTAGTTAGCATTAGGCCCCCTTAGTCAAATTCAAATTTCCTGCTGAACAGATTTGGTTCTGACCTTGGCTAGCCCAAAGTCAACTCCAAGGGCAGGACCAAGGCCAACTTCAATACAAAGCCCCGAGGTCATTCCCAAGGTGAAATTACGTCATCGGAAACTCCTAAGGCCAAATGACGTCACAAAAAAAATACTAACAGTATTCGAGCTATAATTGAACAATGTTGACGATTAAAAAGCATATTTCGTAGATTAAAATACTTTAATGTACTTTAGTTAGAATGTCAAATAAATAATCTTTTCTACATTCATTGTGCATAATTTTATATATTAAGATAAGATGCATTTATAGTAAAAATGTCGCAGGATCCACTCACGCAAATGGGAGAATATAACCAAAACGACATTAATGAATCCATATAACTTATGGCTGCAGCTGAAGTCAGAAACTATATAATGAATATTTTATTATACATTCTCTTTGTATTTCGTTACTTAGTGGGGTACAACTGAACTGGAAGAAACAAGGGGTACCTTACCACCAAGACCTTTACCAAATAATCTTTAGTATTCCCATGTAATGGCGCCTTTGCCACTTTCTTGTGATTTTTTTATTAATTTTATATGTGGTCAGTAAATTCCGATATTATATATCACACATATCACCAGTGATTAAACTATCTGACACCTTATTCTGCACCCATTCTTTTTTTTCTTGCAGGTAGGCATGGAAAAGTCTGTGTCTTTGCTTAACCGACATTCTCCAAGCAATTTAGTCGTAGTCTGAGATCATTTAAAGTTGTTCTTTGTTGAGCAATTCGGATAACCATGTTCTTACACATTAATTCTTTACATATTGTCTCGTTTTGGCCCACACCCGATAGTTTTACGTTAGGTGGTAGAGGATAGTACATGTTATACATTTTCAACAAACTCAACTCCATTTATTTCCAAGTATGTCTCTTCTTCGACTTCCACCGTATAATGCTGGTTATTATAATTTAAAAAAGCATATTTTAATTGAACTACAAAAACAGCGAAAAACTTAAATGAGATTAGAAAGGAAGGTTAAACAACATACAAATCAGTATGTGGGGCACCAACGATCAGAAAGTTCTTTAAAACCCGCTTGAAGGTGAGTAATTTTAAATAAATCAATTAATTGATGTCGTCATCCATCAGTGCGCATAAATTCAGCGATTCTCAATTAAAAATAGCTGGTGTGGAACAACACAACATTACAACCTACAAAGCGGAAATCAAAGGAAATGAAATAATGTTAATAACAATTTTTTAAGGATGATTATGCAACCTATTTTTTAATACAGTCATAACGACATTGTAAAAACAAAAAGAATAACCTATTAGATGGATGTTCAAAACTCGCTCACTCACTCACTCACTCACTCACTCACTCACTCACTCACTCATCACACTCCCACTCACCATCACCATCACCACTCACTCACCACTCACTCACCACTACCACTCACTCACTCACTCACCCCACTCACCACTCACTCACTCACTCACTCCCACTCACTCACTCACTCACCCACTCATCACTCACTCACTCACTCATAACTCATCACTCACTCACTCACTCACTCACTCACTCACCCTCATTCACTCACTCACTCACTCACTCACTCACTCACTCACTCACTCACTCACTCACTCACTCACTCACTCACTCACTCACTCACTCACTCACCCCTCCCTCCCTCACTCACTCACCACTCACTCACTCACTCACTCACTCACTCACTCACTCACTCACTCACTCACTCACTCACTCACTCACTCACTCACTCACTCACTCACACACTCACTCACTCACTCACTCACTCACCCACTCAGTCACTCACTCACTCACTCAGTAACTCATTCTCTCACTCACTCACTCACTCACTCGCTCACTCACTCACTCACTCATTCACTCACTCACTTACTCACTCACTCACTCACTCACTCACTCACTCACTCACTCACTCACACAATCACTCACTCACTCTTACTCACTCACTCACTCACTCACTCACTCACCCACTCAGTCACTCACTCACTCACTCAGTAACTCATTCACTCACTCACTCACTCACTCACGATAAAATAGCGTTTTATATACATTTCATTTACGTACCACCACAAAATAAGGTGGGATATTAAACATGACGGTAAAGGTAAATTATCAACACATGACTGTTAAATTAACACATTCCACTCAATGGGTAAAAGTGTACTTTTAGTTACGAGAAAGCTAGATACGGGCAGAAAATAAAGTAATTTCTTACTGTCTAATTCAAAGCGGGGTTAAAGGTTACGTTCTTGTTTAATGTAATTTCTCATTTGAGAATGCACCTACAAATTGCAGTAATTGTTACTGTTATTATTTCACAACAAAAACATTTAAAGCAAGAGCAGCTGGTCTTTATAGCTTTTTAACTCGCATATGGAAAAGTATTGCCTGTCCGTCGGCCTGTTCCGTGTACGTCTGTCTGTACGGGTACTTTAAGCCGAACGGGTTGATACAGAACGATACGGTTTTACTTTACAAAATTTCTGAAGACACTACAAACTACTACTACTAATATGGTTGGTCAAATGCCAAGCTCAAACGCTGAAAAACGCCTGGAGATGCATGTTAATCGCAAACGATTACAAGTACAAATACCCTGTTTTTGGTACATGTTATAGCATAATGTACCGATACCCTATAAGTAAATGTTATGCGTTTTCAACGATCACATGTAGAGAAATGTCACAATCGGTATTTATGCAAAGATTTCGGTGGAAAAATGTCCGAAGGCATGACTTAAATGTCCAATGAATGAATATTATGGAGTTCCCAAGCTACAGTCATCAATTGTACAGGGTGTCCCAACGATAGAGTAAAGTAAGTTTATGCTTAACTAGAACTATTTGTGTAAGTATTGTATGGACCATGGGGTAGAGGTAAGAAGTGTGCATTTTTTTAAAATATTGGAAGTTATACAGGGTGCGCCAGAAAAGCAGGACGTGAAAAAGTATGATTTTTTTAAATAGAACACCCCGTATTTGATTTTAGTTTTTAATTCTACGTGTCCATACAAACATATTTTGTCATACAAAAGATTGGCTGAAAGTTTTTAGTTCTTGAGATATTCGCGTTTAAAGATTATTATGGTGATTTTCGTGGGGTTAATGAATGAGCAATTGTTCCGTTATTTCACAATAAAAAAAATTGATATTTCGTGTGAAAAATCAGTGATATTATACTAACGTTTAGACCGAGTAGTATTTCTAATTTTCTCAACAGGGTGTTTGTTATAACCATTCAAATTTGAAAATTCTCAAATTAAAAAAAATCAGTTTTTTTTTAATTGCACACCCTATATATTTTTATTTCATTTTATTCGGGATTAAAAAATTTATCATTTTTGTCAAACATATCCTATATATCTATTTTTGATAGTTTTCGAGGAATTTCAATTTTTTCACACTAGCTACTTTATTTTCGATAACATTGCATTGCATGGATCTTGGTAGCCATGGAAAATAATAATTGCGTTACTAAGATACAAAGGTTTCCTACTTGTCAAAATAAACACATATTAAATTTGTCGTTTTCGCATTTAACTTGTTATCAATTCTTGTATCAATTATGGATTATTCGACAAATGAAATAATTGATATGATATACGTGTTGGGCGAGGCTGAAAAAAACCCTTTATTGGCACAACGAATCTACAAAATGAAATATCCTGAACGTCGAATACCTACTACTGTTGGCTTGGAAAATTTGATGGATAGATTTGATTCTAGCGGTAGTGTTAAATACTTCAAACGTAAAGTTGTTAATAAAAGGGCAGCTAATGAAGAAAAAGAACTTGAAATATTATTAAATATTCAAGAAAATCCCCAAGTGAGTTCTAGAACATTAGCGACGATATGTGATACCTCCAAATCAAACGTGAATCGAACAACGCTGAAGTATAAGTACTATCCCTATCACCTTGAGCTTCATCAAGAATTGCGAGAAGAGGATTTTGCAAGACGAATTGAATTCTGCAATATCATTAATCAACGGCTGCAATTAAATAACAACTTTTGTGCTCCATAATGTTTTCCGATGAGGCGACGTTTAAAAGCAATGGGGCTGTAAATCGGCATAATATGCACTATTACGCCATTGATAATCCATTTTGGCTACGAGAAGTTCAAAACCAAAATCATTGGTCACTAAATGTGTGGTGTGGTATACTTAATGACCAAATTATCGGTCCCTATTTTTTTGATGATCCATTAACGGGCCGCACCTATTTGCATTTCTTACGTGAAGAATTGTGCCTGTGTCTTACTTTACTCTATCGTTGGGACACCCTGTACAACATTGATATACTGCCGGTTTGCTCAAGTGGACATTGGGTAGATTATAATTGAATATAGTTGTTTTTGGTGAACTATTTAATAAACGTACCAGTTGCACGTTATCTAAAATATTAAACTTTCGTAACATGAACCAATTCTACATACGTGTTGTGTATAACTTATATGAAATAACTGTGACTCTGGTATTGCAGAACTAGTAAACTCTTTTCGGTGACAACTTGAGTGATAGTATTTCGGTTGCTGTACAAACAACTTGATGTAAATTCTATCAGTCTGTATAAGTATTTATCTTTCTTGTAGGGTAGAGCCTTTGTACTACACGAATTTCTTTTCCTTTATCATTAACATCTATAGTTCCATTGTACATTTTGATGTAAATTTATTGTACATCTCATTCAATTTATCTTGCCAATTAGTGGTTCAACAATAACTTCTTTTAAACAATTGCACAAGGTATCACATGTTTTCAAAATAATATTTGAGACAGTATTTATACCGGCACGGATACATACGACAAAGAAGTTATACCGCCAAATGCCAAATAGCAAAGCGTAATTTCTAATCTTGTTAAGGCTGGAATTGGAACCATACCACATTCTGTTATTTTTACTTCAGCCAATTTCTATAACTACAAAAAGGTGCTTGGTGTCATTTGAAAGAAATTAATGAATTTTTCAGAATCGTTTTATTTTATTTTCTTAAACAAGTTGAAGTTAATATCAGAACCATTTGCATTTTGCAAAAAAGGGAGCTCTGACCCAATCATTTGTGTTCCTGCTTATACTGTTCAATTTTGTTGAGTAACCACCGCCTGCTGGTCAACCGTATTCGAGAGCATGACCGCTCTATACTAAAAATAAAATAAAATAAGTTCACAGAAAGAACTCTGAAACACCCGCACTGCAACGTGGGCTCGTTGGACAAATTCGCCGCAGCCTATCGAAAGGAGCAACTCCGCATCCCGGAAGGAAGACCACCTTTCTGATTGGTGCTTTGATTTGTAAGCGTTTTTTCTCAGGGAGTAAGACTACACTTGCATCTTGCGCAATTCGAGAACTTACATCTTCCCCCTAACGAAGTACAAAGGAAAGAAACCGGTCCCAGGTAAAGACGGTCTACATCTCAAAATAGTACTCCTTCAGACCGAGCATCAACATCCACAATAAGTACATAACACTCTCCTACTTTCCGACGGAATGGAAATCAGCATCCACCATCACGATAGCCCAAACGCACTGTAAAGAATGGAGATCCCTTACTTAGATAATTAACAATAATTACAAACTAATTAACCTTCTTGTTAATTGTCAGATACCAGAGATAATCTTATCCTCTCTATAGCAAGTAGAAAACCTTTCTGCGACATAGTTCTCCGCTACTTTCGGCCGGCTCGCCGAGGGACCGGTCAAAGATGTGCCTTACCCCATCGGATCGATATGAAGTAAGCCTACAGGCACACGCACACGCAGACGCACACACATGCACACGCACACGCACACGCACCCGCACACGCACACACGCACGCAACCACACGAACAGCACAAACGCACAGCACACTGCACACACGCACACACAAATACAGCACAACGTACACGCACACGCAAACGCACAACATGCACACGCACTTGCACACGCACACCACACGCACACGACACACGCACACGCACATGCACGCACACGAACGCACACGCACACGCACACGCACACCAAAACGCACACGCACACGCACACGCACACGCACACGCACACGCACACGCACACGCACACGCACACGCACACACACACGCACACGCACACGCACACGCACCACGCACACGCACACGCACACGCACACGCACAGCACACGCACACGACACGCACAGCACACGCACACGCACACGCACACGCACACGCACACGCACACGCAAACACGCACAAACGTCACACGCACACAGCACACACGCACACGCACACGCACACGCACACACGCACACACGCACACACGCACACACGCACACACGCATACACGCATACACGCACACAAACATACACGCACACACGCACACACCACACAATACACGCAAACACGCACACACGCACACGCACACGCACACGCAAACACGCACACACACACGCACACACGCACACACGCACACTCGCACACACGCACACACGCACACATGCATACACGCATACACGCACACACGCACACACACATACACGCACACACGCACACACGCACACACGCACACACACACATACACGCACACACGCACACAAGCACACATGTACGCACACACATGCACACAAACACAAACACAAACACACACATACACACACACACACACACACACACACATTTTTAAAATGCTATAACTTGGGTTGAAATTTACACATTATACCGGGTCGATAATAAACAAAATCGTAGCGACAAGAACAAGTTTATTACATTATATTCTAAAATATGCAAGAATGGTTAACAACGGCCAAAAGTCAATTCTTGAAAAATTTATAATTCTAAACCTAATTTAAAGATTCCTGCAATACCTAAAAAAACACGGTGTACTGTAATAGCAAAGATTAGGTATGTATGGATAGGGATACCTAGTGGTAATTGGTGTTGGTAATTTTTAATAAATAAAAACAATTAGCCTGAAAAACATAAATTGTCTGTCCATTAATTTTTGTTTTTAATCCACTGTGTCAAAGATGGGAATGGCAACCTTGCATTTCCGACGTTTACAATGAAATTGGGTTATTGTTGGCAACAGCGTGTTAAAAGGACGAGACCATTGAAAGCAACCGGCAAATATCAATGGAAAAATGCCAATTGTCCTATCTTGAAATACCTAATCTTTGGTAATAATTTACCAGAAATTAGGTACATTAATAAAAAAAAAGAAACTAATATTTTGTTGGTCCTCCTGGTCAACAAGATTATTTATAAAATCTTGTGGAATATTCTTTCATTCTTCACTAAGCGTTTCTAAGGTTTCAGGGGGTACATCACGCGATCTTACTTTAAGTTTGAAATAAGACCAAACGTGTTCGATGACATTAAGATCCGAAGGCTTTGCAGGCTAGTCCATCCTATTGATGCTCTGGGCCTGCAAAAAACTCTGTGATCCTTCGCGCTCTGTGAGGTCGAGCGTTGTCATTCACCATTTTGCTCTGCGACGGGCTCTATAATTTAAAATGTTTGGTATTATGTTACGTTTTTGAAAAAAAATTCTCACCTCAAGTTGTTTTTATTTAATGTTCTTCACACTGTTCTGCCCGAAACTCTCACCCCAGTTTGTAGTCTTAAAGAGTCATTCGGTTTTCTAGAGTTCTTTGTTCTATACTGCATAGTTTCTCTCATTAAAATTCTTTCGGTTTTTGGTTTATTTTTTTTGTATGTCCACCCCCCATGCCCATAATTATGATCGCCAGTAGTTTCGACGCGACAGTTCAAATTATAAATTGTCTTTCGGCTAACATTGTAAATGTGCGCAATTTGCTCTTTTGACATTCCTTCGTTGAGAAGTCGAATGCAATTTTCCCTTTCTGCCGTGCTTAAACGCCTCATATTAATTAAAATTTACAAAATTATAACATAGAAATGTGTCAGATTATTTCTAAAATAATGTTAATAGTTTTTTAATTCCATAGCAACAAAATTTTTTTTTCCAATGCCTACTTTGAAATTGACGCGTCGCGTAGAAATTACACCCGATCATAATTATAGGCATGGGGGTAGACAAAGAACTCTGAAAAACTGAATGACTCTTTGAGACAACAAAGTGAGGTGTTAGTTTCGGACAGAACAGTGAAAAGAACATTAAATAAAAACAACTTGAGGTGAGAATTTATTTTTACAAAAACTTAAATAATGCCAAACCTTAGAGGGCGTCGTACCCTACGTTTTTGTTTATTATCGACCCGGTATAATGTATAAATTTCAACCCTCAAATAAAATGATTAGACCATGGAAAATCTACGTGAATTATGGATTCCAAATCCGCAAAAATCATCAAGAACCGCCAATGCAATTACAAGTTATAGCATTTTAAAAATTTTTGCTACCCAAATTTTATGTTGAGTAGTGGGTGCAAAACATAAGGGCCTTAATCCAAAAACTGACAAAAACGGCTAGAGATATTGATGTTACCTTAGCAACGAACCATATTGCAACGACCAACAAAATTTTTTGCGGAAATTTCACTCATACAAACTTTTTGATTTTTTGCATGATTTCATTGATCACCCCGTATATAATAAACCTATGGTCAGCTGGGTTATCGGCCGTATCACAACATAGCTATGGAACCAATACCCCGGCACCCCGCTAGTATATCGCTAGGATTACCAACGCAAATGTTTGTTTATTGCGATATCGTTTAACCGCAAATAGTGGGCGATGTTTTATCTCCGCTTGTGCGTAGAATAAATATTACTTCTGAAAACTACGCTTACGGAGGTCATAAAGATGTAGTTTTTTCGCCTGCACACTACATGCCCGTGATGACACGGGAATTTTAAAACATCGAGATTAATATAAAAACAGATACGGGTGCAGCAATGCCATTCGAGTTTGGGACGTTGTGTCTGAAGCTACACCTTAAGAAAGTGCAATAATGGTTTGTCCTTATCAACAATATTATATGAATCAGGCCGGTAACGGCGTTGGATCGATCTACAGAGGCGCACCATTTCAACGTGGTCACGGAATAGGAAGCTGGCTAGGTGGTATATTTAGAAGTATAATACCGTTATTTAAGTCTGGTGAAAAGGCTATTGGAAAAGAAGCTCTCAGAACGGGTGCTAATATTCTTGGTGACGTCATAGAGGATCGACCTGTTATGGAATCGTTTCAAGAAAGATTCCACGAGGCAGGTAGAAATCTTAAACGTAAAGCCGATGAGAAAATCGATAAAATGATGGACGGTTCGGGCTATAAAAGAGTACGTCTGGCCGATAATAACCAGTCTCTACCGAGAGCTGTTGTCGCTAAGAAGAAGAAACCTACTTACGACGATATATTTTCAAGATAATGGATTTTCTACATGCTCAATCACTTGAATACGTCAAGTCCGAATTAGATCTGTTCGCTTTACCGTCAACCCAGACAAGTATCGAGGGTGGTGAATGCATATTTTACAGACCCTTATCAGCTCTTAGTGATGACGCTGCAATAGAATTTGTAGTGCTCGGAAATTGAAACTATTACATAGATTTAACTCAGACCATGTTGTACATCACAGTTAAAGTTCTGAAGCAAGATGAAACACTTACTGATGCGGATGTTGTAGCACCGGTAAACAATTGGATGCATTCGCTTTTTTCACAAGTGGAGGTTTACTTAAATCAGAAGATGGTGTCACAACCAAACAACACCTACGCCTACCGCTCATATATCGAAACGATGCTAAATTATGGCACAATGATACAGCTGGGCAGATGGATGCACTGGGAAACGCAAATAACGGTTTCTCGAAACGTCAAGTACTTCTAGCGACGAGCAAACAAATCGAGATGATTGGTCACGTGCACTCGGATTTGTTTAACCAGAAAAAGTTTCTCATAAGCGGTGTTGAATTATAGGCTAAATTTGTACTATCATACCTTTAGTCTAATGGCGGCTCGCGCTTCAACTTACAAGACGTGAATTATGGACGCTACTTTACTGGTGAGACGTATGCGAATCAACCCCACCATTCTAATTGCACACGCTAAAGCTTTAGAAACAACTGTTACAAAGACCGACGTAAAAGTATTAACTGTACCTACAGACATACAGCGAAAATCATTGGATAATATCTTCCCTGGTCAGTTACCCAAACGATGTATCGTAGGTTTTGTCGCAAATAAAGCCTTCAACGGTGATTACTCCTCAAATCCGTTCAATTTTCATCGTAGCAATATTAATTACATTTCGTTATATGTTGACGGTTAACAAATTCCTTCGAAGACCTTACAACCAAATTTTACAACTAATGGTTTATATGTAAGGGCATATCACACCTTATTCTCCGGTACGGGTATTCATTTTTTGAATGAGGGAAACGATATATCGAGAAGCGATTACCCTAACGGCTACTATTTAATGGCCTTCGACCTAATCCCTGATTTGTCCGGAAACGCTAGCATACAATGGAATTTAGTTAGAAATGGTTCCCTTCGCCTAGAAGAATTCTAGATGGTTCCGCTACAACAAAACGACGTTGCAGGATTACCATTCGGATGTATGTACACTTTATACGATAATGTTTTTGTATTTTAGAATAAATAATTTACCAATGCTTGATTTTCTAAATAAGTTTTTCACTACATGGTTAGTTATAAATGATGAGATAATCCAGTTACTGTATAATGCTTGTTTCTATTACAGAAAACACTCGCTAGTTTAAAAATACACAACTAGATGGCGCTAAAAATCAATTTTAATTCTAAGGGGCCAAGATACGGGACGCAGACCCTGATACAAGCCCTGTCTTAAAGTTAGCATTAGGGCCACCTTATTAGAATACAAATTTTTATGACGAGGGCGAAGGCCTACACCTGTCTTTAGGTTAGAACCCACATCGAATTGCAGCAAGGGGGCCACGACAGGGGCCTAGCCCCAAGAGCTAGTTTCTGCACTTGTCTTATAAGGGTAGCGCCCCATACCATTTCCAACCAGGGGGGAATGGTCCGAGAACAAGTTTTGGAGATCTACACCTGTCTTACAAGTTAGCATTAGGGCCCCCTTATTAGAATACAAATTCAAATTTCCCGCCATAACCAATCAGAATGCAGGGATTTAGTCCTTCAATCAGAGCAGAGTGGCTGAGTGGTGGCGCTAAGGACCAATCAGAAGCCAGAGAGGCGGGTGCACGCACGACCAATCGGTTAAAAGTGGGGCGTGGCCTAGTTTTAATCTCTCCAATCAGAACACTGTATGTACGCGCAATTGCCTAACCTCCAAGGGGTATACAGCCAAAAAGGCTCTTAATACAACCAAATTAGGGGCTCAACTCCGTCCAAGGGTTGAAACGGGCTCCCGGAAAGAAGCCGACTCCACCCTCAAAATATAAGCCTCCCCCACGTGGGCAAGGTGTCCCAGGGGGCGGGGATTGTGACGTAAAGAAGTGGAGGGGAGGGTGCCCGTCTTCTACTCATATTCATTGGCGGTTAATAAATTTTGAGTAAGAAGTGTTGTTCATTGGGTTTTAAGTATTTTATTTCTTACTCTTTATCAAATAATCAATTTTAAACCAAAGTACAAATCTATGAATTTTTCTTAGTACAAATTGTGAAAGTAAATCCACGTCCTTTATTTGTAGGCAGATTTTATCTAAAAAAAGAGGTATTTGTCACTTTTTCAAAAGAACGATTTTGTTACGGTAATAAAAGTGAAACATTTAATGAATTCTTAATTCATTAAATTAAGAAAAAATCAACCGTGAACTGGTAAATGACAGCATAATAAACTTGATGGGGTATATAACACAGCACAAAATCTTGTCATATTTCAACCCTACATTTCACCCATTCCACAGAAAACTGTGCACAGATTGTCACCGAGCATAAGCACGATCATTGTCATTACAGATTTTTGAAATTACAAAGAATTATTTTATCGCTTTGTCCCTTAAAATATTTTTTTGCCAAACCGTTAATTTAAACGCTTACAAAGCATTTCCCCCGATCAGCTGTTTGTTTACATGTGACATGTGCTTCCACGTCACGAGGAAACGTCAATTCACAGAATTACGATTCAAATGAGGTTGCAATACATAATCTATAATAAAAGCATATTTCCATGACGTTTTGAAATATATTCTCTTGATTTATAATCAAAGAAGATCGAATATGTAAATCAACCAAACAATAGCCACAAAACATTATAAAATAATCTGAAAAAATTGTCAGTAGATTTATAGAGGACTAATATCTGTATTAGTGTATATACATTCAACCAATGAGAATTTTATGATAAAAACGAAAATTTATTATCCATAAAACGACTATAGAGTGAACAAAGCGTTGATCATAAAGTATATTAGAAAATACATTTATACATATGTAATCTGCTTTTTTATTATTTTTTGTAATAATATATTATATTTCACTAATCTAATGAAAAAATCACTGAAATAAAATATTATGCCTGAAATACGATGTAGTGCGAAAAAATGTGTATGTACCATTATAACATTAACATTAAATATCACTTTTACAATAATTACACATATACAAGTACTTTGGAAGCCAATACTAAATCAATTGTCTCTAAGGAAATTGTTAATTTAAAAGGAAGGAAAATGACCGGCTAAATGTATTAAATCTATGACTTACTGAAATGATTTTCTTTGGAATTTTTTCCACTGTACCAAGTTAGATATGATAATTTTTAATAATAAGCAACGTAGTTGAATATTTAGAATAAGTCGTTTATTGTTTTTAATAATGTTTTTAAGACTTTTATTTTTTTCTTGAGAAAATAGAAAGAACTCTTTTCATTAAAGATCAGGATCATGTTGCTGAAAATATATAACAAGAGCGTGCTGTGTTCTTTTTCATGTTATTTTGGTTAAGTTCAACAACAATAGCAACATGGGAGACAATTAGTTCTTTCTGGAAGACTTACACAGTAGATTGAACTTGAGTTGTATGTTCTTATGAATAGAGATTTAAAAATGTGACTTGATAATGTTCCACGGTTACGTAACAATTCACTGCTGAGTAACTACGGGAATAAAGGCGTTTAACTCGTTGTGGATTTATTAACACTACTGCGTATTATAACGATCCAGAAATCATAAAATTAAGCGCATTTCGTATTTACTTTCGCAACCTCCCGCCTATTTAAAAATGTTCTAAATCCCAAATTACAAATGCTTACCTCTAGGTTTTCCAATCGTGTATCCATAATTTGTCGTGTGAAACGAGAGTTTACAAAAATGAAACAGTGATAACATTTTTTATGAAACATGAAAACCTGCCGTAATAATTAGGTGCAACCACTTGAAGACTATTGAACATAATTTGATTATGGAAACGATAAATATCTAGATTTTTAACGAATTAAATATTATTCACCCGTCTAAACACCCTAAAATGGACGAATGCTAACAAAGAAAAAAGTCGCGATATAAAAAAACAAATTTAACAAAATTTAATCGCATTATAACGTTGTTGAAATATGAGAAAAACCTTAATATAACAAAAGCATTCACAGTTAATAACTTGACATACTACATACAAGTCTAGTGAAATCATATCAAATCTAACAAACAAAACAAACATTTTAATAACATTTTTCTAGGATAATTATACAATCTCTTTTATAATAAGTTGTTTACGAAAAGAGGCAACATTGTGCAAACAACAACAATACTCTATGTCAAACAGACGTTTAAAACTTTAAGTCAGATAGAGGTTAATGGACATCTAAATTGTAACTTAAAAACTTAAAAGAAATGAAATAATCTTAAGTATAATTTTTTAAGATAATTACGCAAGCTCTTTTTCATACGTAATCTATGTAAAAATGACGTTTTCTTGATTCATGATCCTCAGATAGAGATTAATAGACATAAATAAATGTTATCTTAAAAAAAATTCCAAAGCCACCCGCTTCTATAAGATAGTAATAACACAGATTAACCATTTTCAATCTTTTTTAATTAATTTTTAGACTAACCTTGCACACAGAAACACAGACACACAGGCACATAGACACACAGACACACAGACACAGAGACACACAGACACACAGGCACACAGACACACAGATACACAGACACACAGAAACGCAGACACGCAGACACGCAGACACGCAGACGCGCAGACGCGCAGACGCGCAGACACGCAGACACGCAGACACGCAGACACGCAGACACGCAGACACGCATACACACAGACAGACACATAGACACACATATACATAGACTCACGGACACACTGATATGCAGACACCAACACATGCCTTGAAGATATACTTGAAATGGTTGTAAATGATCCATCGGCAGGCACTCTAGTAGTAGGTAGAGGGTTGAATGTCAATCATGTGACAGTTTGGAATGTTTTACATGATCAAGGCCTCCACCCTTATTCCAGATAAGAAGTGCAAGCTTTGGCACCTGGAGACTTTCAGCCAAGACAATTGTTCTGTCGCTGTACTCTGCAGAGATGAAACTTGTTTTTACAAGAGACGCAGCATTTAACTCGAGAAACTTACACGTGTGGGCTGACGAAAATCCTCGTGCAAGGTTTATACGTACACATCAGGAACGTTTTGCGGTGAATGTATGTGACGGTGTTATAGGAAATTATGTAATCGGACCTTACCTGCTACCGTACCGTTTGCATAGGGAAAATTACCACATCTTTTAGAGACTGTGTTACTAGAACTTTTAGAAGATTTACTATTAAACATCAGGTAATGACTCTGACTTCACCGATGATGGTACGCAAGCACACAGTACACGGGAAATTACAGTACTGCTGATTAGGTCCTGTCCAGGCTTAACTCCACTAGACTTTTCTCTGGAGTTATATCAAGACCTTTGTATACGAGACACCACTCAATACAGTAGGTTTTTGTTGGACTTTTCAATAACACAAGGCTACTTGGCTTGTTTTGTGTTTTTAGTTTCTTACTATTTTAATAGTTATCTGAAATATTTTAAGATTTCTTGCATAAACATAAAAAAATGTTTCAAATAAATGTTATAGCAGGCAATTCAAGCATTTTATAAAAATCCATGGGACGGTCATCCAAACATCAAAATTTGGAATTTTCAATCAGGCGCCATCTTGTTATTACTCAAAATATGAACTAATTGTCAATACAAATGTTGTAGAAAATCAAATTCCATTTTAGAAGTCTTTGAATTTTTAAAATATTTTAAATAAGGAAGATATGATGATTGTTAAAAAATCTTAGGAAGTCGAATAACTACGACCAGAGGTCCCAAATCAAAATTTGTTACTAAAAGAGTAGTAACTACCATTTCCGGGTATTACGACTTAGTATTTACACCTTGCATATATATATATATATATATATATATATATATATGTATGTATATATATATATATATATATATATATATATATATACCCAAGATAAGGATTCTCACTATGGGGATCTCGCAAATGGTAATAGATACAACTCCAGATAATGGAAAAAGTTGTGTAATTAGGGGACCAATAAAATGACACAAAAAATCAAAGGTGTGATTTCTTGTTTTAAAGATATTTGAAAAAATTTGAATTTTTGAACTTCCTATTTAATTTTTTTCTGGTGTTATTATAATTGCTAGAGCAAAAACACTTCTTCATGGCAACTTGTTACGGGCTTTAACATGGGATAGTAAGTTCTTTAATCGGACGGTTCCTATTTTTATAGTCATCATCAACTTAAATACGATCCTGATTTTTGAAAACTGATTTTGAAAGGTTTTTTTATTACAACTTCAGCAATGTATCACATTTGATGGTCTGATCGCGTTTTAAACTTATTATAGACCATCATCACGAAATTTATGAAGTTGATGCAGTAACTTTCCCATATGATTATTACACACCCCAATAAAGTTTCTTAATATTAGAAGTTAATATCAACAAACAAATTGATGGTAAATGACAAACTACTAATTGCTTTTGCATCTCCAGAGAAAAAAGTCAAGAGGTGTTATATGGGGAGATCGCGCTGGCCATCTTACTCTCGAATATGTTACAATCCATCTTGTTGGATAAATACTCCTGGACGGCTCATGTTGCCATGAAGAAGTGTTTGTATTTTTGCTCTAGCATTTATAATAACGCTAGAAAAAAATAAAATGAAAATTTCAAAAATATGACAACAAAAAATCACACCATCGATATTTTTGTGTCACTTTATTGGTCCCTAATTACACAACTGTTTCCTATTTAACCGGAGTTGTATCTATTACAATTTCCGAGATCCCCGTAATGACAATCCTTATCTTGGACACAGTATATATATATATATATATATATATATATATATATATATATATATATACACGTATATGTAGGTACCGGGTGTCTCGATAAGGGGTATGCAGCGGCTCTGTCTCGACAATGGTAAGGTCTAGACCTTATAAGTAAAGAAAGTAAGACAAATGGCTGATAATTATTTGGAAGTTCGTAACTCGACCGATAGGGGGCATAACACAAAATTCATACTATCTCAGAAAATTGGGCGATGAGCTGTAACTTTGAAAATATCATTTGAGAGCTTGGGTGATTCCGCATCAATTTGTTTTGCGATATTTTTCCGTATCTCTCATAATAAAGGAGGGGAGGCCAATGCATTTTATAATATTTACATTTTAATAGCGCCTGAACCACTCAACCTATTCGAATACGCTTAGTCTCGTTTGAAAAAACAACTTATAGTCTTTTGAAGAGTCTTTTTTGTTGGGGCGTTTAGTTTTAAACAAATAAACTAGAGTACGTTATCTGCAGTGATTATATATTTTTGTGATTTTTTGGAAAAAGCAAAATAGAACGGTACTATTTATTTGACAGACCGTTACGCAGCTTAAAATTACCTAAATTTTAAAGAAAACCCCTTCGCGATAACCCATCCGTTCTCGATTTATACGAGAAAATGTTAAACAAGTTTGAATACGGCAATCAGAACGATCTACCTTGTTGGGTAAAACAAATCACATATCCATGGTAACTGCTCAATTGAAAAGATCACGATTTAACAATTGTCAAATGTTTTTTTCAGAGTTTCTGTGCCTTATGAGTATTCCTTAATCCATTTTTTTTTGGGAAAAATTTGTCATTTACTAACGCGGGAGCGTATGATCTGTTGCGCACTTATTTCCAATGCTTCGAAAATGCCGCAATTGCGTCGGGACAAGATGCTAAGCAGTTTCCACAAAGAACACATTTTTCTCGAGAAGTGTTTTCAAGATTGGCCAGGCGATCACGGGAAACGGACAACGTGCAACCGATTGAAGCACCTGTAAGAGTTTGTAGAACATGCACCGACGAAAATATTATCCTACGTGCAACACGATCCCACCTTAAGCACCAGAAAAATTTCCGACGACTTAGGAGTTCCAAAAACATTTGTCCACGAGATTCTTCAAAACAATAATATGCATCTCTACCACATTGTTTTACATCAGGCATTAAATCATACTGATTATGATCATGGCCACAACCATTGTTACGGACTCCTAAATATGATTCGGGAAAAATCCAAATTTCTTGTTACACATATTATGGACGGACGAAGCCACTTTCAGTAGCACAAGGGGCACATTATGCATTATTAGTCCGAGAAAAATCCACATTGGTTTAGGCAAGGAGAACGCCAAAATCGCAGGAGTTTGAATGTATGATGCGGAATGATGGAAGGAAAAATTATAGATCCACATGTTTTTTACCATCAATGGGGAGACGTTCTTGGGATTTTTGAACGTTTCTCTTCCACCACTTTTAGAAGACGTCTCCTTGGAAACAAGAAGGTATATGTGGTTCCAAATTGATGGTTGCCCCGCACATTATGACCGAAACGTACGTCGGCGTTTATGTGAGCAATATTTGAATCGGGTTATTGGAAGAAGAAGTCTATTTTCCCTGGCCCGTGTGTTCGCCGGATCTTACACGTTCTACCTATAGAGTAGACTGAAAGGCTTGGTTTTCCAAGAAAAATCAACAACCAGGGAAAATGTGATAGAAAGAATACCAAATGCCATTAGAAAGCTTGTCCAAGGGGGAAAGTTAAGCAAGTTTTTCTACAGAAAACCTATAAGCACGCTTCAAAACTAAGTTTTGAACCAGTGTTAAGCCTGGATAAAGTGTGAAGGAAGTCAAGACGTATTAACATTGTTGCCTAGTGGGGAGTAAGTCGAACCGTAGTTTAAATTACTCGGTTACCAAGGATACGTGATTTCCTTTCCCCGCCAAGGTAACTTGCTCCGATTGCAGTATTCACATTTAATTCATTTTCTCGTATAAATCGAGAACGGATGAAGATATCGCGAATGCGTTTTCACTAAATTTTAGGTAATTTTAAGCCGCCTAAGGGTCTGTCAAACAAATAGTACCGTTTTATTTAGTTTTTGTCAAGAAATATCAAAAATGTGTAATCGCTGCAGAGAGCACTCCCTAACTTATTTGTTTAACACTTAACGCTCCAACAAAAAATTTGGATATTCCCGAATCATATTTAGGAGCCAGTGACAATGGTTGAGTCTATGATCATAGTTAGTATAATTTAATGCCTGATGTAAAACAATGTGGTAGGGATGCATGCATATTATTGTTTTGAAAAGTCTCGTGGTCAATTGTTTTTCGAACTTCCAAGTCGTCGTAAATTTTTCTGGTGCGTAAGGTGGGATTGTATTGCACGTAGGCCAAAACGTTGATAATATTTTCTCGGTGCGTGTTCTACGAACTTTTACAGGTACTTGAATCGGTTGCACGTTGCCAGTTCCCGTAATAGATTTAAGCCGCGGTCTGTCAAATAAATAGTACCGTTCTCTTTAATTTTTTCCAAAAAATCACAAAAATGTGTAATTGCCGCAGAAAACGCCCTCTAGTTTATTTGTTTAAAATTAAACGCTCCAATAAAACACACCGTCCAAAAGAATATAAATTTCTCTTTCAAACCAAACTAATAGCATCAATTTTATTTTCTTTGTGGCACTTACGCCCCCTATTGGTCGAGTTACGAACTTCAAAATAATTTCCAACCATTTCTCTCACTCGCTTTATTTACAAGCATTTTTTCCCAAACCTTTAGGCCTTACCATTGTCGACACAGAGCCGCCCCCCCCCGCACGCACGCATGCACGCACGCACGCACGCGTTCGTAAACTAGCGGATAAATTCAGTTAAAATTGGAATGGCAGTTTAGGAAGAAAACGCTCATAACCGTCGATTTTATTTTCAATTTAGAATTTTTTACGTAATATGAAATATGCAGGGTCAAGAAAAAGATATGACGTCATCGACATTTTTTAAATGTCAACCCTATTTTTTTAATGCAGAATTAGAAAGGGCACATATTTTTACGTACGACAAGCTACATATGGATGATGTTAATGCAGGGTGTCTCAAACTTGCGCCCGCAGGCGAGAACTCCCTTATTTGATGTAATAAGAGAACTAAATTTTGAACCGAGCTGGTAAAGTAGTGGCGACACGACTTGCTTAGCATTCGAGAGTTATTGGGTTCGATCCCCGTTACCGATTACCTTGTATGAGTTTTTCTTCAGGTGGTTTTCTTCATACACATGTGGCGGCATGGCCACTGCGTATATGCACACCATATGCGACTACTTAGGCGAATGCTGGGGTAGTATTTTCCCCTCAGAACCCTAACTCCGTTCCTTCTGATCCTAACCTGACCACACCCATCCTTAATCCCACAATGCATATGTATGTAATGTGTAATGTATGTATGCATGCTGGGAATCAATGATTGTGGTTGAAGGAGCTTGGAAAGCTCAAACAGCCCGCTATCCCCTTGGGAAGGGAATGAAATAGGTGACCTTTCCTTTCCTTCAAAATTTTGAAGTGTAGTAGAAAGAACTGGTGCGCATATTTTAAAATTATTTTAGGTTATACAGGGTGTTTCATTTATACAGGGTGAACCAAACATACATTTTTTAAATGGGTCACCCGGTTCAATATAAGGTTTGATTATGTTATACAGAGTAGTTTAGAAGATGTGGTGATTTTGAAGAAAAAAATCGTACCTAAATGGATACCATGTATTATTTCTAATAGGAAATATTCAAATGATTTTTTTAATAAAATATGTTTTGAAACATAGACAATTTTTTGGGGTTAGGCCTAATTTAGTTATTCCACTAATTTAAATTAAATGTTCGAATTGAGCACTGTTAACAATTTGACAATAGCCAAGGCGATCAACAAAGGATTTTTGAACGTTGTTGATGACATTTGATGTAATGTTTCCAATTTATTAGCGAATTCGTGCTTTTAAATCTTCTAAACTGGCGGTCGCGCCGCGTATACTTTAAGTATCCCCAGAAGAAATAATCTAGAGGATTTAAATCTGGTGATCTGACTGGCCACTCAATTGTCCCTTTTCTACCTATCCAAGGATTTGGAAAAACTTCATCCAAATAAGCGCTCCATCTTGTCGAAAAAAGAAGTGAAGGTGGTGTATATCCGGCTCTTCTAAATCCGGATACAATGTTATCAGAGCGGGGATGAAGTCATGTTGAAGCCAGTCTAAATATTTCGAACCAGTAAGAGTATCCTCGAAAAAGTAAGGACCTATAACTCTTACGTCAACTATGCCGCACCAAACGTATAATTTTTGAGGGCTTTATGTTAACCAATGAGGATTGTCTGTTTCTCAATAACGACAGCCCGTGAAGTAAGCATATCTTGTAGGGATGGAACTCCTCTCTTTTCTACGCTTCATGCACAGCACATCGCATCAGACTAATGTTATTAGCCGTGTAAGTAATGTTGGTATTAGAATTATCTTGCACTGTTAATACAATGTTCAACTGATCTTCTTCACTTATTGACCAGATTTTCTTATATCCCGAACATGTTCAGATTCCCGAAATTTCGCCTCAACTTTGCTTACCATGATTTGGCTAATGGACGGTCGATCAGGGCGAATTGCATTAAACAATGCAACTACTTCTGATTGAGTGCGCGACCTATCTCCGAAACCAACACAGGTTTCAATTCTTTCACGTTCGCTCAATTTCCTCGTATTTCACAAAACAACGGAAAAGTAGTTACTAGATAAACTCACGATAACAATGCTATCTCCTATCAAAAAAAACTAAACATAAGTTGCTAACGTGCAATTAATTGAAATAATTTTAACAAAATAAATGTACAATTTAACGTTTTCTTACACTGACAATGAAACTTTCTCATTTTTAATGTTTACGATAATTCTTATTCAATATTTCCTTATGTAACCATCGTCCACATTTACCTTATCGGGCATAAAAGATACCCTTTCTAATTCTGCAATAAAAAACGGGGGTTGATATTTAAAAAAAATGTCGATGACGTCATATATTTTTCGTGATACACCCTGTATATTGCACTTTTACGTAAAAAAAATTTGATTGAAAATAAAAATCGAAGGGTCCGAGCATTTTCTTCCTAAACTCGAAATCGAATTTATCTGCTACCTTACGAACGCACTACATATGTATATATATATATATATATATATATATATATATATATATATATATATATATATATGTGTGTGTGTGTGTGTGTGTGTGTGTATACATGTGTGTGTGTGGGGGGGGGTGTGAGTGTATGCGTGTGTATTGTGCGTGTGTGTGGGTGCGCGCGTGCGCGCGCGCGCGTGTGTGGAGGAAGTTTCGAACGTAACTAATTTGCCTTGACAGTTTTCTAAGGTACCTGCAATTGTTTCAACAACGGGAGGTATACAAAATAGCCATGTGTGGCTAGATTAATGAGAACGCATAAAACAATACCTAAGAAGAGTTTTTCGTAGTTTTTTCAAAATTTTTCTTATGTAACGGTATTATCATTTTACATTGATGAGTAGTGTCGGGACCGTGTTTTTATCAAGTATTTGCCGTTAATTCCAAAATTATATACATATCTATATATATATATATATATATATATATATATATATATATATATAAATTAATAATATAAATTATATTCCTTAGTACCATACAATTGAAATGTAGTATAAATTCATGCAGTTGAATTTAATAATGCATAAATTTTTGGAAAGCCCTCGATTGTAATGTTTTCTGTTTTTTTTTACGTATTTGAAAGGTATTCGAAGTTTTATAAATAGCCATCGCATTTAGAGTTCTTTTTTAAAAACGAAATATGTTTTGTTATTTATCAAATTAAGATGGAAGTTTAAATTAAGATAGGTAGTGAAATCCTTTTTACTAATTTGTTTGAGAATAGAATAGTTGTGTACAAATAATAGTTATTTTCCTTATTTTAGGCATTAGAAATTTTCGCTTGTTGAAGGAGGAATTGAGTTTTATAAAATTAAACTGAGTAAAAAATTATTACTTTGTATGGAGCATCGCTTGTAAATTTAATTTATAGGGGATGAACTGTCGCGGTTCAGTTGATAAGACTTTGGGCTTAAGAATAAAGAGTTTGGATTTTATATACGTTAATTTAAGGTTAATTTTTGACGAGATTTTCTTTGGCGCGAATATTGGGTTACTTGATAATATGGGTGGAATAGTAAGCTGTGGAATGTTTTCTTATGACGTAATTTCTCTCGAACGTTTACGGAAAGGGGAAGGGAATAAATGTGTTGTGCGATTGGTTAATTAACACAGAATGTAGTCTTGGTAAGGATGCCGTAGCGTCAGGGCCCTTGTTTGGGGCTTCGCCGCACGCACGAAGATTTGTTTGTTTTGAGTATGTGAACTATTTATACCCATGTCTTGAGGCATAGTGAAATATTTCGTTGGAAGTCTTCCCGTTACCTTTAAGTGTGCGGATAAATAGTAATATAGTTCAGGTTCTAGTTTTTTTACTGCTTCGTGTGTACAGCTGAACCGATAACAAATAACTCACTGTAAATAAATAACCTTTTTTTTTGATATTTTAAAATAATAAGGGTTATTCAGAACTTCTATATAATTAGAGTAAAGTTAACAAGTATCGTGGAAGTATAAATATTAGTGTAACGTACAACCAATTGTAATATCAATCAACACGCATTGGGAAGAGAAGCAAACGCGAGTTGGATCATACTTTGAGTTTCGAGCGCAGTTTCAACTTCGATCCTATTGCTGAGGCCGCCGCAGAGGTCATCCTCTGGGTTGTTATTTATAATACATATCTTTAAGTTAATGTAGGTACTTATTGTGTTTTCTTTTAAATGGAAACCCATTTATTATATGGCACAACATTTACGCACATTTTAATATTTGTGTTTTTCCGAATTTAGGTACTACAACCCGATATCGACGTTTATTAAATTTTAGGATTCTATAAATTTTTGATCATGTTTGTTAAGTTTTGTTGTGACATATTTTCCGTTTTAAATTCTATAATTAATTACCGTATAGATCAGATATTTTGGTGGGCTGAGACAATTATTTTGCGTTGAAGTCTATCGACATATTTAATGAGTTTTAGTTTTATTTTCGCAATTTTGCGCCTTTTATATGAAGCTTAAGACTTTATTGAAGTTTGGGTGAACTTTGCGTAATTATTTTTGGAGTAGAATTTTAGTGGAGGCGAGGGATTTATTTTGAGTGAACGTTATCGTTTCCTGTTAGGCTATTGCGTTTTCCCGCATAAATGTATCTAACAGGTGGCGCCTTTTTGACATGTTTACCCGATTTTGACGTTTTTGGAGTTGTGACGAGAGCCCTTTTGCAGCATTAAGTAGGAACACCGCCTACACCACTGATCGATGCTGTGCGCACAAATTGCCTTTACGGGTTTGATAATTTAATGGGTATTTGACATGTAACAATTATATTGCAAATTAGAAAATTAAAACTATATAATTACTACCAGTCATAGAATAGTAAGCTTTACTTGAAGTTTTTACTGAAATAATGTAATCTCCAATACGAAATTATATTTAATAAAATAGTAATTATACACGATACTGATGAACCATTACACCACTTTTAACTTATAAAAACGTTTTTGCGATATATTATCTATTTCCATTTCTTTATATACTTTTTAATTCCCATATACAGAATCTGTACCTATTGAAAGTACCTGAAAGGGAAAAAAGAAGATTAATTGCTTTCTATTGTTACTGACCCCATTCCGCTCAACTTTTCCATTTATGCACATGCTATTCATTTTATAGAAACTTCAAGTTTAATATACAACAGAGTTGTTGTTTGTAAAACCGTCATTTCAGTGAGCCAGTATCATTAATTCCATAGGTATAAAGAAAGTTCATCACAATCACGTAATTTTGCAATTGGTTACTTTTCAGTTTTTACAGTAAAAGATATACTTGCAACTATTTACTGTTCCTGTTTGAGATCTATTATTTCACTTGAGCAAATAATACAAGATAGACATCAATTTTATAAGATTAAAGAGTAACGGCTGGTACGTACTGTGTATTACCCTTGTTTATATAAACAAGGGTATTACTAAAAGATTTACAATAGTAAAAATGGGAAGTGTAAAGGAGAGTAAATGGCCGTAAAGGGTATAAAAAATGCATTGAACATTTTTCAATTGTACATATAAGTTACTTTCTATCCCTAACACGTTGACGCCTGCAATAGTAAATATTTTTAAGTACGTTGGGCCAGATATTTTCTTGTTTAGAATTATAACTATATATGATACTAATATAACTCCGTTTATATTTAATTTAGAGCTGAGCCAACACAGATGGTTTGACTTCCAGGCCGTGCCCGTTAATCGTCCATAAGAATATTATTATATATTATAGCGAGGCAAAAGTGAAGGGCGCGGATTAACGTAAAAGCATACATGCGAAACACATGTGAGTGGCGCGGCTATCTAGCCAGGAACCATGCAAGTTACACGTGCTTCGCATGGCGGTCAACGTGTTAAGCAAACGTAATGCGCAAAAATTGTGATTATACTAAATTTTATATGCCACATACACTTACTATGTGAGTAAAACATTTACGAAAAGAGTTTACATTTTTTTAAGAGTGAAATAAAAGTCATACAAAATATTATACCATACTTTGAACCGGAAGAGCTTAAACGTTTAAACCTTCTAATTCATATTTCTAAGACAATAGTGTTCATTTATTTAATCAGTGGGGATAATTGGAATGGACAACATTGCTATAGATCGAAAATAGTGAATTATGTTTATTGTTCTCCATAAAAATCTGATATGGCCAACACAGGACTTAGACTGATTAATTCAATTAATTAAATTAAAAACATGTTCATTACAGAAATAAATTGAGAAAACAACAATAACGTATTGTAAAATTTAAACAAACGGCGGGGTCAGCTGATTCTGGGAGGAAAAGGGGACGGCGGAGGTCAACTGGGTACGATTGACCTTAGGTCGACCCAGGACGCACATAAACAGGGCATCCAACAGGGTAACAACGGTGGATGTACGGTTTTGGGCAGCTGCAGTGAAAACCATTCGAAGAGTTCGACAGTAGCTTATACAAAATATGTCTGTAACAAAAAAAAAAGGTGCAGTGGGAAGATAAGAAGCACGACAGATTGCCCGTCTATACCAGACAATAAAATTAAAAGTAGTTTTCCCTTTAGCATAATCAACGTATTTTTCCGAATGTGTAAACATACTCTATAGTGCTATAAAATAATCAAACTGTCATTTCAAAGAGAGTGTGAAACAACGAACGGTCGGTGGTTAATTTAGCAGTATGCTGCCTTTACAGATACTAGACTACAACAAAAAAATTAAATTAATTGCATTTTAATTCATAATTGGGTTTAATTTGTAAAAAAACAAACTATCTGTAACGTTTTTTGTTGACTAGAGCAATTGTCTAAATTAAACAAAAATTTACGAGAGAGTAAATTCCCCTGAAGTCTCCCTTTAAACACTTCCCGCACAAATGAGGACGGAGAATCTACCTAGTGATATCTAAGATAAACGTAACTGAAAGATAGTTAGAAAACCTAATGACCAAAAAAAGCAAAACTACTTTTGTTTTTATACGGCGGTGTAGTTAAACGTAACGACCACTGATAGGGCCCGCTCCAAGACCGGACAACCCGGTCATTTGTCCGTGCGGCAAATCTAAGGGGCGATATTTTTACTCTCGGAATGTGAGAAAATATTAATAATAATAGCATACCGCCTTTCATTTGTAAAAACATTTCTTAGCACTGTTTTTACAAGAAAGTTAAAATACTTGTTTTTCATCTATATATGTAGTTGTAAAGAAAATAGGTATAATTACGAAAAAATAATTAATTATTCAATAATAATTATTAAATAAGGAACACGGGTGTTATTTGTGTACACTACCTAATATAACCGCGCATCGCATATATACCACATAAATCAGCAAGCAGGGTGACGCATGAACTTGTCTGAATTAGGAATAGACAAGAAATGACTTGTTTATTGTCTTCAATTATAAAAGGGCTGTCTTATTACAGCATAGCGTTATTTTTGCTCATTCGTCGGTGGTGATAACAAGTGCAACTCTCAATTTTATATACTGTTCTGGTTCAATAATCAGTGTGATTTGTAATTTTTTAAGGTAAGTTAACCGTTAACTTAGCGAATCTACGAAATTAGGGTATTTTGATCAGTAAAAGGCAAAAATTATTAAAAAATAAATATAGTTTAAAAAAAACTAAAAAACACGCTTTAATGATCAATCGAACTAAAAAACGAAAAATAATTATTAATATACGCAGAAAATATAAATAAACGAAAAAAGCGTGGGGTGCTTTGTGCCATATTTTTCATTCATCGAGCACCTCACGCTTTTTTTTACAATAATACTAATCTTTTTCGTTTATTTATATTTTATGCCTATATTAATAATTATTTTTCGTTTTTTAGTTCGATTGATCATTAAAGCGTGTTTTTTAGTTTTTTTAAACTATATTTATTTACATTGAGCTGTAGAATGGGTAGGATCGAAACAGTTATTATACATAGCTTCAAATAATTGACTTGTTCTACTTGAAATATCTAATGGCTTGAATTCGTCACAATCAAAAATGAGATGGTTTTCCTTGCAAAAATAACATGACAGTTTATTTGGAGCTAAAACTGGAAAGGACCTACTCGGTCTGTAGGATAGGCATTGGATCCCAAATGCCCCGTATCTTGTATCGTATGTATCGCCGACCGCGCGCATGCTTGTTCAAAGAAGTCGGTTACTGACAGACAAGCAAACAAACATATAGGTGAAGCTAATATAAGCGTGTTAAAAACAAACTTTCATTTAAATTTCATAATCTTTTTCAAGGTAGGTATTTGAAGAAGCTCCTTCTCAGATGAAAATTAAATTTTGAAAACGATTTTTGAACAAAACAGATAAATTAATTAAAAAGTTAAAAGACTTGTTTTGCTAATTTTAAAAGGACTGAAATTTGTTTATGTTTCGTTAAAAAATCGTCTTTGAAATTTAATTTTCATCTGCGAAGGAGCTTTTTCAAATACCTTAAAAAAGGTTATGAAATATACGGAATACCCTAAAGCTTGATTTTTTTTTAATAATTCCTGCCTTTTACTGACCAATAGACCCTGATTCTTTTTTTTATTATCAACTACTGGATGCGATCCCTTTTAAGTAAAGCTACGAATATTTTTACCTAGTTTTATAAATAAAATTTTCTTAAAAATAGCAAAAGTTTGTTAGGTATTTTATAAAATTAAAATAAAATATTTATTTAAACATTGAACATTCTAGAATAAATCTATGCATGATCTGACTAAATTGGACAAGAAAAATTGCCCTATTTTATACCATTTTAGATTTTGAAGCAAAATTGTGTAAAATGCAAGTGCTCATACTTTTTCAAATTTGAAAGATATCAGGTGTGGTATGTTCATTACTATTTTACTACTATTACATAATTTATAAATATAAAAAACATATAAAACTGCTTAATCGTTCCCCTAGATCTTAAATGAGCATAAAAAAGTGTAGTACTTGTCTAATTTAACTAAGTCTATTGTAAGACAATTTCCTTATAATTTGCTTTGTTTTATTTCAGATATTTTGTATATCTTCCAGAATGTCCGAGGGACGCAAAAAACTATCTGGTTGCGAATATAAAAAACGAAGGGTGGAAAAGGAAATGTAAAGGCAAAGAGAAGCTGGCACTTTACTAAATTATTTACAGAGTACGCCGGGCAGTACCAAAACAAATGACGACTCAAAATGTTCCACATCAAAGACAGCATTGAAAGACACTGACAACAGTGACAACAGAGACTCACCTGAGAAAAATGAGGATCAACAAATGAACGATATACCTGAACTAATACTTGCAACTGACAGTGGCAGCCCTCCGTCGCCAAATGAGAGCACTATTGATACCAACGTGGCACCTACAGAAAGCGCTCAACAACTTTTAAGTACAGATCCTGCACTCTGGCCAATGATACTACCAGACGCCGAAAGAACCTTTTTGGTAAGGCAAGGTCCACCTAAACCATTGTACAATTACAGATTTCCATACGATGAGACTGGTAGAAAATTTAGCCCTAATTATTATAAAAGAATTTTAAGTAACGGAGAGCAAATTTTAAGAGACTGGCTAGTGTACTCTGTCTCAAAAAATTGCGCATATTGCTTTTGCTGCAAAATTTTTGGCTGTGTACTTAATTCCCTTTCAAAGGAGGGGTTTAAAAGTTGGAAGCATCTGAATCAAACTCTAAAAGATCACGAAATTTCTAAAAATCATATTCAGCCCCAAAAATCTTTTTTAGAACTGAACCTAAGATTAAAGTGTTGTAAAACGATAGATGCGGATTCCCAAAGACTTGTTAACGCTGAAATAAGCCATTGGCAAGAAGTGCTTTCAAGAATCGTAGCAATCACTAAAATGCATGGTAAAAGTTGTCTGGCTTTCCAAGGTACAAGCGACAAGCTGTTGGAGCATAATAACGGTAACTTCTTAAAAATAGTTGAGCTGCTGTCTGAATTTGATCCCGTCAGGGAAGAACACGTACGTAGGGCGCTTAAAAAAGAAGAAACGAAAGCTCACTATCTTGGGAATAATATTCAAACCGAGATAATAGACCTGTGGCATCAAAGCGTGAAATCTTATATTATTAATGAAATAAAAAAAGCGAAATATTCGATAATTTTAGATTGCACTCCTGATATTTCTAAGGTGGAGCAAATGACTCTTGTAATCAGGTATGTTTCAATCAATAAAACTGATTCCAATCAGGATGAGGTTGAAATTAAAATTAAGGAAAGCTTTTTGGCTTTTCTTCCAGTTGAAAGGTCTACAGGGAAGCAAATGTTTGAAATTATAATTGCAGAACTTAATAATTTGGGTTTAAATTTACAGGATATAAGAGGACAGGGATATGACAACGGGTCTAATATGCGAGGCGATAAACCAGAAGTGCAATCTAGGATTAAGAACCTAAATCCGCGAGCTTTCTACGTTCCATGTAGTAGTCACTCTCTCAATCTAGTAGTTAACGATATGGTAAAAGCATCTTTGGAAGGCGCTAATTTCATTAATATGATTCAAAAAATATATGTATTTTTTTCAGCATCTACTTTTCGCTGGGCAATTCTTCTAAAACATGTCCAGGGTTTGACTTTAAAACCATTAAGTGATACTAGATGGGAGAGTAGGATAGAGGCTTTAAAGCGTTTAAGATTTTATATGGGAGTCGTATACGACGCCTTGCTAAGCATTTATGAGAATGAAGAAATTGATAATTTAATAGGGGACGAAGCCTCGGGTTTATTAAGTTGTATTAAACAATTTAAATTTTTGTGTTCAATAGTTCTTTAGTATAAAATTTTAAACTGTATTAATCCAATAAACAAATTGTTGCAGACAAAAGATTATGATCTAGCATCTGCACTTGATCTTTTGCAAAATTGCAAAAAATTTTTGCAGAATTTTCGATCGGATAAATCTTTTAATGAAACTATTGTTGATGCGAAAGAACTGGCTGACGAAATTGACGTTGAAGCCAATTTTGAATCAACAATACCACGACACCGCGTAAGAAGAAAAAAAAGGAATTTCTCATACGAAGCTCGAGATGAACCGATCGAGAAAATTATAAGGTAGATTTTTTTTTATTTTACAATTGACCAGGCACTAAATGCAATAGATTCTAGATTTAAACAACTTAGTCACCATAGTAATTATTTTCAATTTTTATATAATATATATGATTTAAAGGGCATGTCTAAAGAAAATCTTTTAAAACATTGCAACGATCTAGAAAGTATTTTAACTCACGGTGATTCTGTTGATATTAATGGGGTAGAACTAGCAGAAGAAATTTGTGCAGTATCTGGGCTTATGGGCAAAAAAGAAAGCCCAAGCACTGTTCTAAAATTAATAATAATGTTAAATTGTGCCCCAAACCTAAGTGTTTCCTTAAGAGTATTGCTGTGTATACCAATAACTGTTGCAAGTGGAGAAAGAAGTTTTTCCAAATTAAAATTGATTAAGAATTTTTTACGTTCAACTACAACGCAAAATCGTCTTAATGGGTTGGCCATTTTAGCGAATGAGCATGAAATTGCTGATCAAGTTAACTTAAAAGATGTAATAAAAACATTTGCGGAAATCAAAGTTAGAAAGAAAAATTTCTTTTAGGTTACTTTATTTTATAGTTATATTTTTATAGAATCTAAAATTTTTCTGTTTGGTTATGCAATATTTTTTGTACTTCCTTAACAGAATATAAGTATAGCAATAAAAATGCACTTTATATGTACCAGTACTTTTAAGTTTTGCCCTTTTTAAATGTTTATTATGTAATGTATTACATATATTTTTTTAAATAAATGATTTTAATATAATTTTTATTTTATTTAAAAAAAAACTGGCGGAAAATTGTCTGTTTCTCCGGGATGACATGAAGGCTAGAGCAGGCCCTGCCACTGAGGACCTCGAATACCAGTAAGAGATAAACGCATAAGACTCCAGTACACATCTCTTGATTATCAAACCGGGTAACAACCGTAAATGTAGGGATTTGCAACTTCTATGTTGTACGACGTATGTGAAGGGAGCAACGTTATGCTACCGCCGTTTAAGCAAAAGTGACAATGGCTAATACCCTATCCTACTCCAATGTATTAGTCAGTAAGTTATGTTTATTAACCTTCCTACAGGTGTGCTCGTATCTCAGACCGTAACAGCTCAGGAGCTGGATTCGAGGTCGCAAATTAGGGGAGAGGAGAGGTAGATTTTAACTCAACCGATTTGAATAAACTAAGTCTCTTTTGAGAGATGCTTCTTGGGTTCTTCTAATAAATTATTAACATAGTCGGTTTAGTTTTTTTTTTACATCAAGTCAAGTTTGTGAAGCTTATTAAATGTCCCCCAGGTGAGGGTATCTTCAATCTAGAGCGGATAATAAAATCTATCTTTAAATTATTAAGGTGCATTACGAATTTCCGTTTTATACTATCTGTGGCCCTAAAAAGGACCAATGTTATACAAGAATAGGGTGCAAAACAGCCCTGAGGAACTAATGACGCCCCAAATGTTCAAATTATCACCCGTACTGTTCAATCCACATCTGTAACCTCTCACGCATAGACAAAATAGCACAAAACAATAGTCACTTTAAATATTGCTTTGGGTCAAGATAATATTAGCTCCATTAAAGTTTCTCGTATTCGATTAACGAACCGTTAATTTCAAATGCCGTTAACAAATAAATAAATTTGATATGCTTGCTCTATATTTTGAATGCATGAATAATTCAACTGTTGCTGCAAGAATTTATGCGGCGTGATATCCATGTAGGCATCGTTACGAGAAAAGAGTTTTTGGGCGATTGGCGCCACATTTAAGAAATACTAGAAGTATTCATCGTCCCGTCTTTCCTGGACGTGGTAGAGGCCGAACTAAGGAAAATATAAACGTGCTAGCTTATACAGAATTGAATCCTCATGGAAATACTAGAGATATTTGTAACGACCGTAGGTATGTACCTACAAAACATAATGCCCTGAATTACATACCATGTCTTATAAATATTGTTTAATAAAAAAAGTTTTATTTCAAATTTAGGTTACACCCAAACTGTGCACAGGTATTAACATCGCTCGATTTTGATAGAAGGCTTGGTTATTGCCATTGGTTGACAAACATGGTAGTTCAAAATTCCAGACTATGCACGGATGAGGCTACTTGTAACAGCGATAGACAAGTAAATTTGCAGAAATGCATTACTGGTCGCAAAGCAATCATCATTGGATGAAAGAGGTGTAATATCAATGTAGAGGGAACGTAAACGTTTGGTGCGGTAGATTGTGAGGAATGATCATTGGGCCATTTACAATTAATGAAAAACTGACCGCTGAAATTTACTTCGATTATCTGACCAACGAATTGCCAGTTAGAAAATGTGCCATTAGAAACACACCAAAACATGTTTTTTCAACATGATGGGCGTCCAGCCCATTTTTCGGCAAATCTCCGTCATTTTTTGACAGAACAATTCCTGACAGATAGATAGGAAGGGGTAGTTTATTTTGGTGGTCAGCCAGTTTTTTTATATTAAAAGGAAAACCTGTAACAAAAGTAGAAAACACGTTTTAATTTGACTTGTCTGGATTTTTATTTTTAGGAGAAGTTGAAAGATATTGTCTATTTAACCAATCTAACTAACAGGGACAATATGATAGAGCGAATAAGGAACGCCATTCGCCGTATTCCAATGGCAAACGTAGAGACATGTTTCGTCTACGCGTGAGAGATTGCAGCTCTGTATTGAGCAGGACGGGCGGCAATTTGAACATTTGGGGCGTCATTAGTTCTTCAGTACTAGGGCTGTTGCACACAATTCTTTTATAACATCGGCCCTTTTTAGGGCCACAAATAATCTAGAAAGGAAATGTTTAAAGCGACATTAATTTAAAAAATAAATTTTACTATCCGCTCTAAATTAAGCATACCTTCATGGGGATATTCAAAATACTAGGTATTGTTTGTATTGTTTCAATTGTTTCATAGTTAATAAATTTTAATAATTAATGGCAGTTAAATCTGTTCCCTAATTCTGTTACTTGTAAAATGTGTTTTTAATTATACCTTTATAACAAAAGAAGATATCGACTTGCGGTTTTCACCAATTTCTATATTTTTTCACGCTCTTCTTCGTGAATTAAAAATAAGTACACCCTTACATTTAAAATTTTCGAGAAAATTTACGGCTTTGTCACAAAACGCCATCTACTAACTAGAAAAGAAACTAAACCGACAAGGACAGGAAGCGTCTCTCAAAATGGGCTTAGTTTATTCAAATCGGTTGAGTTAGAAAGAATTTAACAAAATAAAGAAAATGCTAAAGAAGAAAATGTTTCTAAGCTTATGGACGTATCTTAATAATGCCGATTTAAGAGAAACAGCCCTTTTCTAATTTGGTGTAACCCCCTAGCGGTCACCACAGGAACTTAAGACTAATTTCCAGCAATTTCTATCGGTCACTTTTACTATCAATATTTTTTTCGGAAACTGTGATGCGTAGTTTCTCATATACAGCCGGCGTCATTCATTAATGGAACATCCGGTATATGTTTTCTAACTATCTTTCGGTTACGTTTAGCTTAGATATCACTCCTTCCTCATTTGTGCAAGAAGTGTATAAAGGTAGCCTTCAGGGGAATTCACTTGTAACAACCCTTTTTTGAGTTGTATTAAGATATACCATAATTTAAGGTCTTTCATTCATTTAGTTGTAAATATAAGAAAATTTTAATTATTTTTGTATTATAGATATGAGGTAGGCAACTTAATTTGCATATCTTTTTAAGGGTTTATAGTGCATATCTTCTTAAGTATATATTTCTTAAAGGTTTATATTCCCATAAACTATTTTTCTGTTCATTTTATTTGCGCACTACGTCATCACTGACGTAATCCTGCTCAAATCCTTTTGCGCACGACTACATGAACGAACTTCCAAAGCATCCATTTTGGCTTACTTCCTGATGCACATTACAGCAGGAAGCTTTGTTGTTTTGGTTTTTCACCTAAATTTTAGTGTGAAAGTGCCATTAATTTGATGGTAAGATATCTTTTAACTCGTAATACTAAAAATTAAAACATTTTTTGCTCTTTTCAGGCACTTTTTTTTTACTGCACTTTTATTTTAGTTCAGTTTTATTCGTACTTTGATTACATTTTAAGTAGGCATTTAATTTTACTGTAGCGCACGCTTTCATTTTATGATTGCAATTTTTATTTGAAAATTTCAAAGAAATGCAATAAATATTGGATTATTCAATTTAAAGAAGAAATTTTTATAAGAGATACAATTCCTTTCATTGGTAGGTTTACTACGTAAACATTATTTCAAGATATTGCGCAAAAATGGTGCAAGGATGATATCACCTTGGTTGACCGTTTCGTAAACATTTACATACCAGAGGTTGTTAAAAAATTTGTGTACAAAAATTTTACAAAGGTATTTATGTAATGATTTTTTAGTATTTTAAGGTTTTTACAATTAGTTTTTAAGATATATTTTATTTAACCATATATTAACTGTCAATAAACATAATTGTATATTTTTTATTGTTTTACATTTTGATAAATTTTTATTGTTAACAAACTCGATTTAGTTGTTCCGAGATAATTAAAAAAAAATAACTTGGCGTCCGAGATCATTTTATTAGTATTACATTAATTTTTTATTATTTATGTTCGGTGGAAGTAAGCGAGCAGATTTATGGAGAACAATAAACATAATTCACTATTTTCGATCTGTACATGAGTTTTGCATATCAATGTTGCCCATTCAAATTATATCCACGTGATTAAATAAATGAACAAATTGTCATACAAATATCAATTAGAAGGATTAAACGTTTACAGCTCTTCCGGTTCAAAGTTTGGTATAATATTTTGTATGACTTTTATTTCACTCTTATAAAATGTAAACTCCTCTTTTCGTAAATGTTTTACTCACATAGTAAGTGTATGTGGCATATAAAATTTAGTCGTTTTGGGGAAAACGGTAAATTTGTTAAAAAATTATGCAAGGATGTTTTAAAAATAGTTTGAAATATGCAGGGTGATTCAAAAAGTTTATTTCACAAACCTATATTTTTTAAATGGGAATGTCCAAATTTTTTAGCGAATTTGATTTCTACAGTCAATTCCAATTCATGTTTATTTAGAGTTCCTTATACCTTAGTCTTACCAATTGTGAAACGTATCACTTTTTGAAAAATACAGAGGTTTTGCTAAAGCTGAACAACTATGTAACCTCTAGATCAAGTCTAAGAAAATTTGGAATACAAACTACCAACATCATAGGCAAAGACCTACAACAACAACCATTGTTTAATGTTATACAGAGTGTCAGATATTTAAGGCTCAATTTTATCTAACTTTAAACAACAAAACGTGCTTTACTTAAATGGATCGCCCTGTGTTTTAGTCAGTTAAACAATTGCTTATTTAATTGTCTTTCAATCAATATCAAGCTTCCCTATACATAAACCTAATACTTTCGAAGTTATTTAAATTTTAAAAGTGTTTTTGTTAAACACTGTTTCTATTCATATTTTATATTTTTTTAAATCAAGATATATTGGATTGAAATTGGTAAATTTAAGTATGTATTTTACAAATATTACAAATACTTTTGGTATTTGTGATATAAATCGAGATTTTTCACAGTGAACATTTAATCCAAATGGCTTTCGTAATATTCCTGTTGCCAATTAATTATAAATTCGACCTATCTGTGCTAATTAATAAAATCTTTATAGGTAATTTAGCGTAATTAGTACAAAAAACATGTTTCGATCTAAAACTACAAAAGAGAAAGACCCGTACAAAATGTTCGACATGACCGCTTGCTTAGATACAAAGCCTGATTCTCTCTTGTAATAAAAAATAATGTGTGTAACGTAGGTGTAGTATACAAAATTTTGAAATAATAATAAAGTAAGTTAACCAAAAAATACTAACCTTACACCACTTATAATTGTGCCTTTGGCTCATCGGTAGATTAATAGGGTTGGTTCACTAAAATGATTTGCGTAATTACCACTTACCATTAATAATAAAGAATGTAAAAAAATGAAGTTATCTCGGGCGCCAAATTGTCTTTTTTTAAATTATTGGGACAATTAAACCGACTTGACAAAAATGTAAAAAATAACAATATACAGACTATGTCTATTGAATTAAATGTAATGATGAAATAATGAAGGTCTTAAAATTATTCTTAAAGTACTAAATAAAACACTACATAAATACCTTATAAATTTTGGTACACAAACTTTTCTTTTTGACAACCACTGGTATCTAAATATGAATACGGAGAGATTAACAGCATGAAGTCATTCTTGCGTCATCATGGTGCAATCTTGACATAATGTTATCAGCCACACCCCAAACTGAATTATCTTTTAAAAAAAATCCGTATAATTTCTTCTTAAAATTTTTAAATCCACTTCTTATTGCATTATTTGGAAGTATCCATTCACAAAAAAAATTGCGATCATAAAACGAAAACTTTACGCAACAATAAATTCAAATGCGTACTTAAGATGCTATTACGTTGTAAATTGAAGTAATGATATACGTGTAATTAAAGTAAAAACGTTATTAAAACGTAAAGGAAAAAACGCCTAAAAAGAACAAAATGCTTTAAATTTTACGTAAATGTATTAAAAACATCTCTTACCACCAAATTGACGGCGTTTTTAACATAAATTTAAATAAAATCAAAAAGAAGCAGCTTCATGCTTCGACATTAAACAGGAAGTGAAAATGGAGGATTTCGAAGTCGATGATGAGGTCATGTGTACAAGATATCAGCAGATTAACTTAACGCAGACGCGTTGCTTATAGAATTAAGTCACGATGCATTGCGCAACTCAATAACTAGAAAACAGTTTATGGAAATGTAAATCTCTACAAAAATAGGCACTATGAAGATATGCAAATTAAGTTGCCTACCTCATACCAATATTTCAATAATTAAAATTTTCTTGTATTTAGAACTAAGTGAAGGAAAGATCTTAAATTGAGGTATATTATATACAACACAAAAAAGAGTTGTTACACTCTTCCAATCATCTTCTGACATTCTGTACTATGTTTGGTGTGATTGATGCGAACGCATTTGTAATTCTCATCTTTATGTCATCTGCAGTAGTAAGAGAGCTTTTGTACGCAACATTCTTTAAAAATCCCCATAAAAAGAAATCCATGGCGGTAAGATCTGGGGATCTACATGGCCTCTTACATGAACCACCTCTTCCTATCCACTTGTTTGGAAATTTTCTACTAAGAACATTTCTGACTGTGTGTTATAGTCAGCAGCACCGTCTATTTGAAGTCATATTCTTCTTCTAATATTTACAGGGATGTTCTCAAGCAGAAGTCTCTTTCCAAAAACCTTAAAAATGTTATATCATTCTGGTGTCCATAAAAAAATAAGGCCCTATCTTGTTTCTATTCATATTTTATATTTCTTAAAATCAAGGTAGCTGATACGAGGCTTTACAAAACAATTATACTTCAATTATTTATAATTTAGTCTGCAGTAATGTTTCCCTTTCAATAAAATAGTTTGATCTTAATTCGTTAATTAGCACTGAAATTAGTTTTTGAAAGAAAATGAAAGTTTATCCCATTCCAGAGGGGGTTGACATGATGCTCACGTTAGGTGAGTGTCATGAAAATTGTTTTCTTGCGTCAAGGGTGTACGCGCCAAAGTACCCTGATCGAAAAATCAAAAACAACCGGATAAAAGGGCGTTCGAAAAGTTCGAGCATAATAAAGCAAAACCTGCAATTGGTAATGAAGAAAATGGCGTACGTTATGATCCGTAATTGAAAATCCTAATACAAGCTCAAGAAGAATTGCCGATGAGACAGGCATTAGCCGTTCTAGTGCAAGACGGATTCTTTAATATTACAAGTTTCACCCATTACGTATCGAGCTTCGCAAACAGTTGTACGCTACCGATTTTCAACGACGCATTGATTCTTGCACATGGGCTCTTGAGCGAGTTGGAGAGGAAGAAGATCTCTTCAACTTCGTTTTGCTCACCGGCCTAGTAAATAGACGTACCTTTCATTATTATGATACAAAACAGCGTCACTTAAATACAACAGTCGTCCATCAGAATCGGTGAAACTTAAATGTGTATGGTGGAATAGTTGGTGATTACGTTGTAGGGCCTTATTTTTTCTATGGACACATGAATGGTATAACATTTTTAAGGTCTTTGGAAAAAGATTATTTTATTCTGTTCGAGAACATCGCTCTAAATATTAGAAGAAGAATGCGGCTTCAATTAGACGGTGCCATTTTCAACCTACAGTGATTTCATAAAATTTCTTAACAGTAAGTTTCTAAACAAATGGATGTGAAGAGGTGGTCTATGTAACTGGCCAGATAGATTTCCGGATCTTACTGCCATAGATTTATTTTGGTCGGAATTTGCTAAGAATGTTGCGTACAAAGGTTCTCCTAGCACTGCAGATAATATAAAGATGAGAATTATAAATGCGTTCGCATCAAGCACACGAAACATACTGCAGAATGTCAGAAGATCATTTGAGGGGAGAATCAGGCTTTGTATCCAAGAAAACGGAGATCATGTCGAACACGTGCGTGCGCGCGCGTGCCTGTGCCTGTGTCTGTGCCACTGTCAGTGCCTGTGTCTGTGCCTGTGCCTGTGTCCATGTGTGTGTGTGTGCGTCTGTGTCCGTGTCCGTGTCCGTGTCCGTGTCCGTGTCCGTGTCCGTGTCCGCGTCCGCGTCCGCGTCCGCGTCCGCGTCTGCGTCCGCGTCCGCGTCTGCGTCTGCGTCTGCGTCTGCGTCCATGTCTGTGTGCGTGCGTTCGTGCGTATGTGGATGTATGTTACCTACTTTTCATTATAAAGTTTTCTAATATAACGCACGGTAAGTCTAAAAATTAATTAAACATGAATGAAAATGGTTAAACTGTATTATTGATCTTCTAGAAGCTGGCGGCTTTGGAATTTTTTTAAGTTAACATGTATTTATATCTGTTAATTTTTGTCTGAGAAACATGAATCATGAAATTTTGAACTCCATTCTGACATAGATTATTGTTTATGTTTGTACAATGTTGCTTGTTTTCGTTAAGTACATATAAAAGAGTGCTTGCATAGTTATCCTAAAAAAAATTAATTAAAATTATTTCATTTCTTTTAAGTATTTAAGTTAGCATCTACATGTCTATTAATCTCTGTCAGACATGAAGTTTTAAACGTCTGTTTCACATAGATTATTGTTTTTGTTTTTACAATGATGCCTATTTTCATAATGAACTTATTATAAAAGAGATTGCACAATTATCCTAAAAAAATTGTTATTGAAAGTATTTCATTTCGTTTATTTTCCATTTTGTAGGTTGGAAGGTCGTGTGGTGACCAGATATTTTACATTAATTTTACACTAAATTGCTTATAAAACCTTTATTAACACAGTTACATTTATGATTAATTGCCAATAAGAAAATTACGAAAACCATCTTGATTAAATGTTAACTGTGAAAAATCTCGGTTTATATCACAAATACAGAAAGTATTTGTTATATTTGTAAAATATATCTTGATTTTAAAAAATATAAAATATGAATAGAAACAATATTTAACAAAAACACTTTCAAAATTTAAACAACTTCGAAAGTATTAAGGCCTCCGCACACGGAGCTACTCATCAGAAGCGGTAACTGGTTTGTGACGGAAATATAAACTAATCGCTAACTAGTAAGTGACCGGGTTCCGCACACGAAGCTACTGTATAGTTACTGCATAGTAACTGTCCACTAACCTATTTTCTCCCAGTCTAGTGCGTCCTATGGTGTGAGGTGTTTTAGCAATGTCGTCTACTCACTCAAGTGATGAGGAAGCTGTGGTTTTGTATTATTATTTAAGAAGAAGGGTTAGGAGAAGATGCTGGGTCCACTCATATCTTGAAAGAAACGTGAACTGCAGATTATTCGTTGCAGCAAAGGAGCTACAGCAAACAGACTCTATGTTTATCTCGTTCTATCGAATTTCTAAAGATAGTTATGTGGAATTATTGCGATTGACAGCTGCTGCCGTTAGGAAGCAAAATACCAAAATGAGGGAATGCGCTGGCGCTGAAGAAAGGTTACTAATAACTGCAAGGTAGCAAAAAATCATTTTTATTAAGCAATACATATTCAGATAATATATGTTACATTTACATCATGCAAATATGTCATTCATTATTCGTGTCTGAGTACAAGTTACAAGCTTCACGTACTGCATAATAATACTCATTTGCTACTATACCGTGTTCCGTGCATGAATCTTCATCAAAAGGCGGCTCCGTAGGTACACTTGGATTGTTAGAGAATGTATTGAATGAAGAATGGGAACATGACGGTGAATTGAGAGGTTCTGTGTTCAAAGTGGAATATGTAGTGGATATTATGGGTGCTGATTGGAGTGAACGGGAATCGGTTGTTTGCACACTGAGAATATCGCCAGTGGTTTGAAGGCACCTACGCTTGATTTGCCGAACTTGACTGTCAGACATATACTCCAGATCGGGAAGTAAACTTAATAAAAACATTTTGAAGCCTTCACTTCTTGGATTTTTGCTCAAATCCTGTCCTGTCATATTTGCAAGTTTTGCTATTTTGGCATTGAAATATTCAATAAAAGTCCTGTCGACGGCGTTGTTCCGTCTGATTCGCCACCTTCGCTCCGTGCTCCCTTGAGTATTCCCTTGAGCTGTACAGGGTGTCCCAACGATAGAGTAAAGTAAGTTTATGCTTAACTAGAATTATTTGTGTAAATATTGTATGGACCATGGGGTAGAGGTAAGAAGTGTGCATTTTTTTAAAATATTGGAAGTTATACAGGGTGTGCCAGAAAAGCAGGACGTGAAAAAGTATGATTTTTTTAAATAGAACACCCCGTATTTGATTTTAGTTTTTAATTCTACGTGTCCATACAAACATATTTTGTCATACAAAAGATTGGCTGAAAGTTTTTAGTTCTTGAGATATTCGTGTTTAAAGATTATTATGGTCATTTTCGTGGGGTTGATGAATGGGCAATTGTTCCGTTATTTCACAATAAAAAAAATTGATATTTCGTGTGAAAAATGAGTGATATTATACTAACGTTTAGACCGAGTAGTATTTCTAATTTTCTCAACAGGGTGTTTGTTATAACCATGCCAATTTGAAAATTCTCAAATTCAAAAAAATCAATTTTTTTTAATTGCACACCCTATATATTTTTATTTCATTTTATTCGGGATTAGAAAATCTATCATTTTTGTCAAATATATCCTATATCTATCTTTGATAGTTTTCGAGTAATTTCGATTTTTTCACACTAGCTACTTTATTTTCGATAACATTGTATTGCATGGATCTTGGTAGCCATGGAAAATAATAATTGCGTTACTAAGATACAAAGGTTTCCTACTTGTCAAAATAAACACATATTAAATTTGTCGTTTTCGCATTTAACTTGTTATAAATTCTTGTATCAATTATGGATTATTCGACAAATGAATTAATTGATATGATATACGTGTTGGACGAGGCTGAAAAAAACACTTTATTGGCACAACGAATCTACAAAATGAAATATCCTGAACGTCGAATACCTACTACTGTTGACTTGGAAGATTTGATGGATAGATTTGATTCTAGCGGTAGTGTTAAATACTTCAAACGTAAAGTTGTTAATAAAAGGGCAGCTAATGAAGAAAAAGAACTTGAAATATTATTAAATATTCAAGAAAATCCCCAAGTGAGTTCTAGAACATTAGCGACGATATGTGATACCTCCAAATCAAACGTGAATCGAACAACGCTGAAGTATAAGTACCATCCCTATCACATTGAGCTTCATCAAGAATTGCGAGAAGAGGATTTTGCAAGACGAATTGAATTCTGCAATATCATTAATCAACGGCTGCAATTAAATAACAACTTTTTGTGCTCCATAATGTTTTCCGATGGGGCGACGTTTAAAAGTAATGGGGCTGTAAATCGGCATAATATGCACTATTACGGCATTGATAATCCATTTTGGCTACGAGAAGTTCAAAACCAAAATCATTGGTCACTAAATGTGTGGTGTGGTATACTTAATGACCAAATTATCGGTCCCTATTTTTTTGATGATCCATTAACAGGCCGCAGCTATTTGCATTTCTTACGTGAAGAATTGCCTGTATTACTTGAGGATATCAATTTAGAAGGACGACTAAATATGTGGTTGCAACAGGATGGTGCACCTCTACATTTTTATCGGGACGTAAGGGAATTCTTGAACCAGCAATACCCGGAGAAATGGATAGGACGTAATGGCTTTATATTATGGCCACCCAGGTCATGCGATTTAACTCCACTGGATTTTTCCTATGGGGATACATAAAAGATCGGGTGTATATTATTAAACCTACAACAAGGAGGACATGAAAATAGAATTCGCGAAGCTTGTCGCACAGTGACCCCTCTTATGTTATCCGAAGTGAGACAGAACATGAGAAAAGGCTCAATATGTGTATTCAGCAAGAAGGCCGTCTATTTGAGCATTTACTAAGACGCAATGTTGAATAATTATTGAATTACTGTTTCTCATTAATAAAAACTGTTAATATTCTCGCTTAGGTGGTTTGTTTTATTTCGTCGCAATTATTTTCCATGGCTACCACGATCCACAATAATGTTATAGTATCGTATGTAACGTAGCTAGTGAGAAAAATCGAAATTCCTCGAAAACTATCAAAGATAGATATAGGATATATTTGACAAAAATGATAGATTTTTAATCCCGAATAAAATGAAATAAAAATATATAGGGTGTGCAATTAAAAAAAACTGATTTTTTTTAATTTGAGAATTTTCAAATTTGAATGGTTATAACAAACACCCTGTTGAGAAAATTAGAAATACTACTCGGTCTAAACGTTAGTATAATATCACTCATTTTTCACACGAAATATCAATTTTTTTTATTGTGAAATAACGGAACAATTGCCCATTCATCAACCCCACGAAAATGACCATAATAATCTTTAAACGCGAATATCTCAAGAACTAAAAACTTTCAGCCAATCTTTTGTATGACAAAATATGTTTGTATGGACACGTAGAATTAAAAACTAAAATCAAATACGGGGTGTCCTATTTAAAAAAATCATACTTTTTCACGTCCTGCTTTTCTGGCACACCCTGTATAACTTCCAATATTTTAAAAAAATGCACACTTCTTACCTCTACCCCATGGTCCATACAATATTTACACAAATAATTCTAGTTAAGCATAAACTTACTTTACTCTATCGTTGGGACACCCTGTACATGTAGGTCTCACAGGAGGTAGGGTTTGTGGCGGTCTCGTTGGTGGTACTAATGGTTGGGGTGGTGGTGATGGTAATGGCGATGGTGCTGCTATCGGTATAGCGGACAAGGTGAAAGTGAAGGTTGTGATTCCAGTTCATCGACATTATCCACATTATCAAAAATTCCCTGTGCATCCTCCTGGGGTACATTTGGCAAGTTCCCTGTAGCATTAGTTAATGCCTTAATATATAGAATCGAGAACTGCATAGCTTCGGATAAGTAATACGGTTGCTTACTTTTTGCTTCATTGCCACTCTTTCCAGGTTTCATATGTCGTACAAACACTGCACGCAAATTTTTCCATTTGTCTTTATCATCAGTCACTAGAACTAACAGAAAACACACATCAATTAAAACAAAAATGCTTTGTTATTTTTCAGCAAATATAAATATAATAACGACCTTAATTGGGGTTTTATTCTTTGCAGGTATTTAGCAACTGGAGCGACTTTTGTGTCCATTGGGACGTACTTTTGCAGAGGGGGGACTACAATTGGAAAGATAATAAGAGAGACCTCAGAAATTATTTGGAATTCCGTGAGGAGGAGCACATGCCAATACCAAATCGTGATCAATAGAAGGCAATTGCTGAACGGTTTGAATTATTATGGAATATTCCCATCTGTCCAGGTACTATAGACGGAAAACATGTGAGAATTAAGAAATTTCCCAATTCTGGTTCCACCAATTTTAATTATAAACCTTATCACTCAGTCGTATTATTGGCTTGTTGTGATGCTGATGGTTTGTACACGATTATCGAAAAGGGGTACGCAGGAAGGAACAGTGATGGGGGCATACTTGCTGCATCGGTAATGAAACATTGGATAACACAAGGCGCTCTTGATGTCCCTCCCACCTCAAAATTGACGCATGACGAGAATGACCGCTCATTTCCCTACTACTTTGTAGGAGATGAAGCGTTGGCACTGTCAAAGTACCTAATGAGGCCCTACTCCAAAAGGGTTTTGAACAACACGAAACGAATCTACAATTACATGATTAGCGGAGGGAAGAAAACAATTGAGTGCACTTTTGGGATGACGGCTGAAAAGTGGCATCTTTCAATGGCCCAATACGCTGCCGAGGTATGGAAACGATCAACTATATAGTTAAAGCTGATTGTGTGTTTCACAATTTTGTGCGGAAACGCGAAGGTTTGGACTACATACCGAGGAATACGGAAGACGGCAAAACAATCAACAACCCTGTAATACATCCCCCGGATTTGCCGGCACTAAATCAGAATTCATCATCAAATGTACTAAGAAACTACTTAGCTAACTATTTCCTAACTCCAAGGGTATCCCTTCCTTGGCAGTGGAAGTATTACATTTGATAGTTTTTAGTTATTTGTACCTCCATTGTATAAATATTGTTTTCATATGGACTAAGATAACATTAACGATGTATTAACTATAACATAATGTAATAAATATTGCTTGAAGCAGCACACTACGTACTTATCTGTTATATCACATTTCCTTGCTACCTCGGACCAGGCTTTCTCCTTCAAATCTTTCCGGGAGTACTCGGAAAGCGTGTAATTATATAGTAGAGGTCTCTTCTCTACCTCCGCCACAACATTCATATTCAATATTTGCTAGTTCATCTTTGAAATTCAACACTTGTATAAACATAAAACTGTCAACAAATTCTGAAACTCGAAAACTAGAAACTGAAGTCGCTGCACCGCAGGTTCTTCACAAACCGATTACCAACCAGTTACTAACTAGTAGCGCCATGGGCGGCACTCTACAGAACGACATAGGAAGTGACTGTCGAGTGATTGGTTAGTAACTTCAGTCAGGAATCAGTTTCTAATGAGTAGCTCCGTGTGCGGAGGCTCTTAGGTTTAGGTATAGGGAAGCCTGGTATCGATTGAAAGGCAATTAAATAAGCAATTGTTTAACTGAAGAAAATGCAGGGAGATCCCTTTAAGTAAAGCACGTTTTTTAAGTTTGCAGTTAGATGACACTCTGCATAACACTGAGTTTTTTTGTTATTGTAGCTATTAGCCTATGATGCTGGTAGTTTGTAGTCCAAATTTTATTAGATTTGATCTACAGGTTACATAGTTATTCAGTATTTGCAAAACCTTTGTATTTTTCAAACAAGTGAAGTATTTCACAGCGGGTAAGGCTAAAGTACAGGGAACTCTGAATAAACATGAATTGGAATTGAAATTTGCTAAAAAAATTGGATATTCCCATTAAAAAAATATAGGTTTGTGAAGTAAACACTTTGGATAACCCTGTATATTTCAATTATTTTTTAAAACATGGTTACATAGACCCTCTATATACATATGGAGTAAGTTTTAAAAAAAATTCTCCAAAACGACCGAGGCATTACAGATGGCCAACCTATCCTTGCTTGGAAAAGAACTCCTAGACTAATAAAAAAAATAAATGGATTTCATGGTGAGTGTATATAGTCAACAATGGATAAGTTTTAAAATTAGTTCTAAATATACAGGGCGTGTCGTAACTCTGTACCAAAAAAAGGGCCATTTTTGAAATTACACCCTCTGTATAATATTAAATTTAGGACGTACTTGACGTCTACTTTACAGTAATGTACAGTTTTTGGCCTTTTAATGTTCCTAAGTTACTAACGATTTAAATAATTTTTTGGAAAAATCGTAGACAGGGAAAGTAAATCCTCGAACTTACATTTATAAACACAGACTCAAAATTTCTATCCTGTATGTAACTAAAGTGTGCACAAAAAATGTCACATTACTTGTGCATGCATGCAATATATAAAGTGTTTTAAATTCATCACTCCATTTCATCATTTTAAAACAACTAAAATCCGTTTTTTTTTCAACTGGAACACCCTGTATATTATTTCATATTTTAGAATCCCATTAGAAGAACTTTCTAGCGGGACCATACAGTATGTACCCAAAATTTTATTTAATGACTAAAAAAAATGAAAACTAGAAATTACATGAACATAAATTTCATTTAAAAAAATAACAATCTTTAACGTTGACTTATTCCCTATAAAATCTTTTTCAAATGGTTTACTTGTACCAAAAGTGACGTAATGATGTATCAATTTTCATTAACCATTCAACAGTATTAAAATGTAAACTTTCCTTAACAAACCGTGAGTGAACCTAAGTTATTTTATACCCAAAATACTGTAGCAGTCTTGACTACCGTTTGAGTGTCAGTAGAAGAAAACAAATCAAGCCACATTAAAAAAATGTATAGGAAGAGCTTGTCAATAACTTATTAATTTTAAACTATCCAAATATTTAATTAAAAATTATTATTAATTTTATTAAATACATAAATAAAAAGTTTACCTCGAGTAGGATTTGAACCTACGACCTGTTCTTTTAGAGTACCGGTAACCAACTGCGAACAAGTTCAAGCAATCGATGAAAATTTTGTCTTTATGTATGTAGAACTGATGTACATACAAAGACAAAATTTTCATCGATTGGCTTGAACCTGGCAGTTGGTTATCGCGGTACTAGCAAAGTACAGGTCGTAGGTTCAAATCTACTGAGGTAAACTTTTATTTATGTATTTAATAAAATTAATAATAATTTTTAATTACATATTTACCTTTGAACTTATTCGTTCATAACAAAAACTTATAATAATTTATCCAAATATTTGTTGTTTAAATTAAATAAACCTTATGCCGACCTGGTAATTAAATACCATTATGTATTTAACTTACTATTGACTTTAGATAATAATGATTCGCAATTTTTGAGACACGAAAATATTAATATTAATATCTAATTTAAAAATAAAATTATTGGAGAGCAGCGACGTTAAAAACAAGAAAAACTTTTCATACGATAATTGAAAAATTGAAAATGATGTCGTTTACACTAATACACTATCTGATCTAGTCCCACTCTAACTTAAAATCAGTATCCAAAATACAATCATAACTGAATATAGAAGGTTTTCTAAAATAGATAATTAATTTAGAGAGAAATAAACCAAAGAAATTAAATCTTTACGATATTCATTCACGTAATAAAGGACTAATAACTAAACAATTTTTACTTGTACGAGACGTCTTGACTCAGTAATCCTTCTGTTTTAACTAATTGATGCACTACACATACTTTCGAAAGGAAACTTGTCACAATTATCCTTGGTAGCACTCACTAAACGTGGGTTTAACTTTGCTTCGCTTTTGTCAGCTTTAATTATCCATCGGTAATTACCAAATTCTGTTCTATCTACACTACATTACTGCCAATCTGCAGCTCCTTCTCCACAAACTAAACAGTTTCTTAGCACTGTCGACAAAAATTAACCGTTTTATAATTTGGTCGTGAACTAAAGTTTGTACTTCAAACTAATTCTTCATTTAATCCTTATAAGCTTAATTTATAATAATATTAGATTATACGTCTGTTAAAAACGTTTTTTTAATTTCCAAGTACTTTTTTTATTTAGTAACTTTACTTGTTAAATCAAAGAAAGTGAAGTGAATAGAGAAAGAATTTCAATATAAATTATATTTTATCTTTCAATAATAACGCGAAATATTATAACTCACAATATGTTCCTATACTACATTCATGTCTGTCAATGACGTAAAGTCTTTAAAATTGAAAATATTTCGTTAGTTTACTATACAGATTTTGGTTCTAAATTTGTATCATAGATTTATTTGACTGGTGACAAAACCTAAAGTCTATCGATGGCTCCGTCCTCGTAAATGTATCAATACTTTTAAGGACGTTAAATTTTAACTACAATTTTTTTAAACAAACTTTAATTGCATCATAGAAGAAAACTTATTTCGCACATCTGTAAATTCCAATGCAAGATTTATTTCGCGATGACTTAAATACTTGAAAGCATCCACGTAATGCGTCTAAAATGCTGAAATAATTATATACTGAATAGAACTTGTATGAAGAGAAACTTACTTAATAAATTACTCTACGTTAAAACGTCTCTGCGTTTAATTACTTTAATTTTTAACCCTACTTCCCATTTTTACAACGTAAGTACAAGCGGCAATCAAAGGTACCCAGCTACGTACTTATACTTTTTTATCTTTTAGGATTTTTAAAATAACACAATGCATTAAGTATTCAACTATTTTTCATTCTAGTTAAGGACACGTTAAAAATTGTCAGTAGCGTAACATAAATCACGTTTCGTAAAATATTAATAGAAAAGCTTCTCGTGCACAAATATTCAGGTGATTAAAATGACACATTACATATACGATGTAGTACGAGTTAGTTGTTCAATGCGGCATAACCCAAGATATTCTAACGGCTTGCCTGAATAAAGGCGTTATCTCATCCATGAGTTGAATTTAAATGTCCAAAAAAAAATGAAAGCATAGTATATTTTTTGTTCAGAAATCTAGAAACGGAAGTGAGATTCTGTACCATGCAGTTGTGTACGTTATAAAATATGCAAGGTATAGAACTATGCATGTTATTGTATAGCGATCAAGAATTGGATTATCAGTTTAAACCACAGAAATTGGGATAATGGGCTGGAGTGGACCTTAATTTAATTAGTATAAAATTAATTCTATAATTTTATTATTAAAACTAAAATTTTATAAATTTTGTGTTATATATACAGGGTGGCCAAAGGAGGAAGGGGTGGAAGATTGTATAAATACGAAATAAGTTACAGAAGCGATTTTTGAACTAGGGCACTAAATTTTAAAAATATTTTTGATCATCGAGGGTGTTTCATGTTATTGAAGCAAACTAAACTTATACTTTTGAAAAGGGACACCCTATATATTATTACATTTTTGGAAAGCGCATAAAATACGCTTTCATTTAATACCAAATTATATGGGTCTATCTCCTTTGGTTTAAGAGATTTGCAATTGTTTTTCAAATAAAATGGTAGAAAATTGTTCGTCGTCCTCTAGTATCCCAGCCCCCCATGCGGTTCATGTCATTCGATGCCTCGTTTGATATTCTTTCTTTTTCATCAAGCATGTCTTACTCCTAAAATTAATAATTTTTAGTGTCTTTGTGAAGTTGCGATTGTAATACAAAAAGACTGAAAATAGAGATATTAAGTTGGGCATTTTACAATTTGGTTCAATGAATTATTTTAAATTTAATGAAATGAAATGGTTTTAATAATTTCTATTCTTGAAGAATATCAAAAAATTGCTTACTTTGAAGTAGAATTTAGACATGTAGTGTTAAATTTAAAAAAAAACGGAAAGTAAGTAATAAAGCAGTGACAAATGATGAAAACCAACTTACAGTTTTACTTGCAATTCAAGAAAATCCTCATGGAAGTGCTTCACAAATATCACATATGGCTGATATAAAAATCTAGCGTGAAAAATATATTAAATGCCCATAAACACCATGGATATCGTATAGAACTTCATCAATAACTGTATGGTCAAGAATTTGAACGAAGAATTCATTTTTGCAATTGATTTTTGAAAAAAATATCAGAAGTTCCTAATTTTCTCAATTCTGTAGTATATAGTGACGAAACTTCGTTCAAAAGCAGTGGTTTAGTGAACAGACATAACATGCATTATTATAGCACTGAAAATTCCATTGGATCAGGCATGTTGACCAACAAAATCGGTGGTCACTAAATGTGTGGGGAGGAATTATTGGGTCCCATGTTATAGGTCCTTATTTTTTTTAAGATACACTAACCGGCGAGGTGTATTTAAATTTTTTAAGAGATGTGCTATCTAACCTTCTTTAAAATATTAATGAACCAGTTTATGGAAATATGTGGTTCCAGCACGAAGGTGCACCCGCCCACCACCGAGACGTACGAATATTTTTAAACAACTGGAAAGAAAATCAGTGGATAAGTCGAGGAGGGCCTACTTCTTGGACACCGAGGTCATCCGATGTGACCCCACTCGATTTCTGTTTGTGGGGTTATGTAAAAGATCATCTGTGTAAAGAAATTCCCACCACATCAGAAAATGTGAAGGAAAGAATCTTTTCAAAATATCACATGGCCGACATTAGAGTTAGTGAAAAATAATTTTGTGCGACGTGTTAATAAATGTATTGTAATGGAAGGAAGAACATTCGAGCAATAAATGAGAAATTGATCTTTTTTTTTTCTTTTTCATTTTATTGTTCTTGTTTTGTTGTAATTTGTATTTGTTAATTTTTTTACACAGTATTGCATATAAAAATAATACATATTAAAAGTTATTTTCACAGCCTAATTTATCGAAAACAACGCATAGTTAATTTACAATACTAAGACAAATTAGGTAATACCAAAAAATTAAACAGTAGAAATGAGATTATCTCAAAACTTTGTAAGTGACAGATATTTTAGAACGGCAAAGTTTCTTTTATAAATTAATAAAACTTGATTAAAAGATTCTTTAGCCTGAAACTACAATTCCATGACCATCTTTATACGTTCACATTTACAAAAAGACGTAGAAAACATAATCAAATTGAGTACGTCAGAAATTTTACTAAGGGCTTATTTAAATTTGCCTACATGCAAGTGTTTTATGCATTAATTTTGCTCAAAAAATAATTCACTAGATCAATTTGTAATTTTTATATTAACGCTTGTTTTTACTTGAACATTTTTTTTAGTAAGAAACTACAATATCATGACCAACTCAATACCTCTATTTTCAGTCTTTTTGTATTACAATCGCAATTTTATAAATAAACTGAAAACATTTTTAAAATTATTAGTTTTAGGTACAAGATATGCTTGATGAAAGAGAAAGAATATCAAACAAAGCATTTAAAAAAATTCTGAAAATTAAGACATTTCAAAATACTACAGGACCACCAAAATTTGTTGTCATTTGAAAATAAAAAAAAGTCGTCTAACAAATCAGTCGCGGTGACTGTAAGTGGGATAATTTTTTCGAAAAACAACTGAATATTTCTAAAAACAAGAAAGATAGACCCGTACAATTTGGTATCAAATAAAAGCGTATTTTATAGGCTTACCAAAAATGTAATAATATACAGGGTGTTTCGTTAAAAAAAATAAGGTTAGTTTCCTCCAATAACATGAAACACCCTGTATGATCAAAAATGTTTTTAAAATGTAGTACATATTGATGCCTACCCGTAGTCCAAAAATCATTTCTCTAACTCATTTCTCTAACTCATTTCGTCTCAGTACAATATTCCAACCCCTTTGGCCACTCTCTATAGTATGTCCCTCGACAAACTATTGATTCACGAAAAGTAAAATTAAATTTTTTTTTTTAATTTCCGGATAGTTGGATTCTAGGGAGAAAAATAAAATGTATAAAACATGTCAGATACCTAATTTCTACGGTTTTTAGATTATTTAGAAAATTTCTGTACAAAAGTAAACTTGTAGGTTTGGATAGTGAGTAGGAGAAGCATTAAAAGGATGCTATTTCATTTTCCAAAACTTCAAGACGGTTTACATGTACTTTGAAAGCCAATCAGGATTATCATGACTATCCGGAAAGAAATGCCGGGGCGTCTCCTATTAAAACCCATAAAAACTATTTCAGCTTATTTGTTATTTATGAAGAGTGTACCAAAGTAGTAACGAGATTTTTTGATACATTTGTTGTTAGACGTCCTGAAAAACGAAAACAATCAGTGAAAGCAGTAATAAGCATAAAGTCCAAAACTCTAAGAATTTCAGATCAGTTAAAGACAAAATTGGACAAAACTTGAGAAAGCTGGAGAAAATATAACCACTTAGGGATACTGGCCAAATTCAAATTGCAATACTGTTGCAATCTCGTTATTACTTTGTCACACTTTCCATAAATAACAAATAAACTCAAATAGTATTCGTTGAGTATAATTAAGTCGCTCCAACATTTTGAATCGCACTTTAACTGACATTTGCCAAATAATCATGACCAAGGTGATTGTCTATGAAAAGATAAGTATACCGCGGTGAATTTTTCCAAAGTACGTTTTTTTTAAATATTTAGAAAACTCTCCGCTATAGGTGTAGTGATATTAACAAAAAGTGTGCCTGTTTAACTCTCAGTACAAATATGACAAAAGAATTAGGCCCCTTTTTATTAGAAAAGGCTTTTTGCGTTTTTTGACATCAATATTGGAAATATTTTTTCTAGTACTCTGTATAAAATACGGTCAAAATTGATTTAGTATCGTAAACAATCCAGACTTCGCTACTAGCTTTCCAAATTGCATCAAAGAATGGCAAATGTCAAGTATTATAAGGACTGCAGGTGTAACTTTTGCCAAAAATTTTAAATAATTTAAAAACCGTTGAAATTAGGCATATGACGTGTTTATACCAAATATTTAAATTTTTCCTTCTAGACTCTAAATCTCTGTTAATTAAGAGAGTTGGGGTCGCCTTCCGGTTTAACCGAAAGTGCCGGCGTTTTGAACATATATTTGCCAAATGGCCTATATCAACATTAGCATGCCACAAAATGTTTAGAATTTCAGTTCAGGAACATTTTGTATATGATAAGTACAGTACGTAATATATGTAGTAAGTGTAGTAACTGTACAAAAATTAATTTTTTTAAACTACAAACTGTACGATTTTCTTTAAACTAAGTAGTTTCAGAAACAACCGGTAACCTATATTTCTTTGAATAAAATCTACGGATTACCGCATATAACAAAAATCAATTAAATTTTCCACAGCGGATTAGATCCTAAAACTTCATAACAGATTCTAGTAAATTGAAATGCATAATAAAATCAATTTTAATCTACTTTACAACTTAATTACCTATGTGTTGACATGAAACATAATTATGAATCAAAGCAAAAATTATATTATACATTATACTAAAGATAACACTTTGCGTTATAAATTCAACTTTTACAATATCGACGATTAAAAAGGTTGTAAAACAAGATCCTGGCAAACGTCCAATTGTAGACTAGCACGAATATTATACGTCTTCACCGCACTACTTTCCAAGTGAGAGCTATAAAAATTAAAATGTATAGTAAGGGACGTTATAGGTCATACAAAATTAGATCGCTGATTCCACAAATTTCACTCATACACTAAATTGGGTATCAATTATCCATGAATTATGTATGTAGTAGCAATAACATGTTTCAGGCTTAATGGTTTCACTGTAAAAAGGAACAAAATAAAGTACTTTTATTAAATAATATAACGTAGTAAAAGTATTAACTTGAACAATATACAAAACTTTCTAATGCATATATCGTGGTATATTAGCAAGTAGGGACAAGAGTTAATCAGCCGCGATACGATATTTTTAGCTTATCCATGTTTGCTTTTACATTAAATCTAAAAAACACATGTAGTCAATTAAACACATATGCGCATGCAAATTTTAAGGAATGTTTTTGATTTTTGGGTCTTACCTATTACTCTAAAAAAATTATTTTACAACAAAGTTAGCATCCTTTACAAAGTACCTTTATTTCTAAACCGATCAAAATTTCATAGAACCGGTATATTTTAAAATTAAGTAAATATACTTTTAATAAAATAGGTTACGTATTTTCTAAGTTTGCACACATAGACGCTCGCGAACACACATACATGCAAACAACACACACACACACACACACACACACACACAACACACACACACACACACACACACACAAACACACACAAACACACACACTACGAATACCACAAATATACCCACATACAAATACGAATTTCACATTATCAGTCTACACATAAACACACACATACCCACCTCTACACCACACACACACAACCACACACTAGACAGATGCTACCACTCACCTACAACTATCACACACATAGCACCACTACAAGCACCTATTCACACCATCACACAATTTCAAACACCGAAATCTACACATAGAAATCACACTCACATACAAATAGCACTATTTTCAGTACTGCACAACACACTGCACACACTGCACACACTCGCACACCGCACACACCACACACCACACACTGCACACACCACACACGCACACACCACACACGCACACACGCACACACGCACACACGCACACACGCACACACTCACAACATGCACACATCGCACACATACACACACTGCACACACTCACACACACACATCAGCACACACTCCACACACTGCACACACTGCACACACCTGCACACACTGCACACACTGCACACACTCCACACTGCACACATCGCACACACTCGCACACACTGCACACACTGCACACACTGCACACACTGCACACACTGCACACACTGCACACACTCGCACACACTCGCACACACTGCACACACACTGCACACACTGCACACACTCGCACACACTGCACACTGCACACACTGCACACACTCTGCACACACTCGCACACACTGCACACACTGCACACACTCGCACACACACTGCACACACTCCACACACTGCACACACTGCCACACCACACTGCACACACTGCACACACCTGCACACACTGCACACACTGCACACACTCACACACTGCACACACACACCTGCCACACACACTGCACACATCACCACTCACCACACTCACACACTCCACACTCACACACTCCACACACTCACACACACCACCACACACACTCACACACTCACACACACTCACACCACTCACACACACTCACACACACTACACACACTCACACACACTCACACACCACCACACACACTCACACACACTCACACACCTCCACACACACTCACACACACACACACTCACACACTCACACACCACACACACACACCACACCCACACACTCACACACACCACACCACTCACACACACTCACACCACACTCACACACACTCACACACACTCACACACTCACACACACTCACACACACCACCACACTCACACACTCACACACACTCACACACACTCACACACACTCACACACACTCACACACACTCACACACACTCACACACACTCACACATACTCACACACACACTCACACACACTCACATACACTGCAGTATCTTCTTTCAAACTAGTATATTTCTGTTGCACACTCTTGCGAGCACGCAAAATGTCTTGTGCTAAGCGCTCCTCCATTACGACTGTACGTTGACAGTCCTAGTAGATTATTTATACTGCAATGAAACAGTCAAACATCTTACGGTAACGACCGTTATTAACATCGCTTTCTTTATCAATCACAAGAAATCCGAATTTCTCACGCCAGCAACAGCAACACAAGTCTTTAAATCTATCAAATGACATATCAACATTAACGTGATCATCATACACATGCTTGAGATTAGGGTGATCTTGTTGAAAAAGAGCAAATAAGTTCGCATTATCACGTATAAGCTGTTTTGGAACTGAAGAATACGTTTGACACAGACAGAAACAATCATTATTTCGATGTCTGCCAAAACAAAAATGATCTATAATTTCATTTTGTTTATGACATGCTACATCATCAAAAATCATTATTGAATTTTTACGGGACTCACTAGGAGGTATAACATCACTATTATCACTGTGTTCGAAATACCTAATTTCCTTTATGAGCGCCAGTAACTCCCGCAGGTACTGGTATTTAGGTTGGTATCAAGATTTGCAATATATATAGACATTTTCAAAACGTAAGCCATTCGGATGTTCTAATAAGCTAATCATAACATTGGTTTTTCCACAGCCGGATGGTGCAACGAATATACCTCGTTTACATCCCCCTTTTAGTAAACCGCGGTGTTTAGAGTAGTGCTCCTTGTTAGGAGTAATGTCATAATTTTTGATAGGTAATTCTGTATCTTGCGGAATGAAACGGATGTCACTCATTATGGTACTAAACCACGACTTGTATGGCGCTTCTATATATGCACACCACGTGCTGAAAGTAGTTTAGTAGTGAAGTGCCAGTCAGTGTGGTATGAAGTATACATCCCAGCGTAAGAGGAAAAAAAGGTTCAGGATTAATTAATACTTTAATAAATAAATTACCCGTGGAGTTGCATATACCCGGATATCGATATTGTGGGCCAGGTACCCGTTTACAAAAACCATTAGCTCGTGGCGACAAAGGTATTAACGCATTGGACGAAGCGTGTAAAGAACACGATAATGCATACTCCCAGTCAAACGATCTAGGACAACGACACATAGCCGATAAGACTTTACAACAAAAAGCTTGGAATAGATTTCGTTCTACCGACGCTACCTTTGGAGAAAGGGCATGTGCATTAACCATAGCTGGTATAATGAAAGGAACGCGGACAATGGGAATGGGTGCCAAATCACGGAAAGGACAAAAGAAATTGGGAATGGGAAACAAATCACGACGAAGGAAGCATTCTCGCAGAGCAATTTCGTTTAACAAAGCAGTCCTTCTAGCCCGACGTCGTGTTGGTGGTAAACTTCGATCATCTTTAAAATCGACAATACAGCAAGCCGTGAGCGCTCTAAAACACAAAAAAATTATGTCACCTAAGAGCAGAATATTACCAAAACCAAAACGTTGGGGATTCATACCTCTTATACCCCTCTTTGCAGCATTAGGAGCTTTAGGGTCTGGTGGCGGTGCTGCGGCAGTCGCAAAAGCGGTAACTGACGCAAAAGTGCGACAGAAACGTTAGAAGAAACCAAACGACACAACCAAGCAATGGAAGCAGCTGCATTAGGAAAAGGTTTATACATAAAGCCATATAAACGAGGGTTAGGTATATATTTACAACCATATTCAAAAAACTCCCACTGAAGCTACCATGTCACGCCTTAAGTAATGTTGAGTTATCAAAGTTTGTGGAGCAATTACAGATTCCCTATTTTAGAGGGATATATATGAGAGATAACTTACCTACACGAATCCATGCGAATGAATGTAGTATTGTGAATCTGGATGATCAAAATAACAAGGGTACACACTGGACAGAATACATTAAGAGTAACAGGCATATTACATATTTTGATAGCATAGGACATATTAAACCACCCTTTGAATTACTCCTCTATTTTAAAAGTGATGGTAGCAGAAACACAATTGAGTATAACTTTACCAAGGTTCAAGATTGTGATACATACAACTGCGGTCATTTAGTCTTACACTTTTTATATGACTGCTCGTACTGATTTTCAGTAGTCGTTACGTGATCGTAATGTCGTACGCATTTACATTTACCGGTAAAAATTGTATCTTGCAAGCAACCTTTAATCCATCGACTTTTCTTGAGAATGAGTCGGAATATGTAATGGGGTTGACTAGTTTTGAATCTTTCAATACTATACAGAATGTTACTTCAAATAATAACCAACTCGTGTTTGGAAACGATAAAATTACAATACCACCAGGATCATACGAAATCGCGGAAGTGAATAAATATATTAATGAGTCAGTGAAGGGATCGAGAGCATTTATGCATTTACAAGCGAATAATAATACTATGAAAGCAACCCATGACATTAACTTCAATGTGGAAAATTCGATAGGACCTATGCTGGTATTTAATAAAACTGTTTACCAGGCTCAGAAAGTGCATACCTTTGATAATCCTATTAACATTATCAAAATTAACTCATTAATTATCGAGAGCAATATAACAAGTGGTAGTTTTAAGAATGGTGAAACATCACACATAATTCATCAGTTCTTTCCCAGTGTACCAGCGGGGTATAAAATAATAGAGTCCCCTCAACATGTCATCTATCTACCTATCAAAACATCTACCATTTCGACAATAACACTTAAAAAATTGTAGACCAAGACGGAGATCTCGTCAATTTTAACGGGGAAGTCATAACGATAGGACTACATTTAAAGAAAATATGGTTACATGTGCATGTAACCAGAGCAAATCAAACTGTAAAAGATCAAAGTGTGGAAAGGTGAGAGTCAGTAAGCGTTCTGCGCCCAAAGCATTGACACCGCAGAACAAAGCATTATTGGAAAGTCTCGGCTTTACAGTACTACAATGAGTATATTAAACGTTAATGAAAAAGTTGTCGTTGATAATGCTATCGTTAATTCCGAACTGCACACCCATCAGCCATATACTACCGATTTGGAAACAATGATGAAATCAGGATACCCATTCAGGAAGACATGTGCACTCTACCATCCGAAAGCTATGTCTACGTAGAGAGACGATTATTACGAAAGGACGGTACTGTCTCTAAAACCGCAAGGTTCGTTAATAACGGTATCGCATTTTTATTCAGTGAAATTAGATATGAAATGAATGGAATAGTGGTAGATTCCGTAACGAAAGTAGGATTAACGTCGACAATGAAAGGGTTGGTATCATTGACGTACAATGATCTCGCCCGTCATGAAAATGCAGGTTGGTTTTTTACATCAAACAGTACACTAACAAATGCTCAAGGAGACTTTAATGTTTGTATATTGCGAATGCAACTTGGCTTTGCCGAAGATTACAATAAAGTGATTTTGAGCATTAGACAAGAACTGGTATTAATTCGTAGTAACATTGATACGGACTCAGTAATTTCAACTGTAGAAGAAGCATTAAAAGTTAACACAGATAAGATATATTGGAAAGTTCCACACATCATTCCAGCATTAGCAGAGCAGTTGGCGTTAACGAAATACATTGATAAAAATGTAAATACGCCAGTAGCATTTAGAAGTTGGCAACCCACATATATCCGACCATTCCAGCAACGGATAAGCATACATGGGCAATCAAAACATCTACTAGTATAGAAACACCTAGATACATTATTATAGGATTTCAAACTGGGCGAGAGAATAATGTTATGCAAGATACGAGCAGATTCGATAAATGTGCACTAAACAATATTCGCGTATTCCTGAACACGGACCGTTATCCGTATGACAATCTCAACGTCAATTATGATAACAATTGATTTGCTGCATTGTATGAAATGTTTGCTAAATTCCAAATGTCGTATTACCAAAGATATGGGCAACCGTTACTTACCCCTACGCAATTTACCACAGCTGCACCGTTGATTGTGATAGATTGCTCCAATCAAAAAGAAGCATTGCATTCTAAAGCAGTAGTTCTTCGTGTGGAGTTTGAAACAGCGACAAACATAGCTGTCAATACGACAGCATACTGTGTTATACTCCACGATCGTTTAGTTACGTAGAACGCGTTAACCAAGGCAGTACGACAGTTGTAATACAATGCCCGTCATAGTCGATGTACAAGGGTTTAAAATTTCTAAAGCTTTTGTACCAAAAGAACTCGCCATTTATAATGGGAAACGAATTGCCCATTTTATTTTTAAATCACCGTATCCCTGGCATACATTAGATGCAGAAATTCGTCGTCAAGCTACTTGGTTAATGCAAAACCAGCAGTGTATTAAATGGGAAGAAGGGTATACACCACCACACCACTTTCGAAGAATTCTCGAGAGATTGATTCAGCCAACAGATTCTGTCTATGTCAAGGGCAGAGAGAAAGCAGATTACATCAGAAAATTCGTGATCCAATCTGTTATTGAGCTTGAGGAAAGTCCATTTCTTCCTGCTATGCAACCTGTTTGTTACTATAATTGTGATTCATTATGTCACTGCGCTTTGTCTAATGTACACTATTTATATGATACATATGTAATGCAATAAGTCTTGTACACTTTTTTTTATAAAAAATAGTAAATAGTCATTCTCGTATTTTTTTATTTATATCACACAGTATTTCTATAGCATATATTCTCTTAATAACGAATTAGTACATAATATTAATATATGTTAGACAACTAAAGGAACAATACAAATTAGTATTAATATTAGTTTTATTATGGAGAGAATATAGTAAAGAAACTAGCAAGTGTAAGTACCCAAACTATTCTTCTTTCCTTCCGGTTAATACAAATTCATTTGCTTAGCAACCTGCAATAGTTCGCTCAAAGGATCAGCATTCTTCAATTCACGTAGTCGATACCGTTTGTCATCCTGAGATGTAAAGGCAATTTTGTTTAACATTTCGGTATATATATATATATATATATATATATATATATATATATATATATATATATATATCCATGTAAGGTTGATCGAAACACAAGCATTTTACACATTACTGTTTTATCAGACCCCTCCGCAACCGCTTTGTAGTCTACTTCCGTCAACACTTTCTGAATAACAACTTTCTTAACACCTTTCGCTTTCTTAACAACTTCATTATCAGCAAGCTTCAGACAGTATGACTTCGATCCTGTACCATAAAAATATTGAATCGCTTTCCCTGCGTACTCATCTTTCATTCGTCCAACGACGGAAGCATTGGTATTAATACCATGCAACTCATTTTGATAGTTGGAAGTATCATATTCGTCTAAATTATTTCGCATGTATGCATACATATCATCAGTTACTACCTCAACAATCAAAGAATCCGTGTCAGTATAGAGCAACGTGACATTCTTGCCATAATGAGCTCGTAAGATATCATAAAAAAACCGATACATTATAATTTTGGAAAAATCTAAAATACTGAATCCGGCATAGACGGGTTTGTCATACGTAACTACCAGTTTTGACAATTCCGCCGCAAACAATTTGTCAGTGAATTGCATAAAATTTTTAAATTGCGGTTTTGCAATTTACCGTGCTAGACCTACCCGACGACCGTTATTTTCCCAATGTGTTAACAGTTTAATAACTCTTCGTTTATCGACATTTTCCATTGTTTTATCAAACACGCCATTATTCATAATCTTATAGAAATCCTTTTCGAACTTGTTCTGTGCTGTGTTGCGGAGAGCTGTATTAAGGTCTACGTATGGTATTAGCCACGGACTCTGACAAAAGCGTAAAACCCTATGAATACGAGTAACAATTAAGCCATGCTCTATACATTGTTTTAAATAGCGGTAATGTATAACGTAGTTGGTCTTATCACACAGGTTAGGGATTAACTTCTCCTCCTGGGAATGTGGTGCGCAGATCATTTTAGGACAAAACGGATAATAGTTGTGTTCGTCATGCAGCTCGTGGGGATAATGTATATCAACCTCCAGCACAAATCCAACATCGGCGTCATCATCAATCTTCAATACGTCAAAGTGATCTATTTCCTCTTGAGGTAACCACATAAACCCGTCGTGCGGCAGGTATTGCCGCATACACCAGCCATATAAGTTCGTAGCGTCCAAATACTGTAAAAACACTTTAGGTTGTTCAGGATCATTGTTTGGAACTCGTTATTAGCGTTGCTTCTCCGCTTGATACAAGTACTCACTCCACCACGAGTACCGTGTTTAAAAAAGTGGTACATATCCGTCAGTAATTCTAGCTCTACTTTCGTACATTTCAACATGGCATCCCACGCCAATCCAGGTAAGGTTACATACTGTGCAGGTTCTAACCCATACACATCCATACATAACCGCCTAAAGTTTTCAAACACGTCAGCCAACAACAACACATCGGATTTTAAATAAATATCAGCATAATCACCTAGTGTATTACACTTAAAGTGATCCCATACCAGTAGAACGCGACAGTATCCGTCATCGGAAATATTTGCATCACGCATTTTATTTGTCATATGATGGCACCGTGACGTCGTTCAATTTACTAAAGCTGTCTACGTACGCATAAGGGAAACTACCTTTATTTCTCACTAAGTTGAAGTCGCTATCATTACTAAAATATTTCCGTACCTCCATACATTGATCATCAATTTTGTCAAATTTGAAAAATTTTCAAATTTGACAAAATTGTTTACAACATCTTTAACAATTTTTAACAAACATTACTACTGACGAAGATAACTGTAAGTGTTATCGAAACGTTTAGATTGTATAATTTAAAGTACACCATTAAAAAACCCCAAAAAAGATAAGTATTTTATTATGAGAGTTAATGGTGAAATTTAGAAATACTAATTCAACTACATAAGAAAATTAACATTTTATTTATATAGGACTTCAAATCTAAAATTTATATACAACACTTTACAAATTTTACAATGTATTAGGTATTCAGAAAATATTTAGCATAAAGAATTTCTTTGTAAAACGGCTTTAAGCAAAATTGATTATAAAAATTTAAATTAGATTTGAAAATACGCTAACTTCATTTATTATCAATAACTAAACAACAGTTCACTTAAATTATTAGTTCGTAAAAAACGAACTGGTTCTTATTATTTTTTTTCTACAAAGCGTAACCTTTTTTACTAAATATTATGCCTTAGCAAATCTATATATTTTAACGTTTAACTTGGGAGTAAAAGTATAAAAATGAGCACATTAATTATTCAGTTATTAAGCTTTTGAAAAACTAATCTCACTAGTATTATCCCGATTTGCCTGAATATTGACCAACCTACAAACGATCACACTGGAATTCTACTTAAATGAAATTAAAAAACTTGAAATCTGCATAATTTATGACCAGATGGTTCATATATTTCTACAAAAAGATATATACTACAGTATATGTAACAAATCGTAACTTTCTTTAAATAAAATACTTATAGCAATATTCCTGATATTGGTATTATTTGCATGAATATTAAGCTATGTTTGATATCATTATTGATATTATCCTGGGTTCCCACTTTATATACGATCACAGGGAATTATACTTCAAAGAAATTGAACTCTGCATAATTTCTGATCAGTTGTATAAAAACCGAATTGGAAGTATTACGCTACATTACATTTTATTTCACTATATTTCGAAACTAAACAATTAGCATTAAGCCTTTCTAACAAGAACTGTTTTCCGCACAATGCTTACAAAAATTTAAACTATATTTGAAAATAAGATAACTTACTGTATTATATGCATCTTTATAAAAGTTCACTTAAATTATTAATTCGTAAAAAAGCGAGCTCCAGATTTGCCTTAATATTAACCCGTATACAACAGATCATATTGAAAATCTATTTAAAAAATAACTTATCTCAAACAAACTGGTTATATAAGGTTTAATACTAATAATAAAAAAATAATGTATCACTAATATGTTACAAATAATAATATAAAAAAGATCTTACCCTCTCGATATATTGCATATTGAACACTTTGTTTCAAATACTACATCTTCAAAGTAAAATGCATCTGCTTTTATACTCAATGTGAAGGTTAAGAATGCATAAATTGGAAAAAATGTAGTATATTCCCATATATGGTAAGGTGTTAGTGAAGGCTAGTGTTACTTTGTATCTACTTTGTATTATGCTAATTAACTAACGCAGAATGTACACAAAGAGATGCTTATAAATACAATTTGCGTGGCCTACTTATATTTAGTTTTCATTACGCGAGCAAATTTACCAGTGTATGTTAAAAATTTGTGTATTAAGTGCTCTAATGGTGTTTTTTCTAATATTTTTCATGTTAGAATACCATTTATTTCTTATGTAAGTATACGTACTTTTTTTTTATTTAAATCTGTTTAACGTGTATTACACCCAGAACTCGTTTTTTTTATATATAACATCTGATTATCGGTTTTGTCTAATAACAAACTGTTTTTGGTATAATTTGGAAAAAACCTCCTGTCTTTTGTGTTTTAACAACTTATCTTTCATGACTTTAATTATTACACTTCGGGTAACCTATTAATATTTTTGTAATGAAAAAAACTCGTTTGGTTAATTATTTATACTTTCACTTGCCTCTTAAAGAAAAGGAAATTTAGTAGAAAAAATGTTTTATGTATATTATTTAAACGCTAATGCCTCCATAGACCATTTCTATTATTGTGTACAGTCTAATCATTATGAATAATTGTTTCTTTCTTTTACAGATCATCCCATTCAGGAATGGAGGAGGAAGTCGAACTCTATTTTTTATTGCTAAAGGGAGTAGGTAAACATCACTGACCGGTTCATACTATAAATTCGTGCAAGTGTTTTTAGATTTCAAACAAAACACGTTTTAATGTAATGTTATCTACTTATTAAGGTTTTTTTTCTCACAGACGCATTATTAATTATTCTAATACTATCGTTTATAACTTAAATACTAGTTTTTATCCCGTTTTTTTATTCAAACTTTTTACATATTATAAAGAAATATTAGTTTTCAAAACTTGCTCAATCTCAGAAATTTTATTATTTATTGCTATTTCCTGAATAGTAAATCAACAATCTTTCTACCACTTTTTTTCATGTAAACAGATCACATTTTAACTTTCATTCCCTACTCACAAACCCTTTTTTCACACTTATCATATACATCTAATCTTTTTTTATTTCTTTTGCAGTTCCCACACACCTTCTGCACATCCATCAACGACATGGTCGAATGTTTCATGTGTGGGGTTAGAATAAACCGATGGCAGCCAGCTGACAATCCGTTACAGGAACATCTACGATGGGCACCACACTGCACGTATGCTCAGCTGCTCGCACCACGTCCACGCAGATGTAATGAAACGGAAGTGGAGAGGACCTTCTGCATATATCTGATTATATTTGTACATGTCTTTATTTCTACATGAATTAAATATATTAACATATCGTTTTCTTTTATTTTGGTAAAAAGTGTGGGTGAGCAAAAAACATACAAGTGGGTAAAAAACATACAAGTGAGGTGGCCTTGGGCTAGAGTGGCAACCAGGTGGTTAAGGATAACGTAGGTCACACGGATGGCCTTGTAATTGTGGAAAATGAATGCGTGATATGTAAAAGTAGGTCACAGTGATGACCTTGCAATTGTGGAACATGAACGCGCGATATTAAAGTAGGTCACACGGATGGCCTTGTAATTGTGGAACAGGAAAGCGGGGTTTGTGACCTTGAGTTTGTGGTAATGATATATAATTAGGTCAAACATTGCGCTTTTTTTTACCTTGGTACGGTGGTGACCTTGGCATTGTGGAAACCTTGCAATTGTGGGGCCTTGGAATTGTGGTGTGTGCCAGAAGTCTCCAATCTTACCTACTCACGCACACGCACAGGCACACGCACACGCAAAACGCACCCGCAGACGCACAAGCTTATGCACACCCACACGCACACGCACACACTATATTACACTGTAGTAATATATTCTGAAAATGTCACTTGATACTACACACGCTTTTCGACATCGAAGATATAGTGGGTTGGTCTCAATTTTTATCCCTTTAGACGGCAACTCCACCACAGATTATTTTTTCTGTGCACAGTTTTTGAGATCGAAGATAGGGGGTTGGTGTCAATTTTCACACTCTTAGACGGTAACTCCGTCACATATTATTTTACCTTAATTATTTGGTAGATAGTAATATAATCTGAAAATGTCAACTTGATATGCACGGTTTTCGAGATCGAGGATTAAAGGTTGGTCTGAATTTTCACTCCTTTAGGCGGCAGCTCCGTCACACATTATTTTTTTATATATACTATTAATGAGATAGTAATATATTCTGAAATGCCAACTTGATACTATGCACGGTTTTCAAGATGGAAGGTTGTCAATTTTCACCTCCTTAGACGGCAGTTCCATCGCACACTATATTTTTACCTTCATTATTAATTAGTTAGTAACATAATCTGAAAATGTGAACGTGACACTATGCACAGTTTCCAGATCAAGAATTAAGGGTTGGTCTCAATTTTCACCCCCTTAGACGGCTGCGCCATCACATATTATTTTTCTATCTTTATTATTACTAAGATAAGTAGTAATATATTCTGAAAATTTCAACTTGATGCGATGCACGCTCTTCAACATCGAAGATAGTGGGTTGGTCTCAATTTGTATCCTCTTAGACGGCAACTCCATCACATATTATTTTTTCCCTTTATTATTAACTAGACAGTATTAAATTCGGAAAATCTCAACTTGATACTGTGCACAGTTTTTGAGATCGAAGATAGGGGGTTGGTGTCAATTTTCCTACCCTTAGACGGCAACTACGTCACATATTATTATTTTACCTTCATTATTAATTAGATAGTAATATAACCTGAAAATGTCAACTTGATATGCACGGTTTTCGAGATCGAGGATTAAAGGTTGGTCTGACTTTTCACCCCCTTAGCCTGCAGCTTCATCACATTATTTTTTTATGTTTATTATTAATTAGATAGTAATATATTCTGAAAATTTCAACTTGATACTATGCACGGTTTTCGAGATCGAAGATAGGGGGTTAGTCTCAGTTTTCACCCCCTTAGACGGCGGTTCGATCACATATTATTTTTTTACCTTCATTATTAATTAGATAATAATGTAATATGAAAATGTCAACTTGATACTATGCACCGTATTCGAGGTCGAGGATTATGGGTTGGTCTGAATTCACCTCCTTAGGCGGTAGCTCCAGCTCATATTTTTTTACATTTATTATTAATTAGATAGTAATATATTCTGAAAATATCAACTTGATACTATGCACGGTTTTCGAGATCGAAGGTACGGGGTTGGTGTCAATGTTCACCCCCTTCGACAGCATCTCCATCATATATTATTATTTTACACTCATTATTAATTAGATAGTAATATAATGTGAAAGTGTCAACTTGATATGCACGGTTTTCGAGATCGAGAATTAAGGGTTGGTCTCAATTTTCACCCCCTTAGACGACACCCTCATCACATATTATTTTTTATCTTTATTATAAATTAGATTATTAATAATAAGACGGCACTTCGATCGAATGTATAAGTTAAACGTGTTACATGTTTATTTTTCATTTAAGTTTTCATTCATTGTGTAAACGATCCTTTACAATAAATTTTAACCGCATGCAAAGAATGCAGTATGTTTAACATGGAAGGTCGTGTGCGATACCTTCAGCTTATCTCTGCACTTGCTTTTCAACTTTACTTCAAGCATCAACTCGAACCCTTCTCAGATATCATTGCAATTATACCAGTTTGATTATTGTGAAATTTTAAATTACGGAAATTACCGGATAACACAAAAATTAATAATATAAAGTGAATTGGATAACTTCAATTTTGGTAAACGTCCGTCATTTTCCTATTAAGAGATTGTGTTGGTAATCGGCATATCAAAGAACGTATGTAAATAAAATTTTCTTTAATCTTATTTACAATATTTTATGGCTTGTTGGGTTCTGTTCCTGCCTTTCTCTCATTTACTACGTCTTTCGCCTTTGGTTAACTACAATAGATTGATAAAATCAAATTTTCTTGCGTGGCGTTGTATATAATGCAGCCAAGGACAACCGCTACTTTGATACATTTCAACTATAATCTTTTGCGACAACATTTGATGCCTTTTATGTTATGAAAATCCACAGTTATTCAAAACAGATAAGTGAATTTTTTAATATAATTGTAATTTTTTTTGTGCTTTACGTCGCCGCCAACTTGTACAATCTTTTTATATTCAATGCTTTATTACACGTTGCTACAATTTTAAGGGGGTTAATACGCTATATACACAGTTTTTTTTTCATTATTTGTATGGGGATCTCGGAGAAAATAAGAGTTACATATTTGCTTAAATAGGAAAAGATTTGCTTCTTTCGAAGACTAATCCATATACGCTTTTGTTGATTTAAGAAAATGCATGGCTTACTAGATATTTGTAAAAAAGTAAAATTCTTCAAAATCGTTTCGCGCTTTAATTCGTTTATTTCTAAAGATAGATAAAAATTGTTAAAATACAATTTGTAGATAATTTTGTGCCGAATAACGTTACCGTACTAATTTCTTTTTAACGCTCTTATTCAACTCACTTTGTCTGTCCGGTTCAAGCCTTGTAATTGAACTTTCAACTTCCGGATCACGATTGAGCCGAAATTTGGCATACATGCGTATTCTTGATGATAATATACACGAATATGTGTTTTTTGCTTTGACTTTTGCGGCCAAATTTATATTGGTCGAGTAAGTTCGAAATTTTTGTTTATAAAACTAGGGTCTTGAAAAATTGAGTTTCTTTCTTTGTTGGAACTTACACCCAAGCGGCTAAAAAGTAGAAAGTAAAAATACATAAAAAAACATTTTTAAAAAACGTTGCTATTTCGAAATGTACTAAAAAGAATAAAATAATTTTTTTATCTACCCAGAACATCAAAAATTTTGGTGAATAGAAAGGAAAGTGTGGGGCATACATGATATCTTATATTTATAACAAAGTCTATCAACACCTACATTCAAACAATGAAGTGCAAGACACTACAAAGAGCTTTTATTTTTAGTCACAAACATTTTTGATGTTAATGGGTAGATAAAAAAATTATTTTATTCTTTTTAGTACATTTGGAAATAAAAGCGTTTTTTAAAAATGTTTTTTTTCACTTATTTTAATTAATAATGCTTAGCATTTTGAAGTTATGAAGCAAAGTGGAATTTTTTTAAATGGAAACCATAGTTGGCTATGACGTATTTTAATAGTGCATTTTCTTCTGATAGTAATGATGTACGAGTTGTATCACTTATTTTAATAAATAAAGCACAATAACGTTTTTCGATTATTATGTTAACAAAAATCATATCTTGCCATGGAAATCAAAAGTAAAGCAACTGAGCAATGCCATCTTCATTTACAAGCCGTGATGTTAGAAACTTGGCAACATTGTAATTAGTCCATTTGTTGTGTTCGGATGATTGTGAATTAATGTTTATACGCAAGTTTTTGCTGCTTTTTTCTGTATTACACGTCAAACCTTTGTTTGACTGCATCTACAAATTAATAATTTGAGGTGGGAACGATTTTGTATTGTATATTTATATTATTCTAGAGGTAAATTATTAAACAAAAGTGTCATGTACCTAACCCCACCTAATAACATTTTATTTATTTAAATACAACTACTATATAGTATATTTTTACATTTTAGATGCCCCGCAGGTGTGTTGTGCCTGGATGTAAATCTAATTATGATAGTTCCTTAAAAGCAAGTAGTGGCGTGACTGTTACTACATGTTCTTTTCCTCAAGATGAAATACGGAAGAAAGCTTGGATTAGAGCTATTCCTAGAAAAAATTGGAATCCTTCCAAATTTTCAGCTGTTTGTATTCATCATTTCAATGAAAATTATATAGTAAGAAGCCAACCATACATACAAGATGGAAAAGTACAAGATATGCTATTGCAACATCCGAAACTAGCTGCAGAGGCAGTGCCACAAATTTTTCCAAACTTGCCGTCCTACTTATCAAAAATGGAACCTTTAAAGAGAAAATCTCCAGCGTCTAGAAAAGAAGAGATACGAATACAAGAGACTGAAAGAATAAGGAAATTTTTAAAAAAAGACATTAGTAATTATGAAGAGTTTGTTAACAATTTTTTACCAGTATACAAAGTATTAAGGAGTGGAATTTTAAAATTTTAAATAATTGTGTCTGGTTTTACATTTTAAATGGTGATAGTGATTATGATGATGATGCTCCACTAAGTCCTTTAAAAATCAAGTGTTCTATATGTGTGTCAAAGCAGCTCTTTGTAACAGTTTTTTTTAGCGAAACAGAGTTATCAGCTCATGATTTAAAGTGGATTCTACCTTATGATTTAAAGTTGTCTAGGTGGTCTCAAATAGATAATTTATTAGTTCATTATAAAAATCTAGAACAGGAAAAGATCCCTGAGCAACCATGTGAACATTTTTTAAAAAAAGTGTGTAGTTATTTAGAATACATTATAAATAGTAGTCATATTTGCTTTTTTGATTTATTGCCATTCGCCAGTTGCTTACAATCTTGTAAGAGAGTATTTAATTTTACCACATAAGAGGTATTTGCAACATATTTCTGCTTCACTTAATATAAATGTTACAAATCAGAACAACACATATTCTTATTTGACCAACATCTCTCAAAAACTATGTGAAAGGGAACGTTATGTATCACTATTAATTGATGAAATTTATGTCAACAAAAAGTTAACGTACAAAGCACAAAGTATTGTTGGATGTGCAGAAAATGATACCTCGCAGATTGCAAAAACAGTTCAAAGCTTTATGATTAGTTCCAGTTTTGGTAATTTTAAAGAAATCGTTCGCTTAGTACTTGTTACCTGTGTTACTGGAAAGTACATGCAAAATTTAACTTTGTAATAAATTGGCTTCAACAATTTGGTTTCAAAGTTGTAACGATCATAACTGATAATAATAGAATTAATCAATTAATGTATAAACTTTTTTGTCCAAATGAATACTTTATTGAGAATCCTAATTTTAGCAATTTAAAATTATTTTTAACTTATGATTTTGTTCATATATTTAAGAACGTTAGAAATAATTGGATCAATCAAAAAAACTAATTGCATACATTATTATTTCCAGATTTTATTAATTTTACTACTATTAAGAAGGCATCATTTCAGCATTTGCGACAAACATGAAAATGAGAGGAATTCTATAACAAAAAAAGCTTTTAAATTAAACAACAAAAGTTTATTTCCTAGCAGTATTGAACATCAAAATGTCACTTTGGTGGACAACTATTTCATTCCTCAACTATTGCTGCTCTTAAACAAAATGAGTATAATGATACTGCTACATTTTTAGAAATAATCAAAAGTGGTGGGATATTGTTAATTCAAAAAGCACTACCAAGGGCATTGTAAAAAGAAATGAATGGTCGGGTCCAATATCTAGTATTTACGATGCCAAAGAACAACTTTTAAAAGATTTTGTAACATGGGTTAAAAAGTGGAAAGAATTGTGTGATTTAAATATTTGTGTAGGTTTAATAAAAGATACCATTTCTGCTATTGAAAGAAGTACATCAGTGTTAATAGATATAATTCACTAGAACAATTTTGTGTAAAGTACATCTTACCTGGAAAGTTTTAAACTGATTGTTTAGAAAATAGATTTGGGAAGTATCGACGGTTATCTGGTTGCAACTATAATGTTTCATTTCAACAAATTATTGAGTCGGAGAAAAAAATTTGGGTTCAAAGGATCTTGGAAGAAGTCAGAAAAGATAAGTTATCATTACCAAAAATGTTAGTACAATGTGATGAAAGTGTCTCATCAAATATTGCTTTGTTCAATTGTATATTCTGTAGTGATTATTTAGACTTGTGTGGTTAATGTAGGTGTAGCTCTATATATTTGTGGATATGCGAGTTCAGCTATTTGTAAAGTGCTAAATTGTCCTCTTTGTAAGAATTTGGTAAGAAAATCAAAAGGCGAAGAATGCGAAAGTAGTTATTTTAATGAACTGCAATGTGGTGGCCTCTCTTTACCCAATAATTTTGTGATTAACGTTTTTTTCCATATGTATGCTTTGTTAGATTATATTCAACATCATAAAAGTTTAGAATCTCTATTGTTACAAAGTAGTAATCAGAAAAGTATTCTTATTACTCTTACAAAGATAGGTTTAGAAAAAAGTAATTTTCTTGGAGTGGAGCGAGAAATGTAGTTGCTCACAGAACTTTAAAAGTATTATGAAAAAGTTATATTCTATTTTTAGTAATATTTTATTGAATAATTTTGTAAAATGTAAAAACGATAGTTTTTCTGTTATCGCAAGCGGTACAAAAAAACGCAAGTTAATGACGCTGCAGTAATCTTTGGTTTCAATTAAATATGATAGGTACCTGTATTTTTTTTTGTATGCCTCAAAATACTTTAGTTATTAAAAGCAGGGTAATTGTGTGATATATATATATATATATATATATATATATATATATATATATATATATATATATATATATATATATATATATATATATATATATATATATATATATATATATATATTGAAATGATTGCATAGGCCATCTCTTAAAACTAAATGTAATAATTTCATAAAATCATTGAAACAATGCCTACAGAGATGGTATTGATTGAAAGATCGCGGGCATTCGTTCCGGTTACCGGACTACGAAACTACATACGCACAATGTTGCCAAACTGTATATCATGGCTTGTAAATGAAGATGGCATTGAACTGAGGCATTGTTATCCTGCTCTTAGACAGTTCGTTCGTTAGTGTAATTCTTATCGGTTTTGTCAGTGTGGAGTTGCTTTAGAAAAGGGCGGAGGTAATCTCGACGCAAAAGGATTAAATTATTTAAGACGGCAGGTATTCTCGACGCAAAGATTGAAGGGTCGGCTAAATCCTTTAGGTATTTTCGACGCAAATAAAATTAAACAATAACATAGTTTTAAATATTTATTGCACTTCAATTCGAAAACATTTTTGTACAAAAATTTTACACAATATTGACAGATAAATGAGATACACATTTTATATAGTCTAAGCGGAACATTTGCCCAGATTCAAATTGCTTTACAAGTTTTTCTAAAGATAATAATTTGGCTTTAACCGTTTTGTCTTTTATTTTCATTGGCAAATGAATACTTTGCATTTTGACATAACAATCGACCTGAAATTCTTTAAGTTTTTCGATAAAAACATATATGGAAGGATGCGTAGAATAGAAGGACGAATTTAAACTTGAATGGAAAGATTCGCATGCATTTGTAGTATGAGTTATGGATGCACTTTTTTCTGCCCACATTCGCGGAGGATAAGTGGCATTTTCTTTTATATATGTTTCTAACAAATAATCAGCGTATTTGTCCAAAAGAATATGGTGTGGTTTGTATGACATCAAATCAAAAACAAAGCAATCTTCCACATCATCTGAGTTTAAATACGTTAATCCAAATGTGTGTTTCAGCCATTTCCCAACTTCAGAATTACTAGAATATTCTAAACTCAATCCAAGAGAATTAATTTTTCGATACCAAGCTTGGTGTAAATGAAACCGACATCCATTGATTTCTGCGTTGGGCCAAACATAAGTCAGTGCTTTATGAATGGCTTTTTCCAAATTTTCTACAAAAACTTTATGCGGACTAAAAGAAATGTTATATTTTTCGAAAATTTTACATTTTAGTAAAGAAAAAAGATTGGTATATGTATCACTGGTTTTATCGGGTAATAAACAGTACAGAAAGGGAATATAGTGTCCGTTATGATATCCATGGATTGTAAATAGCTGATAGAAAAACTTAGTACAGTATGAGAAAATTTTCAAATTTATTTAGTTTTATTTATTTTGTGGAATCAGGTACCTGTAGGGTGGTGCGTCGAGATTACCTATAGAATTAACAGACCCTTTTCGTTACCCAGGCAAAAAGATTAAAAATGCGCCGAAATTACCACCGCCGTTAGAAAATTAAGGTGTACGTAAATTTCGAGAAACTTGATATGACCGAATGTTACACCTTTTGTAACATAAACAGTTAACCAGCGCCGAACGCAATTTTTTATTGTATTTTGATCGACCTCAACCACCTTTAGACACCTTCAAGAATTTATACAACAATTTAAAAGAGTTTAGGAGTTTTGTGATGCCCAGGTATAAGGGTAATATTGATGAAAACGTGCAGATAAATGTTCTAGCTGTTGTTAATCAAAATCACAATAGTAAGAACTTTAGCAAAACATAAATACCTTCCTTATAAATATTCAGTTGGACAAACTTTGCACCCTGGTGATGATGAAAGGATTAAATTTTTGTAATTGGTTCACAAAGATGTGTTATGAAAATAACAACTTTCCGATGCAAATCTTATGGACCGACGAAACACATTTTACAAACTGTGGTATGTTCAATCGCCATAATGAATACCTATGGGTCTAAGCAAATCCTCACCATTTACAAGAAAGACGACCTCAGGTTAAGTTAAGGAAGCGGATATTAATGCATTTAACATATTAGATGGGCGTAAAATTAGAAAAGCTCCATGTTGAAAAGGTGTCGCGTGTATGTCGATAATAATGGCGGACATTTCGAACACACTGTAAATTTCTTTTGTTTTCTATAGCAAGATATGATTTTAATATAAAAATTTATATTAAATGAATTTAAAAGAGTTTGGGAGTTTTGTGAAACCTAGAAATAGGGCTGATGAAAACCTGCAGACAAATGTTCTAGCTGTTAGTAATCAAAATCCATCTACAGCAACACGGCAAATTGCACAAGACGCTGCAATCTCGCAACGCACGGTAGTGAGAACTTTAGCAAAACATAAATACCATTCTTATAAATATTCAGTTGGACAAACTTTGCACCCTGGTGATGATGAAAGAAAATAAAATTTTTGTAATTGGTTCATAAATATGCGCCATGAAAATAACAACTTTCATATGCAGATCTTATGGACCGACGAAACACATTTTACAAATTGTGGTATGTCCAATCGCCATAATCAACACCTGTGGGCCTAAGAAAATCCTCATCGTTTACAATAAAAACGACCTCAGATTAAGTTTGGCTTCAATTTATTGTGCGGTGGTGCACAGCTTCTTGGGTCATTTTATTTTTAATGGGACTTGAACTGGAAATCGATATTTGCAATTGCTTACGGAAAATTTTAACAATATCCTAGATGAATTAAATTTACAAACCCGTGCAAACATACAGTGGTATCAACAGGACGGTGCCCCGCCCCCCACTATCAGGCGCAAGTTAAAAGAGATGAAATTCTTCCAAACTCGTGGATAGGCAGAAATGGTCCTATTTTATGGTACTCACGTTCCCCTGATCTTTAGACTTTTTTTGTATTTGCAGTAATAAAAGATCTCGTATATGTGCGATCATGTGCAACCCAGCAGGAGCTACAGGAAGCTGTTATTACTGCATTTAACAGATTGGATGGGCGTAAAATTAGGAAAGGTGTTAACTCCTTGTTGAAAAGGTGTCGCATGTGTGACAATAATAATGGTGGACATTTCGAACACTTACTGTAAATTTATTTTGTTTGCCATGGCAAGATATGATTTTTGTTAAACCTAACAATAGAAAAACGTATATTGTGCTTTTATTTATACAATTATAAATAAATACAACCCTTACATCATTACAATCAGAAAAAAAATGCACTATTAAAGTATGTCATAACCAACTATGGTTTCCATTTAAAAAAGTTCAAATTTGCTTCATAACTTCAAAATACTACGTAAAATTAAAAAAAACTTGTACAGTGATGTTATTCGGCACAAAGTTATCTACAAATTGTATTTAAGCAAGTTTTATCTATCGTTAGAAATAAACAAATTAAAGCACTGAAACGATTTTGGAGAATTTTACTTTTTTACAAATATCTAGTAATTCAACAAAATCTTATCCGGATTAGTTTTCTAAAGACTAAATCTTTCATCATTTAAGCAAATGTGTCATTCTTATGGTTTCCGAGATCCCCATATAAATAGAGGAAGAAAAACTCACCGTGTATGTATGTATACGGGAATGTTGAGTTGAGACCCTCCAGATTTTTTATATTCTTTTAGAGATTTAGGGACGTTCGCGTGTTTAGTATTGTGTTTTTTTTTTGCTATTTTATCTAACAGATTATTCCCATTTGTATCAGTGCGTGCTTTGACCCATCTGGGGTTAATCAAAATACCATACTTTTGTATTGACACAACTGTCTTACATGCTAACGCTGCCCACGAGCACGTGTGATGGAGGGATTGTATGGTATATATGGGTTGTCTGCGAGTCGGTAATAATAAAACCGTTGGTGGTTTAGCAACGTAGCTCTCGATACAGCATACAATTCGGCCTGATGCGACGTTGCATGCGTCGGTAGGGGTTGCGTTATGTACCTATTTATTCAAAGTATTATTTTTAAGTACCGCCCAAGCAGATGTGACTTTCTTCTGATTTTGAGCCGTCAGTGTAGACCATTATATCTTTTAAACTAGTAGGCGACGTGTTTTGTATCTCGATGATTCCGCTATGTACCCTTTCTGTGGGGGTCGGTCTACTCTGTACGTGGCCTCACTTTATACTTTGGAACTTATTAAATAATTCCATGGCAATTATCTGAAGGGGTAACATACCAGCCGTTAATTCAGAAGTTGTAGCCGTTCTATATGATTTAGATTTTCAAGGCAAATGGTCTATTTAATGAGCTTAACATTTTACCAATTCGGGACGCGTGGGATCTAATGCCCCATATTTCTGCTGCATATAAAAGAGCGGGCTTAATTTCCCTCGTATAGCGCTCTAAGCATATCTCTAGTAATACCTCAGTTTTTTCCCCAATAACAAATGGTCTTTTAGCGTACTTTGAGATTTTATTTTTTACTTCTTTTAGATGGTCTTGAAAAAGCAATTGAAAGTCTATTCTTAAGCCTAAGCATTTTAAAGATGCGTTTGGTGAAAAACTTGTATCTGCAAATTTTAAGATAGAGAATCTTAGTATTGTAGTGCATTCTGTTATCTTGGCAGATTTGCCACTTATAATTAATTGGTCATCCGCAAACGCTTATAGAAAAACGTTACCTTTATCAACTTGCATTTTGTTCATCTATGAAAACCAGGTTTCCTCACCTAAGAGCTACATGATTGGCCCCAAACAGGATCCTTGTGGATATCCTCTATTAACAACGACCTCCGTGTCTTCCGTTTTTATGGTTCGACTTATCATGAAGTCTTTTGCTAAATAGCCTAAGTCAATTAGAATTCCTAGTTTATACAGTTGGATCATAATTAGTGATAAGCAGGCTAAGTTGAATAAGTTCAAGAGGTACCATAGCGCAATATAGTTTATTTTCTTTCATATTTTTTATATTGAAGATCGCTTTGTTTATGGCTTGTATAGTGAACTTACCCTCCCTAAACCCGAATTGCTGTTTTGATAATAGGTCATGCGATTTCAGAAAATAGAGGAGCCTGTTTGCACATAGTTTGTCTAAAATCTTACCCAATGTATTAAGTAAACTAATGGGTCTATAGATACATCTTATTACCTAGTTTTGGTAGCCAAGCAACCTTTTCCTTTTGTATACATTTGGAAAAAACCCTAATTCTAATAGCTTAGTCCACCAGCTTGGTGAGACCACTATTAGCCTTCTTATTATGGGCTAAGATATGCTATCGGGACCTGGGACTTTGCGGTCTTTGTTATTGGTTATGCGAACGACTTTGGCCTCAGTGAAGTCATTGTCATGAATATGATTTTGCTTGAGTGCGCCCTAACTTGCATATTAACGTTATTTTCGTTATCATAATAATCTTGGGGGAAATATTTTTTCACAAGGTATTCACGAGTCTCTTTCACGGACGTTATCCATGACTGGGTGTTTTCGTTAAAAATACTTTCTCACTGTTTCCCTTCCTTGTCCTCATTAAGTATTTTGTCTTATCCCAGAAATTGTCCGCACCTATTTCTGTCAAGTAATTTCTGTATTCCTTATATTAAGCGTCCCGAATACTGATTTTGTGTAACCTTCTTTGTTCGAGATAGTTTTCGCGTAGGCTTTGTTTCATGTTTGGTGCCCTTTCTTTTTGCATTGCCTTTCGCGCTTTGTTGGATTTGTCTTAAGTTTTTGTAGTGTATTGCTCCACCAGTTACATTTGCCTTTATTTTACTTTTTTATGCCATATGGAATGCAATTTTTGTAGACTGCTATTATTTTTGTATATAATTTATGTACTGTATCGTTTGCCGACTGACCGTCTGTGATGTTATTTATTAAACCTAGCCCAGTTTGCCTTACGCCATTTAAATGTACGTATTTTTTGATGCCATATAGGCTGCCGTTTAGCATGTATGATATAATTATCATGTGGTCGCTAAGAGAGTCGTGGTGATCAATTTCCCATTGTGGCAAAATGACATTATGAGTTAGTGTTATGTCTATCCAGATACCCCATTTGTGGTATCAAATGTGGGGCTTCCGTATGGATCGTTATGTATTTGTAGGTCTAACGAATTGGTTGTATCGTATAATTCCTCCCTCCTATTATTACTCGCATCTCCCCCCCACCATGCCGGATGCTTTGCGTTTAAATCGCTTCGTAGCAGAACTTTTGGTTTGTGCCCTAATTTGTTTATAACCGCTAGTTCGTTACACCATTCTATGAGAGGTTCAATATATCAATTCACAATAATTAGATCGTTACCACTTAACCTAATTTTAACCTCAGTAATATTGAGTTGTATTTGCTCAGCGCAAAGGCACTGATCTGTTTGCTTATTGCCATAGGAACCTAGCTACCTTTTGCTCCAAATATGTTGAAACTTTGTTTAGGTATTCCTATATTTGGCCCCGGTTGTAGCATTAAAATTACTGCCGCGACCGTTCTGTTGTTATTTGTAATAATTGGAGAGTAGCTCTGCTCTTACCCAAGTTAATTTGTAACACCTTTGACTCTATATTACGTGTTTTATAATCCATAGTCAATTTTGTTTATCGTTAGTTTTAATTTCCTTTGATAGACGAGGCAATTCCTGTCTAGAGCCGTATAGTCTACACCATTGTAATTCGCTTTTTTGCAATTACAGCATTCAAGTTTCACCTCTTTCCTTTAGATGTGCGATGTGTACCCGTACACCTGGGGCACGCATCGTTGGGTTCTGTACACCTAACCTGAGTGTGCCCGAAGGCATTGCATTTGAAACACCTAACATGCGTAAGTTTAGATATCCTCGATCGATAACCCGTTTGAAACTCCAGATTTAAGTCCGATTATACTATTTTCCCTTGCTTACGATTTTAATGTTTTGTTCTAATAATGCCATTAATTTAGGTAACCAGCTCCCCGATTAATAATTTATCCGTGTACTCAGTCACTATGCCAGGTAGCAAAACCCTTTGGTGTACAGGGCCCAGACCTTTTTATTTACATTTACCTACTTGCTCTAATTTATTTTGCAGTGTTATTTGCTGAGCCTTGCTTTCACATTCAATTATAACCTTACCTGTGGGTAATCAGTGCATTGTAGCAAAGGAGCCGGCTATTTATTTATATTTTATGTCCTTATTGATTTGTTTTACTATTTCCCGAGCGTCCGTTACGCCCTCTATTTCTACCTGTGTAGTATACAGTGATTTCTTACCAGCGGGTTTTAGAGGTATTCTTTATTAGTTTTGTGGCCGCTTGCAAGTACGTCGTAGGAATCGTCGGGGTTCGGAGCGCTTCTATCATTTAACGGCCGTTGATCCGTTCTTACTGTTTCGTTGGCTAGTTTACCATTAATCATCGGTAATGGCTTACTTTGAGGAACCAGAGTGGTAATATTTTGTTTATATTCAGCAATGGTGACTTTTTGATGAATGTCGTATATCGTTGTGGCAAATGCCATTAACGTTTTATTTAGATTGTCAAGAGTTCCCTAACTATTACTTGGTCGGCCCGATTGAAAGTAATTTTACCATTCGTTTCTCTAGTTGTGGCCGTTTTTATATTGTCCGCATCTTTGACTAGTGGAACCTTGGGGTCCACTGAAATCATCGCTTCTAGGGTCAAATCGGTAATGTTTGCAATTGATATATTGGGGTATAACTCGTCTTGTCTTGCCCTTTTAGTGGGCGGTTGGGTTGTGTATAGGGTCTTGTCTAGACACTGATTGAGTTTTTCGAATTAGGACTGGGTGAGTGGGTTTGTTTACGGCAGTCAAGGGGTTTGAGTTTAGTTGCGATGCTAAGGGTGGTGATCTTCCTAGTGACTTTCGTGCTTTGAACACTGCTCTTTCTGATTGTGCAAACACCTCGTCGTTTCTTATCATCAGGTCTATTTGTGATTGGCTTATTTTGTAAAATTTGTATTTTTTATTTAAACTAAGGTTTTATGTTATATGTTATAAAAATTTTAAGGGACTAATACTTAAACTAACCACTAGAATAAAAATTATTTAAAAATTAAGCTCACAACTAGATTAAAATTGGGACGAATGTCGTATACCTTCAGAAAAAAATTCATTTGTTTGGTCCTCAAAGTAATCCTGTACTTCTTGTTGAAGAGCTTCATCCGACTCAAATCGTTTACCCCGTAAATCTTATTTTAAATGTCTGAATAAAAAAGTAGCATGGTGCTAAATCCGAGCTATACGGAGAGTGTGCAAGCTCTACAAAGCCGCACTTATTCAAAATGCCCTGCACGATGCGTGCCTTGTGAATGCGGCAGTTGTCATGAAGCAGCAATGTCGTTTCATGGTGCGAGTTCGGCCGTTTTCGCAAGAGAGTCATTTTTAAGTTCTTAATTGTGTTTCCATAAGCTTCAGCGTTTATTGTACGCCTCTTTCCATATATTCCACTAACAAAACACCCTCAGAATCCCAAAAAAACAGTTGCCATCAACTTTTTTCCCGAAAATTGTGTCTTTGCTTTCTTCGGCGATGGGGAGCCTTTGTGAACCCATTGCATCGATTCCTTTTTGCTAGGGGACTCCGAGTGATACGCTCACGTTTCGTCACCAGTAACAATTTTATTCAAAAAGTCACGGTCTTGCGCCAAAGCCGCCAAATTGTTTCGGCAAATTTGTTCCCTGCATTGTTTTTGTTCTGGTGTGAGTAACTTTGGAATCCAGCGTGCAGACACTTTTATCATCCCTAAGTCCTCATGCAAAATTTTTAATGCAGTTGTTTCCGATATGTTGAGTTCTTTGGTAACCACGGAAACTTTTGTTCGGCGGTGTTGCAGTACCAATTGCTCAACCTTGCGAACAATTTCCCCCGTTCTCGCTTCCACTGGCCGGCCGGTTCTTGGATCGTCTTCAATTGAATCCCTCCCCCAACGAAACTGTTTTGACCAAAATTTAACTTGGTAATATGATGGCCCATCATTTCCATACACTATAGACATCCTCTCGAAAATGATTTTTGCGCCATTCCCTTTGTCAAAAACTTAATGACACTTCGATACTCCAGTTTCATTTCGCTCATGTTATTGCACAAATTGCCGTGGAAAATTTGTTCTACTTTACAGAGTAACTTGCTATTTTGACATTTGCTTAAATGGGGAGAGATTTGCTTCTTTAGAAGACTAGTCCAGATACGCTTTTGTTGATTTAAGAAAATGTATGGCTTACCAGTTATTTGTAAAAAAGTAAAAATAATTTCAACGCTTTAATTCGTTTGTTTCTAAAGATAGATAAAAATTGTTTAAATCCAATTTTTGGATAATTTTGTGCCGAATAACGCCACCGTACTAGTGTTTTAATTTTGCTCTCATTTTGAAGTTATGAAGCAAAGTTGAATTTTGTTGAATGGAAACCATAGTTGGCTATGACATATTTTAATAGTGTATTTTTCTGATTGTAATGATGTAAGGGTTCTATCACTCCTTTAATAAATAAAACACAATACACGTTTTTCTATTATTATGTTTAACAAAAATCATATCTTGCCATGGAAAACAAAAGTAAAGCAATTGAAGCGTTGTTTATCTTCATCTTTGATAGTTCGTTCGTTAGTGCAATTCTTATTGGTTTTGTCAGTGTGCAATTGCTTTAGAAAATTAATTATGGTGTACACAAATTTCTAGAAACTTGTTATGATTATTTGTAACAAAAACAGTCAACGAGCGGCCGAACGCTATTTTTTATTGTATTTTGATCGCCTTTAACCATCTTTAGACACCTTCAAGAATTTATACAACAATTTAAAAGAATTTAGGAGTTTAGGAGTTTTGTGAAGCCCAGGTATAGGGGTAATATTGATGAAAACGTGCAGATAAATGTTCTAGCTGTTAATCAAAATCCATGCACATCACAGTTGTAAGAACTTTAGCAAAACATAAATACCTTCCTTATAAATATTCAGTTGGACAAACTTTGCACCCTGGTGATGATGAAAGAAGATTAACTTTTTGTAATTGGCTCACAAATATGTGTCATGAAAATAACTACTTTCCGATGCAAATGTTATGTACCGACGAAACACTTTTTACAAACTGTGGTATGTTCAATCGCCATAATGAACACCTATGGGTCCGAGCAAATCCTCACTGTTTACAAGAAAGACGACCTCAGATTAAGTTTGGCTTCAATTTATAGTGCGTTGTTATTGGTTCGCAGCTTGTTGGGCTATTTATTTTTAATGGGACTTGAACTGGAAATCGATATTTGCAATTTCTTAGGGAAGATTTTAACAATATCCTAGATGAATTAAATTTACAAACCCGTGCAAACATACAGTGGTATCAACACGACAGTACCCCATCCCACTATCAGGCGCAAGTTAAAAGATATTTAGATGAAATTTTTCCAAACTCGTGGATAGGCAGAAATAGGAAGATCTCGTATATTGCGATCATATGCAACCCAGCAGGAGCTACAGGAAGCTGATATTAGTGCATTTAACATATTAGATGGGCGTAAAATTAGAAAAGCTCCGTGTGGAAAAGGTGTCGCATGTATGTCGATAATAATGGCGGACATTTCGAACACACTGTAAATTTCTTTTGTTTTCCATGGCAAGATATGATTTAAACCTAATAATAGAAAAACGTGTATTGTTCTTTTATTTATTAAAATAAGTGATACAACCCTTCCATCATTACAATTAACATCACTACATTAAAATATGCCATAACCAACTATAGTTTCCATTTAAGAAAAATTCAGCTTTGCTTCATAACTTCAAAATGCTAAGCAAAATTAAAAACTATATATATATATATATATATATATATATATATATACAGGGTGTCCAGTTTAAGATGAAATGCATGGGGATATTGGAAACCGTTAGAGATACGAAGATGGTTAAATGGAGAAAAGTTGTGTCATTATATGCCCAAGAAGTAACCATGGTTACATGTCAAAAATCCTTTCATTTACTAGACACAGGGTGATAACTGAAAATATGCGTTTTCTAAAATCGCTATATCTTGTTTCTTGCAAGAGATACATCCACGATTTTTGCAGGATGGGGTAACAGGTAGCGAGGATTTCAAAATGATTTTGAAAAAATCTAGGCCTACTAGATTTTGAGATAATGCACGCAACTTTCGATTTTCTTATGGACGCCATATTGGATTTTTGCATTTTGAATTCTTCATAAAAATGCTTTTCAACCATATATCATATGTTTATAATCTGCCAATGAGAAAGTGTCAAATTACACAATTAAATTTATATCAAAGCAACCTTGACATATTATGTATTTTAATTAAATGAAAATTAATCTACAAATTAAACTAACTATTGAGAACAATATTATTGATTATTAACATAAATCATAATAATAAAAGTGACAAAAACAACAAAAATAAAATTTAATATTATACTGAATTTTACTATTAATTAATCAAATGCTCGAATAAACCTTCATTCTCCTGCAAACACCATCTGCATCGAGTTAGCACTGCATCACAAGAGTTCCTTATCATCTCGCATTTTTGAATTCTTCATAAAAATGCTTTTCAACCATATATCAGATGTTTATAATCTGCCAATGAGAAAGTGTCAAATTACACAATTAAATTTATATCAAACTAGGCCTTTGCCAATCAACCATCTATTCAATTATTGCAAGAGAATGACGACCGTCGTTTTATATAAACGAGCCTTTGATTAATTAATAGTAAAATTCAGTATAATATTAACATTTTATATGTTTGAAAACTTTTATTCTTATGATCTTCAGTGTCGTTGAAGTCTCATAATATTGTTCTCAATAGTTAGTTTAATATGTAGATTAAGTTTTCATATTAATTAAAATACATAATATGTCAAGGTTGTTGATATAAATTTATATTGTGTAATTTGACACTTTCTCATTGGCAGAATTATAAACAAATGATATATGGTCTGGATAAAGCATTTTATGAAGAACCTTCAAAATCAAAATCAATATCGTCCATAACTAAAATCGAAAGATTGCATGTCATTATCTCAAAATCTGAGTAGGCCAGATTCTTTCAAAATCATTTTGAAATTCCATTCAACTGTTACTTGATCCTGCAAAATCGTGGATGTTCATCATTGATAAATACAAGATATAGCGATTTTCTAGACAAACGATCATTTTCAGTTAATCACCCTGATATCGTAGTAATATGGATAGGTATTTTTTGACATGTAAACACAAGTTGTTCGAATAATGTCTTTGCATATAATGACGCAACTTATATTCTCCATTTAACCATCTTCGTATCTCTAAGTTTCCAATATCCCCATGCATTTCATCTTAAACTGGACACCTGTATATATATATAGTTGTCTTGGCATATATTACTGGGCGATCCGTTTTTAAGCAATTATTATTTTGACAATATTTCATGATACACTATATACATGGTCTAGTACCATTTAAATGTATTTTCTCGGCTATTTTAAAGGGCAATGTGATTAAAGGATACATGCATCAAAGATATCACTTTTTAAACTGTAAACATCCTGTTTTTTGTCATTTTGAATTCTAGAGACTAAAAAGTTTACTATATATATATTATATATATATATATATATAATATATATATATACAGCGTGTTCAGCGAGGAATGGGACAGTGCAATATCTCGAGAGCGAATGAAGATCTTTAAATTATGAAAATATTTTTGTAAATATCTTCCAAGGGGCACATTTGTTGGCACAAAGATTTGAATCAACGCCCATCACCGCCAGGTGGCGCTATCTCACTTCAATTTTTAAATGCAATGCCCTATTTTTATTTCATTTTTGGATTCTATCACATATTTGTGATGACTTTTATTAAGACTCCTACCAACCTATCTTTTGTAGTTTCTGAGAAAAAAAATAATTTTTGAAATTTTATTAATTGAAAGCATACAAATTAAATTAAATGTTCAAATGTTTCTCCATCATTTTCTACACACGTTTGATAACGCCTAATTAATGTAAGACTAGTTGCCGCTCTTAAAGTTTCTCGTGGTATGTTTGCACAAGCAATTATAATTTTGTTTTGTAACTCCTCTACATCTCTAGAAGGTGTTTCATACACTACACTCTTTAAATGTCCCCAAAGAAAGTAGTCTAAGGGACTAAGGTAAGGAGAACGAGCTGGCCACATAATGGGACCATTTGTACCTATCCATCGTTGCAGAAACACTCTACTTAGATAATTTCTCACTATTGCTTTATTGTGCGCCGGTGCGCCATCCTGTTGAAAGTACATCACTTGCCGCAGATTTACATTTACATCTTCAAGCAAAGGAGGCAGTTGATTTTCAAGAAAATCCAAATAGCGTTGGCCTGTTAAGGTACCATTAAAAAAATATGGGGCAATCAATTTGTTATCTATCATTCCACACCATACATTTATGTTCCATCTCACTTGGAAATTGGTTGCTCTTACCCAATGAGGATTTTCTGACGACCAGTAATGGGAATTGTGGCGATTAACGATTCCATTGTTTGAAAAATTACTTTCATCAAACCACACGATACGACCTAGAAAATTAGGGTCTTGCGCATAATGTTCCATAAAAACTCCGGTGATAAAATTAAATCTGCGATCTTGATCTCCTCCATGCAGTCCATGTACCAAATGAATTTTAAATGGTTTGTATTTATTAGATTTTAATATTTTATGGACAGAACCAACTGATACGCACACTCTTCAGAAATAGATCTCACAGACACATGAGGATTATAAGCACATGCTAATACACCGACGGTGTGTGCTTCATCTGTTGCTGTCTTTGTGCGATTCTCGCACTTACGGTGAGGAAAATGACCGGTTCCCTTCAAAATATTTGCTACACGAACAAATGTATTTTTTCCGGGATGGCGTCGATCGGGAAACCTGGCAGCATACAATACTTGTGCAGCCCTCTCATTTTTTCTACATTCACCATAAATTATTGCCATATCAAAATATTCTTCGTTAGAAAACGTAAACATAATTATGGAATTTGAAGATGCACAGACTATTTTCAAAACTGAAACTGTAAACTGACAGAAACTTGACAGACACTTCATTACGCGTTTGTTTTCATGGCATGATAAATGTTTCACATGATTCTTAATCAACGACTGTGATAAGTTGGTCCCACTTACAATTTAGTGTACAGCGTATCTCATTATTTCGGCGTTATCTGCATTATTTTTGTGGAAGAACAATCTCTTATCTTTCATTTGGTATAAAATTTGCTATTTTGTCTGTATCACTCAATTGTTATGAGCACTTCCTGAAATTACGTTTTTGTGCTAAAATTCTAAGGATTATTTTTTTCTCAGAAACTACAAAAGATAGGTTGGTAGGAGTCTTAATAAAAGTCATCACAAATATGTCATAGAATCCAAAAATGAAATAAAAAATAGGGCATTGCATTTAAAAAATTGAAGTGAGATAGCGCCACCTGGCGGTGATGGGCGTTGATTCAAATCTTTGTGCCAACAAATGTCGCTGGAAGATATTTACAAAATATTTTCATAATTTAAAATCTTCATCCGCTCTCGAGATATTGCACTGTCCCATTCCTCGCTGAACACGTTATATATATATATATATATATATATATATATATATATTATATATATATATATATATATATATATATATATATATATATATATATATATATACTGTACTGATATTTACCCCCTTATTATAATTAATTTTATAATTTATTATGTTGTTATTGTTATAAAAATAAAATAAAATCCGATAGAACAATGAGACTCATCTAACAGGGGATAGGGATCAAAACTTATTTAGAAGGAACTCTACTTTTAATATTGTAAAATAAATGATCATGAATTTGAATTATATTAATTGTTTGAATATAATAATCATAGTTAATATGATTAAAATTACATTGAGTTAATGTCCTATTTATTTTTATAGTATCTGAATTGATTAAATAAATTGAATTATAATTTTAATTCGCATAGATATCTGTGTTACACTGTACATAACAAAATTCTTTTAAAATATACGTGAGCATGCGCTGTGAATACGCAACCATATGCTTTGACCATAGAGAAAAGTGAAATTCGACATGCAAGCAAGTATAACGACGTTTGAATAATAAAAAAAAACACAATTAATATAAACCATTTAAATTTTAGAACAAATAACATTCCTTTTGACATGCATACCTGTTGTTGCACATCATGGTTATTGCAAAGGATATAAATTATGAACATAACAATAAAGTATCAATGTCAACAAAGTACTCACATAAAATGTCCTCCCTTCGTGGGTTACTGCTGCTGAAGATGATTGAAGACAACAGCTCCTGCGAACTGCAATTCTGCTTCTCGAACATCCAGAGTTTTCTTTTAAATAACCAGCTTAATCACTTAGGTAGGTTTCACTATTAATATTAAAATATTCACGAATCTTTATTTTAGGCTCATCACTTCTTTATTAATTAAATTCAAAATAAATTTTGAAAAGCATGGATCGTTGATGGTTGTTGTAAATCAAACACACTTTTGATACACAAGGTGTATAATGATAATAAAACTTGAAGACAACACAATTAAATATGCACATCAACATAAACAATATAAATTTAAAATGAACTAAGTCGAACTGCGGAAATATTTTTATAACGTAACGAAAACTTCCGATTTGTGGTTTGAAAAGGTAAACTAACCTTAATTTAAATTATTTCACGAACAAAAAACTATCACTTGTTTCGTGACCACTTCCGATACTAAATCGCACTTTGTTATTTACCCGAAGTGACATTACTTTGTTTTTTTAAAATTATTTTCAAAAAAATTTCGCAACAGCTTACTTTGGCAAGTTGTTGCAAAAGATGAAAATCAAGAGAGTTTGTGAAGCTAAACCACTTGTATTTATATGATTTTACTTGACAACCAAATCTTCGAATGTTTTCACTAGTTACAACAAATATTTGCTGCATTCTTATTGGCTACTGTAATTCTTAAATTACGATAATTCTTTAAAGCCGTATAACTTTCGCACTGTTTAACATATCTTAAATCTAAAAACATTTCCGTAATCTCCATAAATTTATCTTTAATTTGAAACCAAACACGATCTAAATCTTACACTTAATAACTACGTTAATTTTTACCCTTATTTATCGACTTTGCACTAATTCTATGAATTTTACAGGCCTGGAAATTACCTCTACATGAATAGGGGATACTACTACACCCAAATATACATCTTAAACATGCCTACGGCCAATTTGAAAGGACAATTACTTAAATTCTACCAAAACTCTTACAAACTAAAATTAACAAAAATGGACATAAATATAAGGAATTGAAACATGAAATTGAGGCTACCTCACTATTTTTGCCTCTACTAATTTATTTTCTATAAATTGTCTCAATTTAAAATACTTTTTACAAAAATTTATGTGCGAGGGGAAAACATAACCTCATTTTGTTTTTATGCTTTTAATGTTAAATTTCACACTTTTAAACACTATAATTGTTACTGTAAGTGTTTAAATTTAATGTTCAAGTCACAAATTAATTTATATGATCACTTTCGTAGGTTTATAAATTCTCCTACGACTAATGTTGGAATGTTGTCATACACTAGTTTTAGGTCATAAACTGTTGATTAAACACAATAATCCCAGAGCTGCTGCATGATTCATGTTTTATAGTCACTCACTAATGTGCTTGTTCTGTTTTTTCATAAGTTTTGCACAAATATGTGTTTAACGCACAAATACGAATGTTTTCACTAATCTTGGCTGCGTACAAGTGAATTGCGACATTGATACCAGCCTAAATCTAGTTTTAACATTATTTCTGTCAACCACAACCTGTATTACATGTCGTTAGGGAATATTGTTTAATATAAACTTACAAAACTAAATGAAAACTTGAATTAACTCATAAACGATAACAAACATCCCCTATACTTCTATGTTCTGTGCTGTCGATAACTTAAACTAACACTATTAAAATTATATTAAGAAATATTTAAATTCAAACATCTCAATGTTTATTAATCATTTTATTCTAGAATTATTAACTGAAATGTACCATTTTGTACAAACTAAAGTAAAACTTCACTATGCAAATTTCATAGTTACATGCACGTAATTAGATTCATCTCAATATATATATATATATATATATATATATATATATATATATATATATATATATATATATATATATATATATATATATATATATATATATATACAGGGTGGCGCACCATATACGCGTCGATCGTTTAAAGCGGACCTGTAATAATTTTTGAAAGTATTTCAATACAGTCATATACAGGGTCTTTATGTACACATTTTAAAATTACTTTGGTATATACAGGGTGTGTCAACAATAAGATACATATCAAAGATATCACTTTTTAAACTGAACATCCTGTATTTTTTCTCATTTTTGAATTCTAGAGATTAAAAATGTTTAGTTACTGTTATGGTTCCTATACCTAAAACTTACCGTTCTCGAAATATTTCAATGTTTTCAAAAATACAGACTCAAAATCAAATGTCCCGTACGCCTAGTAGATTACAAATTTTCATTCGCAGCTGACATGACTGTTTTACCATAAGAATAAGGTTTAAATGACGTATGGAAATACTGCACAAACATTATACAGGGCGTTATAAAATTTACTTTCAACTTGATAAACTTTTATGTCAAATAACTTTTTTATTTTAAACACCTGTATTTGATAGCACAGTTCGATGGGGATATAAGTTGGCTTTCAATCTTATCTATTATAGTTCCTTTGTAAAAGATCATTTTCTCTTTCACATAACATTACGTCCATTCCTGTATTAAAATTAAGCAAAGAAAAAGGTGGCTGGGAAACAAAATGTTAACATTCATTGCCCGTTACAAAATAAATTACAAATGTCAGCGACTAATACAAAAACTGGAAGCAAAAAATTAACCCTAAGTTATTGAAGTCTTAGTAAGTACTTAAAATGACGACCGTCGTTTTCAATACATAAACGAACCCTTTTTTCAAAAGAATATCTGACTTTTCTTAACATTTGTGGAGTAACTGTGTGGAAAACTGCTCTTATTCTTTCTCTCATGTCTTCAGGTGTCGTTGGCGAAGTCTCATAAACAATATCCTTAACATATCCCCGTAGAAAGAAGTCTACACATACTAAATGTTAACAGAATCTTGAGTATCAGGATTTAGAGGTGATATAGATGTAATATTGGCCGAGATGCTGGGAAGATTTTGAGTTATTGGTAGGCCTAATGCCCTTAACAAACGTGATGATAGTTCTAGGATACCCCATATTTGGAAGAACCTTATTAAACAAAATTCAAAATTACCAATAACTCAAAATCTTCCCAGCATCTCGGCCAATATTACATTTATATCACCTCTAAATCCTGATACTCAAGATTCTGTTAACATTCCGGCATCTACTACAATTCCAAATTCAACGTCATATCTTGGATCTGCAAATCGAAGCAGAACTCGTTCATCAAAATTATTATAATTAATTAGTTAGCTTGTTTCATATTTCATATACTAAATATCATTCTTGACAAAGGGGACATAGTAAGTCCCCGATACGTTGAATATCATATATTTTCACGTTAATAAACACAAGTTGTTCCGAATAATGTCTTTATTGAATAATATTACTTGTGGAAGCTTAAATAATAACGTATATATATATATATATATATATATATATATATATATATATATATATATATATATATATATATATATATATATATATATATAATAAATAAATAAATCCCACTGCCAGTTCATTAAGAGCATTCAAGTAAGTTTTGTCTTTGGAGCGTATTAGTTAAGGTGTCTCAGCTAGGGGCGTATCCGTTTTTTTTAGCAATTTATTTATTTGAGCCACTATCTGTGGATGATTACACCTGTATAGTACATGGTCAGGGGTACTCAGTTCCCCACATCGGCATTTGTCCTCCACGGGCCTGATTTTAAAGCGCACGCAATAGTGATTAAATGGATCTTGGCCCGTCAATAGCTACACCGCTGCTTTTACTAGAGCTACTCTGTTAAAGGATACCCGTTTGAGGTGTTTATGTAAGAACCTGCCTTTTGTGCCGTTTGCACACACCTGCTGCTAAACGGATAATATTTGCATGTGGTTGCCATATCTATAATGGGTTCTAGGGATGTATATGCATTCCTCGAAGGGAGATGCTTTCATGGTTACTCCCGTTTGTATGTATTGTAATATCTGTGTTTTTTGGGACAGTTGGGACAGTGTCGTTTGATATTACTTAGCATGTGCATCTAACGTTAAGGTGTGGTCTTTTTATTGGTGCTATATATGAGTTTATATTATGGCAGTTAACGGTTGTGTATATGTTATATCGTTCTTTTGCGATTACCCATAACGGTGGAATCTCTGTAATTACTTCAAGGGCTGCGTTGGGAGTTATCTCACACGCTTTGGCAATACGCAATAGAAATGGTCTTTGTATTGAGTTTAGCAGTTCACCAGATTTACCAGATCTGTTTTGTTGGTGCCGTATTCGGCTTTTACCGCGTCGGCCCAACTACGAGTACATTCCCAAACAACATGTTTTGAATTTTCGATCTTTTCGAGGAGTGTGACAAAGGCTTGGTCGTCCACAAATGACTGTATGAATAGGTTGTTTGGGTATAGTTTTATTGCATTCATTTTTTGAAGCCAACCCTCCATTAATACCAGCCACAGGAGAGGCCCAAGACAGGAGCCCTGTAGGTATCCTCTGTTTAGTTTTACCTAGCCGTTTTTCATTATTATTTCCTGGTTCTACCAGAAAGCTTTTACTTGTTTTGAACAAGTTTGCAGGGTACTTTTAACCTAAGTAATGTTTGTATTATAGCCAGATGCCACGCTAAATCAAAGGCGTTTCGCAAATCAAGTGTTACCAGCGTACTATGCCACCGTGTAACAACCTTTTTTTTGTGGTTGTACAAAAAAATACGTTAATCTAAAATCATTAATTTATTTGGCATAATATTAGAAAAGTTTTAATTATTATTATGTAGAATTGAATACTGGCAACTTAAATTGCATTTTCTAGAACAAATCTTTTGGGTGTAATATTACATAAATAGTTTTAGTTCCCTTTCTTAAAAAATTGGATTTATATTATTGTATTCGCGCAAGCGTGAATAATATATATACTTGAGTTATGCAGAAAGCTTTTGGCAATTCAGTTAATGCTGACTGTTAACAGCAATAAAATGATTTTACTTAATTTTTATATAGTGTGCCATCATATTTTGATGGTAAGTTTGTTTTTTCTCATTATATTTTAGCTAAAGCCTTTGCTTTTTAGGCACATTATTTTTTTCCACATTACCACATTATTTTTTTTGTTAATTACTCACTTTTAAGTACGCCTCTTTTATTCATTGAACTTGTATTCGTAATAATCTTTAATGGAAGAATACAATACGTATTGGATTGAAAATTTCTACAAACACATAGTTAATCGAGTTATTACAAGACTCGCAATGATGTTGTGAAACGCTATCTTACTAGTTGACATTTCCGTATCCAAAATGAACACTGGAACCATTATACAGAGGTATTTATATAGTAGTGAATTTTTTAGTTTTTAAGCTTAGCTTTAAAAACCTTTTTTTCTTTCTCTCCTTATTATCCATAAATTTGGTAATAAACTTTATTGCATATTGTTATTTTTTGTTATTATTAGAAAGCATTTAATGTTCATTAAATAGGTTTTGTTATTCCTCTCAAAGATAACATGGTGCCCGAGAATTCATTTAATTATATTTTATAATTTTTTTTACATTGCATTTTTAGTAATTAAAGAAATGAAAATAACTAAACAGGTGAGAAACAAGACGCATTTCAGGTAGGTTAATCAAGAACTAAATTAGAACCCTCCCTATATCAATCTACTGATGAGCCAGCGGCACATTATCAATTAAATTGTGCTTATTATTACAATTTAATTTTTTATTATACTTTGGCTTAAGTTAAAGCATTGCTACAAGTTGGCGATAATTTAATTTTAGTAAGGTTATACTTTGGCGCCGAGCAGGGACTTGAAATTTATTACTTGACTTTGATTTTTATTGCTTGAAATTTATTGTTTTTATTCATTTGTGTTAATGTTAGACTGGGGCTCGAAAAAGGGGCCTGAATTGCTGTTGTTTCTAATGTTAGTTGTTTTCATTTTGGTTTGTTTATGTAAAGTTGACATAATTTTAAGGAGTGTTACGGTTTATTGTTTTACGCTTGGTCTTTTATGTGTTTTTATAAGGAATTTATTGAATGTGTTATATAATATGTTACGATGTCAACTGTAAATTATTTAGTTGATGTTCTTTATAGTGATGAATTACTTGTCGAATTACAGTATAGGAATGTAATTGGAGCAGAAGCGTTGACTGTAGTAGAGAAGCGTAAAATTTTAAGACGTTTGTTAAATGCAGAAAAGATCAATCCAAATTTACTTGATTCATACCCGAAGTGCGATATAATTCAAACAGTAGAATTGGAATTATTGAAGGAAAAGTTAAATCATATTCAGTCTTCAATTAAACTTTTTAAACATAAGCCATCGAAATCAGAATATCTTAGACTACACACACGATTATTACATATTTTGAAACGGTTGAATTATATTACGTTTGATGATGAAATCTTATATTTACATGATCAATTGTTGACTTTATGTAACGAATCGTTAGAATTAATTGAATCTATAAATGAAAATATTGAATTAAATAATGATGTTTCAAATTTAGATACTTCTAATATTTCGTTGTCACAAAATGATCCTGTTAATACTTCAGTTAATATTCCAACAGAAGATTTTTCAAAATTAATAGATAACTTGCAAATTTCAAAAGGTTTTCTTCCTGTATATAAATTAAATTTAAAGTTTAATGGTAGTGAGAAAGAAGTTTTTACTTTTATTCAAAGATGTGAGGAGCTAATGATTGCTCGAAATATTTCTAGGAAGGAAATGCTTTTATCAGGTGTTGATTTATTTGCAGGGAAAGGTTTGGTTTGGTATAGGGCAGTTAAACCGTTTTTACATACTTGGGATGATCTTATTACTAAATTAAAAAGCGACTTTTTACCGGAAGGACATGAAGTTTTGTTAGATGATATTAAAAATCGTAAACAGGCTTTTGATGAAATTCCAACCCTTTTTATTTCTGAAATGGTTAATTTATTTTCTCAATTAGATATTCCTCCTTCGGAAGGTGAACAATTAAGGATTATAATGAAAAATTTACAACCTTGGTTTGCTACTCAATTAGCCCTTGTTAGTGTAAATGATATTTTTCATTTAGTAGATTTGTGTAAAAAATTACAACAAGTGAAAGCTCAGAATTCTAAATTCAAATTTAATTCTTATTCAGATTCACAAAGGCAATCTGATTATAAGCCTTCTTCGGCGGTGAAACAAAATATTAAACCTAAAGTCCATTTTCAGGTATTAAACCAAAAATATGAATTCTACTTTGACAACTCCAAAAATTAATACAGCTAAGTCTTCAACAACATGCTTTAAATGTAGACAGTTGGGTCATACCTTTCACACCTGTGATAAGGGTGATGATAGAATCTTTTGTTTTAGATGTGGTTATTCCAATGTTACTTTTCTAATTGTCCGAGGTGTAAATTTTCAAAAACTTGTAAATGAAAAGTGTTCCGTTAGTCGACACATTTCTTATGATTTTTCAGAGGCTGACAAGCATGTTTTTAACGAGTGGTTGATTACTGTTAAGGAATTTTTGGAACTTCGAAAATTGTTCTAAATTTGTAGAAAAGAATGATGATGTTAGACCTTTTATTAATGTAAGGATTTTTAATGAGAATTTTATTGCTTTATTAGATAGTGGAGCTACCGTGACAATTTTAGGTAAGCCTGCTTTGTATTTGATTGATAAATATGATTTAAAATTAAATAGGAATTCGCCTTTTTCATCATTGGTTATTGCTGATGGTTCTTCACAATCCATTTTGGGAGTGTTGATTTATCTTTGACTATTAATGGTATTACTAAAACTATTTCTGTTATTGTTTCTGAATTTATTACTACTGCAATTACTTTGGGGGTAGATTTTTGTCGTTTATTTGAAATTAAAGCTGATTTTGGTGAAAATTCTTTTGTTGCAAACTCTGCGGAGACAACTTTTCTATGATTAAGAGTATTGATGATCTTAATAATAATCAAGTTTTTGAATTAAATCAAGTTATTGACCTTTTTAAAACCTTATCAACTACAAAGTTAGGTAAGACAAATAAAGTTTTTCATTCAATTAATACTGGTGATGCAGTACCAATTAAACAACGTTATTTTCCATTATCTCCTGCTATGCTGGAGCATGCGAACAGAGAAATTGATGATATGTTAGAGCAAGGAATTATTAAACCCAGTTCTTCTCCTTGGAATTCTCCAATGGTTTTAGTTAAAAGAAGTCAGGTGATTTTAGAGTTTGTTTTGATGCTAAGAAATTAAATTCTGTTACAAAAAAAGATGCTTACCCCTTACCATTTTTAAACGATATTTTGGATAAATTAAGAGATGCTCGTTATTTAACTTCAATTGATTTAAAGAAAGCTTTTTGGCAAATACCTTTAGACGCTGAGAGTTGTGAAAAAACTGCTTTTACTGTTCCACGTAGAGGATTATTTGAGTATACTGTTATGCCCATGGGACTTACAAATGCACCCAGTACATTACAACGATTTATGGATTCCATTTTAGGACATGATTTATCTCAATCAGTTTTTGTTTACTTAGACGATATTATTTTTTCGAGTACATTCAAGGAACATGTTGCGATTTTAAGAGAAGTTTTTAAAAGGCTTAAGGATGCCCAATTGAATATTAATTTAGATAAATGTGAATTTTGTAAACCTCGTTTATCATATTTAGGCTTTGTTATTGATAAGAATGGTCTTCACACCGATCCTTCAAAGGTGGAAGCTATTACTCAATTTCCTCAACCACATACTTTTACAGAAGTTAAACGTTTTATTGGAATGTGTTCTTGGTATCGACGTTTCATTCATGATTTTTCCACTATTTTATCTCCGATTAATAATTTATTGAAAGGTAAGAAGAAATCTCAGAAAGTTTTATGGAATGACGAAGCGAATGATTCATTTCTGAAAATTAAATCTTTATTAGTTAAAGCTCCAATTTTAGCGAGCCCTGATTTTTCTAAAACATTTTATTTACAATGTGATGCATCTAATTGTAGAGTTGGATGTGTATTAACACAAGGAGTAGGAGAGGAGGAAGTTGTTATTGCCTATGGTTCTCGTACTTTAAATAAAGCCGAGCAAAGTTATTCTATTACAGAACGTGAGTTACTTGCAGTTATTTTTGGTATTCAAAAGTTTAGACCTTATATTGAAGGTACCCATTTTAAAGTTATTACTGATCATCATTCATTGATTTGGCTCAATAATTTAAAAGATCCTTCTGGTAGATTAGCCAGATGGAGTGTTAAACTTCAACAATTTGATTTTGAAGTTATTCATCGTAAAGGTAAATTAAATGTAGTTCCTGATGCACTTTCTAGAGCACCTTTGGAAGTTAGTTCTTTAGAATTTTCTGTTGTCGATTTAGACGATTGGTATAAGAAAATGTTAGCCAACGTTACTAAAAATCCTGAATTATTTCCTAATTGGAGAGTTGAAGATAATAAACTCTACAAATTTATTTCTAATGAATTAAACATCGAATCGAATTTAGTGGAATGGAAATTAGTTGTTCCGAAATTTTTAAGGAAAGATATTTTACGAAAATTTCATGATGATCCAACATCATCACATTTTGGGGTTTTTAAAACTTTTTCAAAAATTAAAGAATTTTATTACTGGCCAAAAATGAAGTCAGATATTTCCAAATATATTAGGAATTGCAATGTTTGTAACCGAAGCAAGTCTTCACAATTTAATCATTATGGTTTTATGGGTAAAGAGAAAATGTTTCTTATCCTTTTCAATGTATTTCTATTGATTTAGTGGGTGCTTTTCCTAGATCGAAGAGTGGAAACACAGTATTATTAGTTATTTGTGATTGGTTTACTAAATTTACTTTGATTCACCCTATGCGCAGTGCTACTGCTAAAAGAATTTGTCAATATATTGAGAATTATGTATTTCTAGTATACGGTGTTCCTCAAATTTGTATGGTGGACAATGGTCCTCAATTTAAAAGTTCACAATTTAAAAATTTAATGAGTTTTACAAAGTTCAATCCGTTTGGTTTAATGCAAATTATCACCCTCAAGTAAATTTTGTTGAGAGAGTTAATAAAGTAGTAGGTATTGCGATTAGATCTTATATTCAAGATGATCACAAGGAATGGGATGTTGAAATTCACAAAATTGCGCATGCTATTCGTAACGCTGTTCATGAGTCTACGAAATTTTCACCTTCCTTTTGGCGTTTGGTCGGACAGTTCCGATTTCTGGAGATTTTATGGTCGACTAAAAGATTTCAAAGAGGATGATTTATTTATTACTAACCGTGAACAATTAGTTCAAGATTTAAATGAACTTTCACCCATTTTTAAACATGTTAAACAAAATTTACATGCAGCTTACGAAAGAAATTCAAAATCTTACAATTTGCGACGTCGTCCGTTGAAATTAAATGTTGGCGATTTGGTTTGGAAAAAGAATTTTACTTTATCTGATGCGACTAAAAATTATAGTCAAAAGTTAGCTCCAAAATTTATTGAAGCGAAAGTTATTGAAGTGGTAGGTCCAACTACGTACCGATTGGCCACCCCTATTGATAATAAACCCTTAGGTGTGTTCCATGTTAAGGATTTAAAACCTCATTAGTTCTTATTTTTTTTTTCGAATCCTTTTTAATTATTTTTTATTCTAGTATTTTTACATTCTGGTTTTCTTATTTATATTTTTTAATTATTTTGATAATTTTTCAAAATAATTTTATTTTGTGCTTATTTCGCACATTATTTTATTTTTTATTGTTGTGGCTTTGCAAACCACTTAATTATTTTATTACATTTGTTAGCATGATTTTTGCTACATTTGTTTAGCACGATGGTTGATATTTAGATCCCATTGTGTGATTGATTTTTTAGCATGATGTTTGATATTTAGATCACATCGTGCGTTTATTTTGCCGACTTTGTGGGACATTAGTTCTCAGGCAGATTATCTTTCTTTATTGGATTTTCCATTTGCTATTGTTACAATAGTAAAATTGAAGATAACTATTTTGAGTTTACCTCTGATCGTTAATTTGACGTGTAAACTCATAACCATGGATAAGAAAACTAGTAATGCTTCTATATATTTTTATTTTTTGATTGATTTAGTTATTTTATTTTTTCCTGATTTGTGTAGTGTTACTATTCTTGGACGGTGCTTGAGGACTTCGGTTCGCCTCGTGTCAACCTCGATTAGTTCACTTCCTGATTATGACGTTTTGGTAGTTTTAGGAGGGGGTTGTTGTGTTCGTAAGAGTGCATCACCTTTCTCTTTGCTATCTCACCTAGATTTCGATTTATTTATAAACGTGCGTGTTAGTTAGGGTATGTTGAGTCTTGGACGATGACTGTGGAACAACATGAAACCTGAATCTCGTGAAGGGTAGAGTGGCCTCTCTTGTTCTCCACGACGAAGCATCCTGAGCTAATTTGCCATGAAAATAGTCGTATCTTGAGTGTACCGATTTTGACTCACTTATCGAACGTGACTGTGGTAGTTGTGTTATGTACCTAGGAGGCTTGGTTTGAGACCACCGGGGTAGGGTAATTGAACCGCTCTCTCTCGACCTCAAATCTCGCGATTATTTATTGTTAGTCCGCAAGGATTTTTTTTTAATACTTATACTCTCGAGTAGAGTGGCGTTTAGCCTTGATTTTTTATGAAGTTGCACGATGACCGTTTCCGGGTTCTCTGCCCACTGTCCCTTCAGGTCATGGTAGGTTACGGTTTCCGTTCGTTTTTTTTCCTTAGAATCAAATTTTTTTACCGGATACTCATTTTGCTCTTCTGATGGTGGTTTGCTTCACTAACCCCACCAGTTAAAGTTTTTACTTTATTTAAGGTTTCGGGTCCTTGATTCTCGACTAGTGGCGTGTGCGGGTGGTAGCGCGTCATTAGCTTTTATGGTGTTGCGAGGGTCTTTCCTGACCAACGTCACCACATTTTCCGTACTTCTTCGTACATTTTCTTGTTATTTTTAAATATTGCTTATATTTTAATTAGCTTAACATTTTGTATGTTTTAATTTTAATAATTCATTTATTAGATTAGTGTTTGGAATCTCCGCTTTGGTGATCTCCGAGTCCAAATTATAGGAGGGGGTGTGTAACAACCTTTTTTTTGTGGTTGTACAAAAAAAATACGTTAATCTAAAATCATTAATTTATTTGGCATAATATTAGAAAAGTTTTAATTATTATTATGTAGAATTGAATACTGGCAACTTAAATTGCATTTTCTAGAACAAATCTTTTGGGTGTAATATTACATAAATAGTTTTAGTTCCCTTTCTTAAAAAATTGGATTTATATTATTGTATTCGCGCAAGCGTGAATATTATATATACTTGAGTTATGCAGAAAGCTTTTGGTAATTCAGTTAATGCTGACTGTTAACAGCAATAAAATGATTTTTACTTAATTTTCTATATAGTGTGCCATCATATTTTGATGGTAAGTTTGTTTTTTCTCATTATATTTTAGCTAAAGCCTTTGCTTTTTAGGCACATTATTTTTTTTCCACATTACCACATTATTTTTTTAATTACTCACTTTTAAGTACGCCTCTTTTTATTCATTGAACTTGTATTCGTAATAATCTTTAATGGGAAGAATACAATACGTATTGGATTGAAAATTTCTACAAACACATAGTTAATCGAGTTATTACAAGACTCGCAAGGATGTTGTGAAACGCTATCTTACTAGTTGACATTTCCGTATCCAAAAAGAACACTGGAACCATTATACAGAGGTATTTATATAGTAGTGAATTTTTTAGTTTTTAAGCTTAGCTTTAAAAAACCTTTTTTCTTTCTCTCCTTATTATCCACAAATTTGGTAATAAACTTTATTGCATATTGTTATTTTTTTGTTATTATTAGAAAGCATTTAATGTTCATTAAATAGGTTTTGTTATTCCTCTCAAAGATAACATGGTGCCCGAGAATTCATTTAATTATATTTTATAATTTTTTTTACATTGCATTTTTAGTAATTAAAGAAATGAAAATAACTAAACAGGTGAGAAACAAGACGCATTTCAGGTAGGTTAATCAAGAACTAAATTAGAACCCTCCCTATATCAATCTACTGATGAGCCAGCGGCACATTATCAATTAAATTGTGCTTATTATTACAATTTAATTTTTTATTATACTTTGGCTTAAGTTAAAGCATTGCTACAAGTTGGCGATAATTTAATTTTAGTAAGGTTATAACCGTTTTTATTTGTTTGGTTTTATATGTTTTAAAATAGTGTCGAGTGCATTTATAGTCGACCGTGATTCTCTAAACCCGTATTGATTTCCATCGAGATACTCATGTTTTTTCTAGGAAGAAATATAGTCTATTGGTACAAAGTTTGTTGTAAATTTGATCTAATATGGGAAGTAAGTTTATTGGTCTGCGGTCGGTCGTATTTGGCTTTGGCAAATCTCCCTGCTGTACAAAATATTGTAGAATCTTTGCCACCAGTCAGTAGTGTATTGGTTAACTCGTTTTGTTATTGTTTTAGTTAGACCATCAAGGCCGGGGGCTTTACGTCCGTCGACTTTGTACAGGACCTCATCTATTTCTGCCTTCGTGAAGGGAAGGTCTACGGCTATGTCATTATTGGAAAACTTTAGCATTTTCACTAACGGTTTTATGTATGTGTTCCCAGTGTCATGGCATCGTCGAGAAAGTTCCTGTCGTTTCGTTGAATATGGTCTTATTTCCCTTCAGCTAGGATTTTGTATAAAGTTCCCCTGGGTTTTGTGTGCCATGATTCGCACAATAATTTGAATGAGTTATTTTTTGACTGTTTCAGTTTATTTTAATACTCATTACGTGTGTTTTTATATATTTGGATTTTCACAGCTTTTAGTGCCGGATTCTGCTCCTTTTGGGAAGCCTTGCGTGTTTCCCTAACCTGCCTACTGAGTCCGTTTAGCTCGGGAGACCACCAAATCGATTAACGGGCCTCGTACATTCTTTACTGATTACAAAACATGTGTTCTGTGCCCACTTTTTTACCTTTTGGGCGGCCTGGTCATTGCTAATGTTATGAAGGACGATAGATTGCAAATGATTTTTGGCAAGTACTTCAAATTTTGACCAGTCCGAGTGTCTAAAACGCTTAGGTGCAAGTTCCTATAAAAACTCGGTTCCTTGGAGAAACTAATTAGTTCGTGGTCGCTCAGGGTTTCTTTATCATGAACTTTCCAGTTTATAACCTCGACGTCTCTGTGAAGAGTTAAATCAATCCACTAGGCGCCGTTCGAGGTTTGGAAGGTAGAGCTACTGTACGCGTTACTGGCTATCAAGTGGTTATGAGCCTTGATCATCTTATAGAGTGTATTATATCTATTTAGGACCGTTTGAACTAAATCAAGCTCTGTGGCACATTCTCTAAGTGGTTTTAGTACATCTATGTTGGGACTTCGCTCGTATCATAAGAAAATTACACCTAGTTTCCTCTTAGAGTTTTCACCAATTCGAGGGTGGCAGATTTACCCTTACCTAGGTTGATTTGAACGAAGTTTAATTTGTCAGTGGTATCTGACATTTGGTTATTCGAGCCCATAGTCTGTTCTATTGATAATAAGTTGCAGCCGTCTTTGATACACCGTAAGCCCTGTGGTTTGTGCCGATATATTTAAGTTTTTTTTTGCAGTATATGCAGTCCGTTGTAATTGAGTCGAAATCAGTTGGCTTGTGGTTGCCCGCACACTTGTCACAGATGTCCTTCTGCCGTACAGTTTATATATGCTCGTACCCGTTGCACAAAAAAAATCTAATGACTTGAAGGTGTTTTTGAACCTTTATGCCAATCAGGTCCAAATTTAGGTACACTTGCTTGACAACCGTACTAAACATGCCTGATTCTAATTCTATGATCCAATTTTCCCTGTTGAGGTTTCTACACTTGCGTTCATCTAATATTTTAATATTGTTTATGTCCGTGTTATTGAGTATTTCCCCATTTTGGCTAATGAGACCCTCCGTCAACATTTTACCGTTGTACCTTATCTCCACCCCTGTTAACACAATACGAGGATGTGAAACGCGTAGCTCTTTGGATTCGTATTTATCCTTGGGCGCTGCGAGCATATTCTAGACCGATGTCTTTTGGGCGCCACTTTTGCACTCTACTATTTTCTCTTTTGGAAATTTGCGAACCGCGTAGGAAGCACCCCCGATATCCTTGCTATAAATGTCCTGTTTAATGTTTTTGAGGACTTCTGCAGAATCCTCTATTCCCTTAAGCTCGACTAACACTTTTTTGGCAACCTGTGCGTAGGACAGTGGCGCGTTTGTGATTCGAGGTGTACTTGATAAAGACAGTGGGGGTGTACTCGGATTGGTCGATATAGTACTTGTTAGTGTAGGTTTGGCGACCGGTAGGTAGTGCTAGGAGCTCATTTAATATAGTTAGTGATTTTTTATTTCCTTCATATACCGTAGCAATCATTACCTTACTTGTGAAGATTAGTTTTTTCGCTTTTATTCCGCCAATGAAAATTTTGTAAACGTTCCGTATTTAATAACAAAAACCGATATTGATAAAATATTTGAATTAAGTATTATAAATAATTACATCGTAAAGCGTAATGAATGACAAATAAAAATAATGTTTAAGTTCGGATATTCAAAATAATATTTCTCGCGATAAGCAAATTTAAAGAGTTATGTATTAAGAGTTAGGTATTTAAGAGTTATTTAAAGAACGGAGAGTTACACTCAAAACCTTTTATATTAATATTAGTTAGAGATAAGTATACCGAAGCATTGAAAAATAGAATTCGAAACCCGATAAATGCAACAGTCTCAAATTAACAAAGCAATTAATAACTAACACCGTTCTTGTAAATTTATTCATTTATTTCTTAAAATTTCATTTTTGAATGATAAGTGCTTGACAGTGAAACGTTATGTTTAAAAGAAAAACAATATACCCATATAATTTTGCTATCTGTAACTACCGTTTGGGAATAAATTTGATTCTGTAATTATAGAATAAATTCATTAAATCACTTCCGAAATTAAAAATCAAAGTTAGGTATGAAATAATGTTGACTGAATAACGTTAAGATATCAATAGAATGCAAACTCCCACATGTGCCAGACAGTAACTGACTTCTGAAATTTTGCGATTATGAGATGACAGAAGTGTGACTAATTAGTAATTAACTCGTTATATAGGAGATGTATTTTTTTAGGTAAACGTGGAAAAATTTTATATCAATCACACCGTTATTTAACAACCAGTAATTTGTGTATATCGAAATAAGCATTGAAGCAATAATTAATTTAATGTTAATTAAAACAACTTTCGACGCGCCCGGCTGGCCATAGGTTACGTAGGAATTACCCAGGAATTACCGCAAACGTGCCGACGTTATCTATGCAGGTCACGCGTTCTCACTGCACGTTTGCATAGTCGAAGCTGCTTTATTTGAATAGTATGAGATCAAAGAGTTCTTTAAATTAATAAATTGAATTTAACTTAATGGATATTCGCTCTATAATTAAATATGAAAGTATTTAATTCGTTTCAAAACTTGTAGTAAAGAATTTGCTTGCTACTGATAACCATTTATGTACATTTTAACCGCTGCCGTTGAATTAGATTTAGAGAGCTCGTATTTATTAACCCGTAATCATTAATCATCAACCCTTGGTGAAGAATTTTTGTTTGTCAAGGGAATCTGTGACCTTTGTTTCCTATAAGCCGTCCGTCCGAATTAATTCTGTTTTAGGAAGATCTTCCACTGCCGGTTTGGAAACCGACCAAATTCAGGACTGGCCCCAAAAAAACCTGAACAGTGACTTATCTTGTTATGGTGGCACCCTAATCCGTTTCCATCCCCTGAAACAAAAAACCGCTATCGGCAACCCGTCCAAGAGTGGTCCCGTAAAATAGTATCATATATACCGTAACCTATAATTCCGTATAAATAAAATATTTTCAAAACGAGTCTAAATGTTTGCATTGTAGTTCGTTGAGGACAGGCTTCACTTGCCACCACCGAAAACTCTTTAAAAAACTTGGCGCCAGAGTAAGACTTAGGCACGTTCCTAATCGAAACCGACTGGTAAGCAAAAGACCGAAGAGTGGGATGGATATACCGCTTAAGTAAAGATGATCTGCAACAGGAAGCCATAAAATTTGGGTTAATAGCACTTGGAACAGTGCTTCAGCTGCGCCAAAGGATTTCCGGCTGCATTAGAGAGGGCACGCGCTCCCCTCTACTACCTATCGACAACCAGCCTGTAGCAGCCCCCTCCACTAGTTACAACAGCACCATGCATTACACATCAGCAATAGCGCGTGTGCTCTGCGATCCTTATGTTAATGTGACGAGTGTCAAACAATATCCGATTCATTTAAATAATACAGTGTTTTGCTCAACAGCTAATAGCAATCCGTTGGCAACTACAACTACACCGTCTAACTACTGCTACAGCCCGCCACCGAAAATGAGAGTAAAGGACTGGAACATCTCGTTTAGTGGCCATGAGGACCCGGTTTCTTCTCTGGAGAGGTTAAACAAGGTAAGTGATATAGTAGCGCCGGGGAGAGGTGTCTCATGGCGGACTCGAGAATGGGGATAGAATTATTACTGTGAAATGCATCTGTTTCCCTTTATCTTAGTGCGAAGTTCCCACTTAAAGAAAGACGGGTTATAATAAATACGTTTGCTATATATTTTAAATGCAGGACTTAAAAAAGTATGTCGATTGTAAAGTCAAAGCGCATGACGCTGTCAGATGTCTTCTTGGCTATTTAACCTCAAATTATTCTTCGTATTTCGTTCCGTATAATCGCATCGTGTTTTGCAGTTATAATAATTTATCTTTCGCTTCGTAATTTATTAGTTTCCCTTGGATTTGTAAACAACAGTTTTTTTCAAAACTATTATTATTAATATTCACTATTACGAGGTAAGTTTATATGTAAAATGTATTTCCAATTGATTGAATGCATTTATTTATTTTGCAGGAAATAATGTCATTAAAAGGTAAATCTTTGAAAAGCTAAACTCAAGTAATGTTAATGAATACATTGCATTATTTCGAGATGGAACGCGATAACGGGGGGCCAAGTTTATCTTTAACTTCCATTATCCAGGTACGCTAATAATTTTCACTATTTAAATTTATATTTATGTAATATTATGTTGCAGCGAACTGCTCTCGCACGCGGCATTTCCGAGAAAGCCGTAACTCGGACAAAGGCAAGAATGGCTCTCGCTTTAGAATCTGGAAAATCGGCGCCGGATTCAACGCAAAAACATAGGCTGCGTTTGAAGTCGAAGTCGGAGGATGTCGACGAATACGTGAAAGACGTTTTGAAACGAAAAATTTACACCATGCATGCAACTGGTAAATAATTCAGAACTTATAATTTAGAAAAACCAAGTTTGATAATTCTTGACAATGCCAGTTATCATTCTACATTAGTAGAAAAATTACTTTCAAGTAAAGAAAAAAGATCGTCTTCAATTTTCAAGGAAACACAACATTCCTCATTCGAATGATAGGCGGAAAGTGGAATTATTACAAATTGCCAAGGATTTACAAGTTCCAAAAATATATGCAATTGACGAAATCGCTCAATGGGTCATCATATTTTACGTTTACCTCCGTATCACTACAAATTCAACCGTATCGAAAAACATTGGAAGACTGGGCTTCAGGGACGAGAATGTTTTATCGCTATGGAAGGATTCATTAAACCAAGTAACTGGAGAACTGTGGCAAACGTGTATTTTACGGGCTGAAAAGGAAATGAACCAGTGGTGGGACGTTCAAAAAAGAGCTGAGGAAATGGTAAAGCCTCTAGTAATCAATGTCGGACAGTCGAGTGAAGATGATAATGAAAGTGAAGGTGATGACTTTTAATTATAAGATGTCCAATATGTGAATTTAAAGCAAACATTAGAATCTTAGTTACTTTATAACATTGTAAAGAATTATTATATTTAACATATACCTCTGTAGCTGTACTTAGGGGTTTACACGCGCTATATATATATATATATATATATATATATATATATATATATATAGACTGTAAGTAGATTTTTAAAATCGGTTATATTATTAACTAATGATAAATCTCATTTTTAACATCCAATACAGTGTATTTATTTATGACAAAATCAGTTATTTATAAGTGGCTTCGATAACCAAATTACAGTCTTGACTCTTTTAACGCAGTGAGATCTGTCGGCTAAAAACTATCCTCCGCAATTAACCAAACTTTTCGCACTTCATTCGAGCACTGCCTACTGCTAGAGAATTCGTTTCTTATTGAAAATTATTGATGTAAAACAGATCCAAAACGAAATTTTGTTGACCTGTTCTCGGTTCTGATAATCGTTTACAGTTGTACAATATATTTTTATCATATGACTACCCACACTCGGTGGACTTTACATGCCAGAATAAGTGCGAACAGACCTTAAACGAAATTCGACTTTATTTATACGAGTGGATGTGGATTTTTAAGACATTTAGGATGCTAAATCCCGAGATATCCGAAGAATAATTTTGTTTAAATTTGACAGCGCGGCTTAAATTTGAAAATAACCTAGAAACTTTGACGATGTTTTGTTGGTATTCAAAATTACTAACTGTATGAACCAATAACGACATACGTTTTTAAAATCTTAAACCATGCTTTATTAAAAGATGAGTCATAAGACACCTCTCGCCGGCCCGACTATACCTATAATAAATAATTTATTACTGGCACTTCCGGAGATATTTACTGATAATGCACTGTTATGTTTCCGAAACAATAGATCTGATTGAGAAAATTTTGACGATTTTGTAACCGATTTTCAAGATTTTTATTATCCGATTGATTATGATATAAACTTACTTAATTCATGATTAATGGCTGTAAACAATTACTCTCCGAGAATGCTAGTGACTACTTTACCAGATTGCAAATCCACATGAGACGAGAAGGAACTCTAAACCGCGAAAAACAACTGTTTTGGCTTTATAAAAATTTATTACCGTAATATAAACTGCCAATTAAAAGGACGGAAGCTTGTTCTGTAAATGAACTGTTAAAATTGTGTAGGGATTTCGAAGCGTTCCAAGAAGAATTTAAAAAAATAAAAAAATGTTAATATGCCGAATAAAAATAATACTTATGAAATTGTCAATGAACGACAAATTCATATAGACAGTTTAAAAAACAAATCCATTTAAAGCAAGACCGTACGTAAATTTCAATAACAAATCTAGTTTTTCTGTCACCCTGATACATTATTTAAATAGAAATGTTAATTTTGATAGAAATAATGCAAACGTAAAATATTGAAATACACCGTTTTATAAAAATAACAATTCTGATGCTAATAATGTTAATAAATTACCGAAAATGAATAATTTTTCTTATGTCAATAAGAAGTTTAGTAAAGATAGAAGTAAATTTAATACAAATAATCCGTTTGCTATTAAAACTACAATGAAAACAATTTTCGTAAACCAGACAGTATTCCAAAACAAACTCGGTAATCCGTTTACAGATAAAGCAAATGTATCTAGTAATAATAATTACAGAAATCAAAAACGGTATTATGGTAATTTAAAAATACATCATAATGATAATAATTTTAATCCAAGTAATCGACCACAAAATTTACATTATACTGGGTGTCCCAAGGCGAACCGACGCGATCGATTTCTCAAAAAGTACGCAATGGAAATTTTTTTAAATTTGGCAGTATACCAATGTTGATGTTTGCCCTCTTATTTTAAATAGGACACTATCTATTATTTCGTTTTTAGATTCTATCAAAAATTTTAGACATATTTTATGTATAATGTCCTATACTTAACTTTGGGCGTTTTTGAGATATGTAATATTTTACGTCAAAAATGACGTTTGCAGATCCTAAAATAATTAATAATTTTTCCTATAAGAAAGTCTTTATTACTCAATTTGAGATGGATCCCTTGTAGAAAGGGACCCATTTTCATTTAGAGCACAAAAATTAAGTTATAAAAAACGTAGAAAGTCATTTTTTTAAAATGGAAACAAACTAGTTTTATAATGCTATCTTATTTAGCATTAAAAATAAGGGTAACTTTGGGTAAAGTGGTCTATTACAAAAATGTGTAGTTTTTGATTTTTACCTCAATACGAAAGTATTGGGAGGTATTGTAATCGGTCGGCGAAATTTCGAGTGCAACACTTTAGTTTTTGTGAATTAACGCAAAATAGAAAATAGATAGAAAGTAGGTCCCAGCGTGTTATTAAAGACGATTAAATTTCCTTTAAAATGCGCTACAATATTTAAAAATTGCTCTACCGTACGTTGGAAAAAAGAGGTTCAAACATGAAAGTTTCGAAATGTATGTCTGTCTGTATGTGTTCCAGCGCGATAGCGTCCATAAAAATAATCCGATCGTCATGATTTTTGGTACCTAGGTTCGGATCCATGAGTAGACGGAATTTTGAACTTTTGAGCGAAATCTGTCCTGTCAAAATGGTGGAATTCCAGATTTCGACTGTTATCGAGTGTATAAATACGAACGGCTATTCGTACCAAACCGGCACGTCTTTACGTGGGCAACTAAGTGAACCATCCTAGAATTGAATATCTACCAAGTTTTTCGTTTCTTTCTTAATCTTATCTTATTAGACGTGTTAAGTTATTTCTGACAGTTTGAAACGATTTTTGAAAAAAAAATGTTGGCCCTTTGGTCAAAAATTTTTGAATTTTTTTTTTCATTTTTACACACATTTCTGACCATTTGGAAAAACAATTTTTTGGCTTTGCTAAAAAATGTTCGAAAAAATTTTTCTTACATTTTTACACACTTTGAAACATTTCTAACCATTTGATATGATTTTTGGGAAAAAAACTTTTTTGGTCTTTTGGTCAAAATTTTTCGAAATTTTTTTTGCATTTTTAATCGTTTTTAGTCATTTCTAACCATTTCAGATGATTTTTGGAAAAAAATTAATTTTTTTGGTCATATTTAATTGTTTCTGTCGTTTTTAATAAAACAATTTAAAGATGTGAAAAAACTGTACAAAATTTTTTGTAGCAAAAAAAAACACAGTACACCAGTTATAAAACACATCAAATTTTTTCACTTTTACTTGTGCTTGTTTAAATTATAAATTACAATGTATTGTGAGGTCAGGTCTTGCAACATCAGATTTTTTTTTACTATGAAAATGCTGTTTTTTAAATTTTTTTTAGTTAGCTATGAGTCATCCGCCGATTTTTGGAAAATATTATTTGCAGTGACGATTTACAAAAAAATGGCCTTTTTAACCGACACAATTGCCATCTTTAGAGTGATTCGAATCCCCATGCCGCAAAATTGCGAAATTTTCAAGAAAACTGGCAAAATGTATTCTGTGCCGTTACAAATAATAGAATAATTAAACTACATTTTTATGAAGAGAACTTGAATGATAAGTAACAATAAAATGTAATTTATTTTTCTATTTTCAATTACCTTTTAACATTTTGTAGGAGAACGATATTTAAATATTCTAGAAGATTTGAATGAACAATACTTAAGCATTTACCTTTGTCGGAACACAGGCAACTTTTTTACCAACACATGGCGCCCTTCCATATAGAACCTTTTCTGTTAACAAACGACTTTTTATGCCCAGTGGATTGCTAGTGATGGACCTTTCCAGTGGCCACCTCGTTCTCCTGACCTTATCTATGGCAAGAGTAAGGGACGCATTCGCAAGTTTGTCTCAAGATTCCATTAGAGCAGCTACTCGTGAAGAACTTACTCTAAGATGCGAAAAATATTTGGAAGTTCAAGGTTGACATTTTGAACAGTTACTAAAATAATATTAAGTTATTAATATTAGTCAAGTTGCTTTGGTATGTGTGAATCCTTGCGACATTGCAGGCTCACATTCCATTAATATAAGTAATTTGACTGTAATCTCATTATATTTAGAATTTACATCAGTTCTACATACATAAAGATAAAATTTGCATCGATTGGGGCTTGAACCTTGGTGGCGCAGTTGGTTAGCGCGGTACTCTAGCAAAGTACAGGTCGTAGGTTCAAATCCTACTCGAGGTAAACTTTTTATTTATGTATTTAATAAAATTAATAATATTTTTAAAATAATATTGTTTTTCAGTGAATTGGTTATTGTTAGCATAAATTTTCTTTTATTAATTTTTGCCTTAAAACTCTGTTACATTCACCGTAGATAATAAATAAATTTAAATAACCTTCGTGCGTGTAGTTTAATCACCCCAGCGTGATTATTAAGCATTACTTAATGTCAAATAACTAGAAATAATGACATTTCAATTGAAATTGATTGTTTATTTAACATTGACATGGCAGCTGTCATAGCTAACTAACAAAATTTATAATACAGCGTTTTCATAATAAAAAAATCGAAAACTACACATTTTTGTAATAGACAACTGCACAAAATTACCCTTATTTTTAATGCTAAATAAGATAGCATTATAAAATTAAGGGGTTTCCATAAAAAAAATGACTTTTTACGTTTTTTATAACTTAATTTTTCTGCTTAATTTTTTGCCACCATGTATTAATTTAAAATCAAAATATCCACTCAGTATATGAAAATACGTCCCTTTCTACAAAAAATCCACCTCAAATTGAATAATAAAGGCTTTCTGATAGGAAAAATTATTAATTATTTTAGGGTCTGCAAAAGTCATTTTTGACGTAAAATATTAAATATCTCAAAAACGGCTGAAGATAGATATAGGACATTATTAAAATATATCTAAAATTTTTGATAGAATCTAAAAATTAAATAATATATGGGGTGTCCTATTTAAAATAAGATGGCAAACATCAACTTCCGATATAACCGGAAGCGCCGCCATCTTGAAAATATTTTAGTCGAGTTGCCCCCATCGACACTGGTATACTGCCAAATTTTCAAAATTTTCCAATGCGTACTTTTTGAGAAGTCGATCGCATGGTTTCGTCGTGGGACACCCTGTAGAAACCGTTATTATACAGGGAATAATTTACAACTTAATGTAAAGAAAGTTAGTTTTAATAATGGAGTCGCAAGAAGAGAAAATTATAATCTTAGTCCATCTGCACCCCATAATTATAGTAGCGCTGTTAAGCAAGGGTTAAATAATAATCCAAATTATTTGTAACCTCAAGGTAAACAAGTACAAAACAAAGTTTAAATAAACAATCCGTAATAAAGAATGATAACCACCCACAAATTAGTAATGCCAACAATAAAATTTCAAAATCTTATATACCGTCAAATGAAATGAATGTAAACCGTCCCCGAAATTATAACCTCCCCAATACTAATTACCTCATAATAATTTAACCCAGGAAAATGACATAAAGTGTTGGAGATGCAACAAATTTGGTCATCTTCGTTCACATTGCCGAAATAAACCCGTTGTATTTTGCTCACGCTGTGCAAAACTAGGTATTATACCCAAAAGTTGCCTGTGTTCAAATCCAAAAAACTGTTTTCCGAAGTTTCAATAAAAAGGGATGAAACTTCAAAAATTAATTCGAAAACAAACCCCCTTTGATACCCGTCCATTTATAAATGTAGAATTAGAAAATAATCAGTAAACACTCAGTTATTGTACTACATTTATTGAGAATGAACACAACTCCTGTAAAATACAACTTACATGACCGACAGTGCCACTTCTTTTTATATTCCTTAGACTTCAGCGTATATTTAACACATATTTAGTGATACTTTAGTAACCGACCCCCATATTAAATTTTAGTCATTTCTATCAGCATCATTTTCGTCTGCATAATCCATTTGCAAAATCACTTCATCAGTAACACCATCAATATTATGGATATGTTGGCTGTTGTTGGTGACGTTTGGAGTGTGTAATGAATTCCAGTTGATGGGCCTGGTATAGCGTAAAACTCTTTGGAGGCTCCCTTTTGGGTGGTTAGACTAGTTTCAATCTCTTTTAGGAGTCTCTGGATCATCAAAATTAGGTGTATCCGAATCTGTAGGATTGCAATCACTTTCATTATCAGAAATATCATCAGCTGGTATGACGTCATACCACAGGTTATGTAAAAGTGTTTGAACTCCTGTATGTAATAGAACTATGTTAACTAATTGCTTAGGCCATCTTTTAAAGGGAAATGAGAACGAATGCGCAGTACTGTCTTCTTTTACGGTTATTAGTAGTTGCTTATAAGTATTTTCTGAAATTTTCTTACTTGTATTTATAGACTAAAAACTTTTAATGTTATATTTCGCATGTATGTGCAAGTTACACAATAAACTTGTATAAAAATTTTGCGTTTCTTCTTACTAACTAGTGTTGTTAGGTTAGGTTAGAAAATGCCTTCAATTAAGTATTGCTACATTTGCGGTAAAGTGGATATGGTCGGGCCGGCGAGAGGTGTCTTATTACTCATATAGTTAGTAATTTTGAATACCAACAAAACATCATCAATGTTCCTAGGTTAATTTCAAATTTAAGCCGCGCTGTCAAAATACGATGCGATTATACGAAACGAAATACGAAGAATAATTTGAGGTTAAATATCGACACACGTTTTTGCATTAAAAATATATAACAGACGTATTAAATCATAACCCGTCTTTCTTTAGGTGGGAACTTCGCACTAAGATAAAGGGAAACAGATCCATTTCACAGTAATAATTATATCCCCATTCTCGAGTCCGCCATGAGACACCTCTCCCCGGCGCTACTATAACACGCTATCTTTACATGAGTAATACAGTAATTTAAAAAAAAATGTTTCACGTATTAAAAATTTATATCTAGATTTCAAAGTGATAGAAATATTAAATCTGCATGGCTTCAAGCATATCACTTAAATGAATTAGATAATTTATCTAACATAAGATTATGATCTCGTCAGTTTAATTCTGACGATTTTATTGACTTAAATACAAGAAAGCATTGAGGGCGTTTCATTTTAAAAATTTGTTTTTCCAAGCCGAAAATTATGCAATGTTTTAACTTTTGTTGCTTCCTCACCAAGCACATCCGCCGTCAATGAAAAAGCCCACCCTCCGAGGCGATCTAATGTAGAAACTTAGGACACCCTTTAAATGTTAGCAATAACCCAGAACGTATTGTAATAATCAGGTAAATTTTCCATTATATTACGGCCACGTAGATGTTCTCTTAAACAACCAGTTTGTTAATGAAAGAATTCTTATACGTCATGGCCTGGTTAGAAACTGACTTGAAAATCTGTTACATACACAGAAGAATTCTATTTTTTATATTTTTAATGAATTTGAATATATGTGTATTTATAAAACCGAACAAATGATCTTATTTTTATTGCATTATAATGGAATTAGATAATAAATTTAAATGTCATTATGGTTTACTTTAAGGAATTTAAAACAGCTCCAAGACAGTTGTTTTTCTTCACATACAAGAATTGATAATGGGAGTAATATATTTTTAATGTGATTTAACTTCAATGAAATTGTTGCACAAAAATAAAAAATCAATTCAACTACGATATAATTAGACTGATTAGAAGAAATACAAGTAACAATGCAATTCCAAATTGTTTTGATTTCATTATTTCTCTGATAACACGGTGCTTGTTTTTTTCGATTTTAATTCAAAACACTACTAGCAAAAGAGGAATATTGATGAAATCGTATTATCAAAGATGTAATTGAAATTAAAAAGCCTCTTAATTGATAAAATAAAAACATGTTAATTGGCATATAGTTTCCCATTAATTGTGATTGAAATATAAAAAATCCTTTAACTCTATATATTATTGATAGGCACAAGTACCGCTAAAAATCGAATTAATATAAAAATGGCAGTTTTTCAATCAAAAATGAAAAACTAAATTCGTTTTCTTTTTTCAACGATGAAAATGAAAATTAAATTAAAAAAATCGATTTCTTTCTACTTTTTATATTTATTATTTATTATTATTCACAACAGAGTTAAAGATTTAACTAAGAGTAAACACGAAACACAAAATAATACTATATAGCTATAGTTTAATAACTAATATAAAATCCTTCATTTTCAATACAAGCCTGCATTCTTCGACGCATGCTACCCGTTAAAATTTGCCAAGGTTTCCAAAACGAAAACTTTCCCAAATCTTACGAACATGTAACATTAAAGCATCAACAGTCCTTTCGCGAATGCCATTGTAGTTATGATCGTTCCAATTCCTTACCATATCGGCGCAAAGGTTCTCGATTGGATTTAAATCTGGAGATTTACTGGGCCAATGCAACAATTATATATTGCCAGCATTTTCTGCGTGATCCGTCCATCACGTTCTTCTTCCGGGTATAAAATATTAATTGAAGGTAAAAGCAATACTTCTATATATCGAATGGAGTTAAACGCTGGCGGAGATACTTGCACCAATTCTCCAGGTCCAACGCTGCTCATCCATCCCCATACACCTGTGGACACATGCCCGCTTGTTGCTAACGGCCATAACCTATCTTTGATTATCGGGGCGCCATAAAGTGACTGGAGCATCTTGCGATGATGAGAACGTCTTTTTATCACAGAAAATCACCGTCGACCAATCTCTGTCCAAATTAGTATGACAGAAATTCAAACGCACAGCAGCATGCTCAGGAGAAAGTATAATCTTCCTAGCCGGTTTTCTTGAATGAATTCCATTTTCATGTAAACGTCTCGATATTGTCCATTGTGCTGCAATGGATTTGTAATCGCTCCTTAATTTGAACGCAGTGCCCTTCCAGGACGGTGAGTTAACAGTGATTTTTTTTCCGCCTTCTTCATATCGATCTCGCCATCTACTTACTTATCTTCTCTAAAATTACAAATAAAACTAGTCTTATACAAATTCAGTTAGAAAACGTGAAAAAAAAGCAAGCAAAAATAATATGATCAAACTATGTAGTATACATACTCAACAAAATTACTTACTGATAGGTTACATACATGGGACACTTTGTTTATTGAAAGTCCACTATTCAATAAACCAAGAATAATTCGCCTTTGCTGTAACGAACTATCCGTTTGCCATAAGTGACGGGGCATTTTTTCTTATTAAAATAAAGCTTCACAATATAGTTACCACAAAGTCAAGACGGGTTATAACTGAATATTTAATAATCAGATGTTCTCCTATTTATACCCTATTTTCACAAAGCAATTTTAAATTCTATTGTTACTTGTAGTAATTACATATAATTACTCGATTGATTTCGATTACATCCTAGATAATTTGGTAAGATAAATATTTGAATTGAATTGAAAAACGTTATAATTGCTAAATTAAAACTGGTTATTTGATATAAAATTTCCTAGGCTGGTATTCTTTAATTTACACATATCCCAACTGCTTTTCTAAGCAACCGGAAACTCTAAAAATGTGAAATTAGTTTTGTTATGAACGAATAAGTTCAAAAGTAAATTTGTAATTAAAAATTATTATTAATTTTATTAAATACATCAGTTCTACATACATAAAGACAAAATTTACATCGATTGGGGCTTGAATCTCGATGGATTAGTGGGTTAACGCGGTACTCTAGCAAAGTACAGGTCGTAGGTTCAAATCCTACTCGAGGTAAAGTTTTTATTTATGTATTTAATAAAATTAATAATAATTTTTAATTACATATTCACTTTTGAACTTATTCCATTAATATAAGTACATAATTTGATTGTAATCACGTTATATTTAGAATTTACATCAGTTCTACATAGATAAAGACAAAAGTCACATAAATTGGGGCTTGAATCGCGATGGCGCAGTTGGTTAGCACGGTACGCTAGCAAAGTACAAGTAATCGTACTCGAGGTAAACTTTTTACTTGCGTATTTAATAAAATTAATAATAATTTTTAATTCTAAATATGTCAATTTAGGTTTTTTTAGGAAATCGCAAAATGAAATATAATGCCCACTTATGGGAAATTGAATCCTAAAACTTTTATAAAAAAACAAATTTTTTGTACTGTAATTTAACGAATCCTTTTCAATTTAATGGCTCTATATCGCGCCCTGAGGGAGTTTGGACCTGCTTTGTGCAACCAAACAATAGGAAATCTACCTGACCAGTTTTTCATTTAAAGATGTACAAAATTTATGTGCATTTTTAAACTATTTCGAGGATGGGCTTTTTCATTGACGCCGGGTGTACGTCATAGACGTCGCAGAAGCAACTATAGATATTCAAAAGCAAATCTCGCAGGAGATTGAAGCAGAGAATGAATACTTAGAAATAAATGGCTTTCCTTTTTGCTTTAGTATTTTTTTTATTACTTTGTGGAACCTATTTGTAATTCTGTGTTACTCTTTCTTTAGCTCCATCTACACCGAGATATATCTCGGAAGTAGGTTGCCCTGATGTGAGTATACTTCGAAGAGCTAAAAGAGCCACTCGTCTTGCTAAAGTAACATTATTTAGAAAACACAAGCAAATAAGACGGCTTCAAGAATCAAATAGATATTATTATTATTATTATTATTTATTATTGCCATTTATTGAACACTAAATAAAGTTATTTACAAAACAGAGTTAAATTTAAAATTAGTGCACAAAAGGTTGAAGTTCGGTCTTGCCAAATGTGAAGATATTTGGCGACTGTTCTGCCACTTAAACCTAACAATAAAATTGTCATTACTGTCTGCTCATTAGGAGTTGGCGGAGACGAATTTTAAATTTATTAAATGGTAATAATTTTATCCTTTCAGGTATAGAATTATAATTTATCGCCATATTATAAGAGAAAGACCTTTTAAACATTTGTGATTTATGAGTAGGAATTAGAAGTAGATTTTTGTTTCTTAAATTGAAGTTGTGAATTTCTGATGAAAATTCGATTTTATTGTACAGATACAAGGGAGTTCTGGTATTAATTATTTTGTAGTATAAGCAAGTTGAATGCAAAACTCTTCTGTTGCCCATGTTAAGCCAGTCTATTTCATGGAGCTTGTAGTGGATTGACTCATGTTTTTTTAAGCCAAAAATAAACCTGAGGCAACAGTTTTGTATGCGTTGTATTCTTTTAGAGTCCAAACTATCAATACAAGGTCCATACACAGCATCACAAAAATTAAATTGGGACAGAATTAGTGTGTCACACAGTAGTGCTCTTGTGCCACTATTCAAAGGTTTACGTTTATTATAGAGTACTTTTAAGTTTATAACAGCTTTTTTAATGCAGTTGGATATACGTTTCTTAAATCTAAGCTTGGAATCAATTTCTAATCCAAGATTTCTACCCGTATCAGAGATTGTAATATCCACGTTTTTGATTCGAATAACGACATTATTTTTTATACGTTCCTTGGAGACTTCTTTACCAAAGAGTAAAAGTACCGTTTTATTTGCGTTAATTTTTAAATTGTGACACTCCGAGTATCTAACGAGGCAATTTACTTCTTGATTTATCAAACAGATCGCCGAGACAACGTCATTTTCAGAAAAACTATACTGTATTTGGGTATCGTCAGCGTATAAGTTATAACGGAAAAATTTTAAACAACTACCGAGATTACATGTATAAATAGTATACACTAGGGGACCCAGTGTTAATCCCTGGGGAACACCTGCATAAATGTCAAGTAATGACAATGCTTGATTGTTTGACATAACTCTCTGTTTGCTATTCGAAAGATAATTCTGTAGCGATAGCAGCATTATCGAATCCAACGAAGTGTAAAACAGCTAAGAGAGTTTCATGACATATTGTGTCAAATGCTTTCGAGTAATCTAACGTTATTAGTGCATTAACATGTTATTATCAGTTGCGGTAAAGATGTCGTCCGTGACATTTAGGAGAGCAGTCCCACAACTGTACCCGGGTCTGAATCCGGACTGAACACTAGGAAGGATTTTATATTCAAAAAGGTGAGTGTAAATTTGTTGAACCATCACTTTTTCGAATACTTTCGATAAAACGGGTAAAACACTGATAGTACGTAGATCTTTAAATGTCTCAGGACGATTGTTTTTGGGTATAGGGATTACATGAGCACATTTCCATAAATCAGGACATACATTATTAGAGAGACAGAAGTTAATTATATAAGTAATAACAGGAGTAGTACTGAGGCACTTGCGCCGCCATCTTGGATTTTGACGTCACAAGACCGCCCACGTGGGAGACCGCATTTTCCACCCTTATTTTTACTCGCTTACGTGTAGGACGTGTTTTTTCACCCCTATTTTTTACACACCCACGTGTGAGACCGTATTTTCAACCCTTTTTCATCCGTAATCTTTTTTTTATTAGCTTACATGGGAGACCTCATTTCCAACCCTTGATGGAATTTTCATCCCTAATTAAGAACCTTCTGATCTTTATTAGCTTACGCGGGGGCCGTATTTTCAACCCTAGAAAATTTTAACCCTAATTAAGGACCTTTTTGTCAGCTAGGTCTTTTTTGTGTTTGCTAACGTGAGGGTGGTATTTAGGGTTGGGGGCTGAACAGGGTCTTAGCTTAAAAAGCTGTATTTAGGGGCTGAACCGGCTCCTGGCTTGGCTTAGGGCTGTATTTAGGGCTGGGGGCTGGTCTAGGGATAAGTCTTAGGGCTGGGGGCTGGTCTAGGGATAAGTCTTAGGGTTGGACCTGAGGGCTGGACTAGGGTTGGTCTTACGGTTATTTTTGATGGTATTAAGGTCCTCTTGGTTGTAACCCCTGGAGGTTGCACACGCATACAATGTTGGAAATTGCATAAAGATTATTATCGATCCTATTGCTTTAAAATGGTCAAATGCTATTGGAGAAAACGTATTTTCTAATAAGGATGTAAGATAGCAGGTGTGTTAAGGATTGATCTTGCGTGGGAGAATTTGAATGACAGTAAAATTTAATTATAGAACACTTATTTTTATTGTAAATGTCATAATTTAAAAAATCCTCAGTGAACTATAAAAAAATTACTGACATTCCTAATAAAACAAATTTTTATTAAGTTAATTAATTACATAACAGTTTGTGTTTTCTAAAACGAATATTAAAACATAGTTTACCTGCATTGAAATATGTTTAATATCCATACGTCCGTTAAAATGTTGTACGTCTTAATATTTTTTAAAAGAAACTTAATGCTTGTGTTTTATAACTGTAATTAAAAATCTGTAAATAAATAGAAGGGTTAACACCACACTTATCAGTTCTGTAACGTTTTAAGGCATTGATTTACGAGTGATAGTTACTGTTTTGTGTTGCTTGTGTAATTAAACTTTCTAGATTGTATAAAAACCACCTATTGGTTTCCCCATAGTGTAAAATATACAAATAACCTTATTATCTTTATCACACTTTCTGCAACGTATTTACCTTTCTCTTAAAAATAAAATCGGTTTGAAAAATATTCATATTGTACACACGAACACACAAATTGTTTTATAAAAAACGTTACATGTTTTAAATTCCACAACAATATGTAGTAAGAAATCACTGTTCATGTTTACTTTTAACTAATTAAGGTGTAATTATATAACCTTGTTAAATATAATAGTCTAAAATTGATTACCAATATAATATAAATAATTTCTTTTTAAAAAACACTAAATCATAAATTTTATAACACGATTTTTACAAAAACACACATGCCGAATTAAAAAGAAAAAACAATGGGGTTATTTTGTTATTGCAGGGTTCTTGATTAAAACAATTAAAGCACTAAAAAACCTCTTTTATTTATCAGAATAGAATGGTTGGGTAACAGGCATTAAACAATATTTTAATTATCTCATCATTTAGAATTAAACATGTACTAAAATAGTTTTTTACAAAATCAATCATTGATAAACTATGTAATCTAAAATATAGAAACACTAAGACATAAAATCCACATACATCCGAATGATAGTCTTGTAGTATTGTTTTATTGTATACGAAGCATCGGGAATTCTTCTCTAGGAAACGTAAATGTTATCCTAGCGGTGGTCGTCCAAAGGAATTAAAATACTCTCCATTACCATTCTCGTCAATGTAGATAGCGGTCCAATGTTGATCTGGTTTGTTTGCAGGATCCGTGTTTACGATAATTGCACACGGTCGAGGTGCGTGTCTCGGTAGTTGATTAGAAGCACATACAAGCCGAAACACATTCTTCTTGTGGCTGAGGATCGATTTCAAGTATCTCAACACTTGTACCGCATACATCTTTGGAATTGGTATGCGTCCAGTCTTGCAGTAGTAATGCGTTTTCCAGTGCACACATAGGCTCAGTGATGTTATGGTTTAAGCAGCTATATGCTCTTGCTTCCTTTTTCAACTGTTTAATCGACGGGCAACCAGTCTCCTCCAGGTTTACTATTGGTTTGTTAAGAAACCTTAAAAACTGTTGTTTTTCACAGCCCTTAACGTGAATTTTGTTAAATGGGCGCAACACTCGCATCAGCTCCACACGGAAATTTTTGTAATGTACATGACCCCACCACCATTTCAGCCCATAATAATTATCCTCCATAAATTTTATCTGTCGTGACATGGATCCTGATATAAAGTAGCCTCGAGGTGGTTTTATTAGCATCAGCGATAAACGACCGTGATCTGTAACCACGGCAATTTCTTTCGGTATGAATTCGTTGTTAACACCACTAAACCCTTGTACGTCCAAGTATGCGTCCATCTTCTATCGGCTGCTGCTGTACACTGAAGTTTGCAGGTTAGAGCTTCCAGCCGAAGGGAGCCGTTTCTAACTAAATTCCAGTGCGTGCTAGCGTTTGCAGACAGGTCAGGTGTTAGGTCAAAGGCCATTAAACAGTAGCCGTTGGGATAATCACTTCTTGATGTATCGTTACCTTCATTCAAAAAATGAATACTTGTACCAGAGAATAAGGTGTGGTACGCTCTTACGTGTAAACCATTAGCTGTAAAGTCTGGTTGTAAGGCCTTCGAAGGAATTTGTTGTCCGTCAATATATAATGACATGTAGTTAATATTGCAGCTCCCTATTCCATGACCGCGTTGATAGGGCGCACCTCTGTAAATAGAGCCGATACCGTTACCGGCCTGATTCATGTAATATTGCTGATAAGGGCAAACCATTATTGTAGTTTCTTAAAGTGTTGCTTCAGGCACGACGTTCCAAACTCAAATGGCATTGCTGCACCCGTATCTGTTTTTATATTAATCTCGATGTTTTCAAATTCTAGTGTCATTACCGGTATGTAGTGTGCAGGCGAAAAAAACACATCTTTATGACCCCCGTAAGCATAGTTTTCTGAAGTAATATTTATTACACGCATAAGCGGAGACAAAACATCACCCACAATTGGTGGGAAAATACGGCCCCCGCGTAAGCTAATAAAGATCAGAAGGTCCTTAATTAGGGATGAAAATTTCATCAAGGGTTGGAAATAAGGTCTCCCACGTAAGCTAATAAAAAAAAATAATTAGGGATGAAAAAGGGTTGAAAATACAGTCTCACACGTGGGTGTGTAAAAAATAGGGGTGAAAAAACACGTCCTACACGTAAGCGAGTAAAAATAAGGGTGGAAAATGCGGTCTCCCACGTGGGCGGTCTTGTGACGTCAAAATCCAAGATGGCGGCGCAAGTGCCTCAGTACTACTAACAGGTAACACAACTGGACAGCACAATTCTAGCATTTGAACACTTATACCGTCGCAACCAGTAGCATTTGTTTTTATACTAATTATATGTTTTAAAATTATGGATTCTGGTACTGAACAAAAGTTAAATTTGGAGGTAAAATTGTGCATAAGATTGTTACTATAAAATTTTACAAGCTCAGTATCACTGTTAGAATTAGCTATACTAAGAAAATTAGAATTCATTTGATTCGTCTTGTAGATGGGCAGGTATTTCAGGACGATAAGGCTTATCATGGATATCTAATTTTTTGAGTTCTTTCCATAGAGCGAGTGTTGCGAACCCTGAATTCTAGATACGCCTTTTTCTCCTGATTTATGGCAAATGTCGTATAATTGCGTAGAGATTTATAAAATTCCCAATCTCCTTTCTTTTTGGTACGTTTAAATTTTTTATGCTTTTATCCCTGAGGGTCATCATAAGTTTTACGTTATCAGTTAACCAAGGGGCGAACGGTTTTAAAATTTTTACAGTTTTTACAGAGGTGTGTTTATCAAACAAAGTAAGAAGTGTGTCATTAAAAACCTTAACCTTATCATTAACATCGTTAACATCATATATTGTCTGCCAGTTAATGGATTCGAGATCAATTAAAAAATTTGGGTAAATAAAATCATTAAAACTACGATAGGTATAAAACTCCGTACGCTTTTTTAAAATATCACCTATGGGATAGTCGCAAAATATAAGACAAGTCTGAAATATGATGCATATCAATTACCCCACAGTTAACAAATTCAACATATTTATCTTGGACAATAATTAAGTCAATTAGTGTGGATGTATTTTTAGTTATTTTTGTAGGTTCCGATATTATTTGATTAAAACCAAATGCATCAAGGAGTGATTTAAATTGAGTATATTTGGGTTCACTAAGTTTAAACAAATCAATGTTAAAATCACCCAAAAACATGAATTCGTCAGTACTAGATAATAAAGAGCAAAAAGAATCCTCAAAAGCAGTTAAAAATTCCGCAAACTAAAATTCCTGTCTCCTGCATATGGTACCAACCGTTATAGTGGTGTTATTAATTTTAATTTTGACCCAAATCTGTGCAATAGCGTCAGATATAGGTTCAACATTTACAACAGAAAAGTTAATGCAGTTTTTAATATACATACCAACACCTCCACCATGTATCAGTACGTCTGTCTTTCCTGACAAATGTATATCCAGGAATTTACAACACGTAGTCCTGAACAGTACTAGAAAGCCAAGTTTCACTTACCCCAACCACATCATAACTTGCAGACACAATATGCTCCCTAAAGTCAGACAAGCAACTTAAAATAGACCTTACATTTAAATGGGAAATTTTTAAGATATTAGATATCATCGTACATTAAGGAAAACAATCTCATTTAACATAACCAAAAAATAACGGGAAGCATAATTACATTTTGTAGCAACTAAAATATCCTATTCCATTTAATAGAGATAATATATACATAGTATGGAAATTATTTCATCACTGAATATTATAGGACAGAAAAATTCAAAATTGAGGACAAAAAACAATTTATACAAATTCTAGCATAGCATAGCATTTAGAATTAAAAAAATGAGTTTATCCAAACGGACCAGCCATATATACATAGGTTATTCATAAATACAATTGATATAAGTACATAATAACATAAGTTATACGGAAATTATTTACATTTAAAATACATCCTTGAAGTCAGCAGGTGACTTAATAATAAACACCTTTAAAGAAAAGAATAAAATACCTAAAAGATGTAATTTTTCATCTTAAAAAAAACCTTATATCAAATGATACAGCCAGTAATTTATTGGTAAATATACATTATTATTATCTTTAGGGAAAATGATCACTCTTTGAGGAGTAGAACTTATAATATAAATTTAAAAATTATGTTTTATTTTCAGACCACCATTCCTCAGCAATTTAAGTCGATGTTAATGAGAAGGAAACATATGAATTATTCTCCAGATATACGAAGTTTTGCCTACAATTTTACTCATCAAACGCATACAACTATGTCAGAAGAATTTGGAAAAATCTACTACTACATCCAAGTACGATTAAGCAGTGGTATTATGTTATGAATGGACAATTAGTCAATTAGAGAACAAAGTTTTTTTTCAAATAAACAATTTTACGGGCAAATTGGTACGAAATAACGAAACCGTCTGTATTTTAAAGGCAGAATGTGAAAAGTTAATTAGATATATTGAATTATTAAAAGATACAAAAGATATTCAATTAATAAAAGAGTGCAGAAAAGCTGGTTTCTTAGGGATAATAATAAACCTCTCCAATATATTTGAACTATTTAATGTTATACAGCCGGACATGCAACAATTTTTAACTTTTAAATTATCGCAAGACGTTTATTAGTGTAACTAGAAGCAGAGGAGGATGCAATAATAATCATAATGCAAGGTAATTTGAATCGGCCTAAAAATGATTACTAATAAAACATGACATAACTCAATTTGAAAATGCAAATGTTTTAACAGTTGAGATTGAAATTTGAAATATATCTTCTGATAGGACACAACCAAGCCCCTTCTTTACCGTCTATATACGTTCTCCGATTAAATGTTTTCAGACCCGATGCCTTATATATAGGACGCTTATTTGGGTGGAAGTGTAAATCGACATAATTTAAGGTACTGGAGTGACGTAAATCCACACTGGATGCGTGAAAACCATACTCGAAGACCACAAAAATGAAATGTGTGGTCAGGTATAGTGGGTACTCTGTTAATTGGGACGTTTTTTATCGAAGGAAATTTAACGTCAGAGAAGTACGAAATGCTACTTAGAAATGAAATTGTACCTACACTGAGAAACTTGTTTGGAGCCAATTTTAATCAGATATGGTTTCAGCAAGATGGAGCTCCAGCTCATTTTGGTGTAAATGTTCGGCATTATTTAGAAGAGATATTTCCCGGACGATGGATTGATAGATGAGTTAGTATTGAACAGCCTCCACGTTCACATGATTCCAATCCTAAAGATTATTTTTATTGGGGATACTTGAAAAGTTCAGTTTACAAAACTGAACCAGCAAATCTTGCAGAGCTAAGGCAACGAATTATCGATTAATCTCGATTAATTTCTAGAAAATCATGGAGAAATGTGGTAGACGTATTCTACCATCGATTAGGGAACTGTCAACTCACAAATGGAGCACATTTTGAACACTTGACTAAGTAATCATTATGTTAAAAATGTTGTAATCTTTTCAGTTGCTACGCTTTAATGTAGTTAAAAATAGTTTGTATTAAAAACATTATTGAGACAATTAAGCGTTGCCAGACTTCTGTTTTATGTATTTAATACAGACTACATAAAATCATACGTGTTACATATGGTTGAACTTGTATTGAAGAGGAGATTCCATAATGACTACCTATACATATTTTAAAAAAACCAAAGTGACTAATAATATCAGTAAATCGGCAAATCTGGCAACATTGCAAATGTCCTAATTTTGTGAAATTCTACTGTTGCATTTATAGGTCTCCTAATGACAGCAACTTTCAAGACTTCTTCGATTACCTTAGTATGAAAGTTGACTATCTCCTGTCTCAGTTTCCATCTTGCGATATCTCATTTGTAGGCGATTTCAATATTCATAACTCTAATTGGCTTCAATTTTCATCTACTATAAATCCCGCTGGTCATAGTGCAGAAACATTTGCTATTTCATGTGATCTCACACAAACGATTTCTGAACCCACAAGAATCCCTGGTAACCCTAACCATACTACACATCTTCTAGATCTCTTTCTTACATCAAACCCTCTTGTTTATAAAACTTCCGTTCTTTCGCCTTTAGGTCTTTCCGACCGTTGTCTAATAAAAATCATTTCTACTGTACCTAATTCCACTGTTGTTCGCAAAACCGATAGAACCTTGTGGTGTTTTAAGTCAGCTCGATGGAGTGATTTACGGGATTTCTTTGCAACCTTTCCATGGCGTGAATATTGTTTTAAGTCATCCTCTTCTTCGGACATCGCTCTTTCAGTATCTGAAGTCATCCTCATGGGAATGGAGTTATACATTCCGAAAAAACAGTACCGTGTAGGTCATTCACGTTCCCAACCCTGGTTCAATAAGGCTTGTTCTGATGCAATATCTTTAAAAAATAAATGTTACATTAAATGGAAATCTAATAAATCGGTTGACACTCATGTAGAATACGTTGGTGCTAGAAATATCTGCAAAAGTGTCATCACTAAAACTAAAAAGTTGTTCGAACAACGAAAATGCAATGAACTAGCTACATCTCCTTTAGGCAGTTGTAAATTTTGGTCTTTAGCAAAAGCCATTAGTAAAAACTTTCGAACATCTTCATTTCCCCCCCCCTGACATCTATTGACGGATCGGTAGTTGCTGATTCTGTAGACAAAGTCAACGTTTTTGTGGATTTGTCTTAAAGAAATGTTCCCCCGAACTAGTACCAGTCCTATCTAAGCTCTATACGATCTCTATATCTTCTGGGGAATTCCCTTCATCATGGAAGTTAGCAAATGTTCAACCTATTCCCAAAAAAGGTGATAAGACCAATCCCTCAAATTACAGACCAATTGCCATCACTTCCATTTTGTCTAAAATCATGGAAAAAGCCATCAATCAGCAACTGCTCACGTTCCTTGAAACTAACAAACTCCTTAGTGACCACCAATATGGATTTAGGCAAAGTCGTTCAACAGGCGATCTTCTTTCATATGTGACCCAAGCTTGGAACAATACAGTAGAGCAGTCCGGTGAAACAGTTGTAGTCGCTTTAGATATCTCAAAGGTATTTGACCAAGTTTGGCATAAGTGTTTACTTGCCAAACTCACCTCGTTTGGGTTAAATGATACGCTCATCAACTGGGTTTCTAGTTTCCTTGATAAAAGACGAATACGTGTCGTAGTTGATGGCTTTTTTTCAAAAGAACTTAGCATTAACGCGGGCGTACCACAGGGATCCGTTATAGCGCCTACAATTTTTCTGCTGTACATAAACGACCTTATTTCTTCAACAACTAACCCCATCCATTGATTTGCTGACGATAGCACTCTTCACTGTAGTTCATCTCAGTCTACTCACAGTGATAATCCACCTTCTATGTCAAATCAAGAAATTAAAGCTGAAATGGCAAATTCAATGAACAAAGACATTCAACGTATTCTCGAATGGGGAAGCAATAATCTAGTTAAATTTAATGCTAACAAAACTCAGTGTTGCCTTATGTCCGCCAAAAAATATCGATCATTTCCAGTTGTAAGTATGAATGGCTCAGTTCTTAAGTTTTCAGACTCTATTACTCTGTTGGGTATGACTGTATCTTCAAATCTCTCATGGGTTGACCATCTTCTGTCAGCTACCAAAACAGCTGCTCGTAAAATAGGCTTTTTGTACAGATCTAAGCAGTACTTTACCTCTCGACAACTCCTTCTGCTGTATAAGGCCCAAATTCGGCCTCATCTGGAATATAATTCTCACCTTTGGGTCAGTGCTTCCCAATACGCTCTCGATATCGTTGATCGTATTCAAAAGAGAGCGATTAGGCTTATAAATGACCCGTCCTTAACTTCTCACATACAGTCCCTTGAGCATAGAAGGATGGTTTCAGTTCTTTCTTTGTATTATAGTTATTACAACGGCTATTGTGCTGGTGAATTACATTCTTTGATACCATCTCCCGCTATCTTTGCGAGAAACACTCGGTTCGCTCATTCACATCATCAGTATGCAGTACAAATCTCCACTTGTCGTACCAAACGGGCGCAATCCACATTTTTCTACACGGCTTCTAAACTCTGGAATGATCTCCCTAGTTCCTGTTTTCCTCTCACTTATGATATGAGAAAATTTAAGGTAGCTGTTCATAGGCATCTATTGGCAATTCATTATCGCTCTATCCATCCTCCTAAGTGTTCCTGAGTGCTTTAGCACGATAGGCCTGTTCAGGTCCACAATCATAAAAAAAAAAAATGTCAAATGTGGAATCTCCGTATTCCAAAATTGGCTTATCGCAAATTTTGTACACCTCGGACTAACAATTTACGAGGTAATTGGGCGTTTCCAGACTTTTGGTCCACTCTTATAAGTGTTATTAGAACCACTGCTGCAAATACACGACATCAACGAAATTATCGAAAAATCCCGAACCTGCGCATAATATAAATTCACATCGGTGCGTTCTATCGAACAGTACGACGTGTGATACGTTACAGAGTGGAGGTAAAATGGCGTCAAGTGATCCGGGTCCTTCGCGAAAAAAAACGCGTTGACAGTTTATGGGACCTAGCGAACGACGAAATAAATAAAATTCTAGAATGTCTAGATTCCGACGAAGAACCTTATTTTGATAGTGGAAGCAACTATGAACCGAGTGACAGTGAGGAGAGTAGGAAGACGAGATGGACGATATGTTGTTACCCGAAAATCCGAGTGTCAGCGAAACTGAAAGTGAGCCAAATCAGACAGCGGACAATAACATAGGCGAAAATATAGCAACAAAAGCGGCAAAGAAATCTTTAGACGAAAATTTTTCTATAAAGTGGACGAAGCGTCAGTTTATTCTTGTAATACATAACTTTGACGGCAAGAATTCTGGTATTTCTGTCAAGAGATTTTTCCCTTGACAGAAATGGATTATTTTCTTTTATTCATGATTAATGAGGTGGTGGAGATAATTGTAACGAAACTAATAAATATGCTTCAGAACAGACAAGATCAAATAAAAAAAATCATTTGGACACCAATTACGAAAGAACATTTCTTCAGTTTTATTGCCGTACTTTTCTACATGACGCTCGCCATAGAAAAAGTAAACTTGTCGAAAACTCCGATATTTGGAAAAGTGATGTCAAGAAACCGCTTTCAAATAACATTGCGTATGCTTCATTTTGCAGCTAATGCCCAACAAATTCAAGGCAACATCGATGACTAGTGAAAATATTTGAGCAGTCAGATGGAAAGACCGGAGGAAAGTTACCATGTTGACAACTTTTCACGAAGACCAAATTGTAAAGATCGAGCTTAACTTTACTAAAATTTTTTGTAATTAATTATTTTTTAATTGCCCTACAGTAATCAAGCTAGATAAAGTTGCTTAAAATTAAAACCCATTACAAAAGATCATTGCATCATAAATAATTAATTTTAATACCCTCCGACGTAGATATTAAGAAGCATAAAATGCTCTTACGTCCGAGAACCCTCAGCCAATCACAGGCAGAAGACCCCTGCATTGAAGCCGAATCCACCCACCGCGAATTAGCTATAAAAACCGCGGCGCTACCGGAAGAAATTCTACTCCTGCTACTCCGCGATTCCAACTTTTTTTCTACGTTCTGCGCACTCCGCTACTCCTGCTACTCTCGCGTCTCCGGAATTTAGAATCGAGAACCGAGATCCAGACCACGCACGCCTGCCGTAGTTAGTTTCGTTGTGTACGTCGCCGACCTGTCGATTACCGCATCCGTTCATCCTAAACCGTCGTGTATCTTTAGTCGCGTTACTTCGCCGCCGTCACCAGTAAATGAGCATTATACAATCAAACTGCTGGTTGAGATACGCTGACGTTAACAGCACGTAAGTTTTATTGCACCACTTTACTTAAACATTACACCAGACACTTAGAGAAACGACGGGCTGCAGAGCACGGAAGTTATCTAACCGTTCCAGTACACACACTAGAAGTATACGACAGGCTGTATAGCCTGAAGTTACCTTCTGTCAGCATACACACACCAGAAGTACACGACAGGCTGTAAAGCCTGAAGTCGCCTTCGGCACACATCACACAAATCAGGACGTTGCTACTTCGGGCTAACGCCCTGAAGTCATCTTCCATTTACTCCAGCGGCAAGAAGGGTACTCGCTCAAATTCTACCGTTCCACCAGGAGATCCCTTTGTACAGCAGTCGACGGGCTGGACGCAGAATCTTATAAAGGGCTCTCCATTAACCAGATATTAGACATACATTACACCTACAATACACCGACCAGATCCAGGAAAATTAGCAATACAAATAAGCGACGCCTTGACCTAGAGATAATCTCAAGGCCAGAAGCCGTATTCGTAGAGATCACCCGCGTGATCCTCTAGTTAAATAAAGACGAACCCGTGGTGCATCTACGTGATAAATTACATCAAACTTACTCCTGCGTCTCGCAAATCGCATATAAATTTCTTAGATATTCTTCTAATAATATTTCCTAATAAAGGAAATCCGGTAAGATAAACATTCCTGTATCGCGAGTATATTTTCCTGCAACGAAAAACTATCTATTATTTCGTTCCCGAAGGCCTGACTAATTTACCAGCATCCGAAGAGATTACGCCCATTATACGTGTAAATTCTCTCATATTAATCCCGAGAATAATCACTTACTTAAGACACCTGCAACAATTCTCGGAATTGTTCAGTTTAGTACACGCAGTCCTAAAAGGTCGTGTAAACTCGCCTCAGATTAATTCGTTTATAACAATTAATAAAAGAAGCAATCTTTTCGTAAAAGATCGTGATAAACTCCGTCTTCCCTGTATTTATTAGTTAGAATAAGTTTCGCTTCTACGAAAGTTATAAGCGTTTAACAAAAACCGACGTTTTCCTAATAATAAAGAATGAATACGTTTATTTCCGGGCATAATTAAATGTTAGATATTCATTTCATTACTGTAAATACGTTTTCCACTAAGTAAGCAATTCTGAGATCATCCTGATCAGTTAGGGTAGATAATCAAACGCGTACGTACAATTTGCATTTAAAATGTGCAAATATTAACCCGTCCTGTGTGAAGCATTTCAAGTACTGAGTTCATATCCAGTCAGTCTGGAAGCCAAATCACGTATAAGAATAGTCATGCGCACCAAGGTTACTTTAAATTATTGATTTTCTCTTTGACCTGCTTAAAGACATCAACGCGATTGTTGGCCCCGGCTTATCTAATACATAGAATATTATCCGCCACCTGATAAATACCAAGCCACTGTTTATAGGGCAGGCCTGAACGCTCGTAATAAACCAAATTAAATCGTCATTATTAGAATTTTTGGGTCATACCTCACTAGCATTTGAATTTATATTTCCACAGAAACGGCTCAGGATCCAATAATTTCCACTACCGGCCACGGGGGACCAGCCAAACGGGCGCTGCCAACCAGGACATCGCCGGTAACCTTAAATAAGATTTATGAAAATGTAAACTTTCACCATTAACACTCATAATAAAATACTTATCTTTTTTGGGATTTTTTAATGGTGTACTTTAAATTATACAATCTAAACGTTTCGATAACACTTACAGTTATCTTCGTCAGTAGTAATGTTTCTTAAAAATTGTTAAAGATGTAGTAAACAATTTTGTCAAATTTGAAAAATTATTATCAGGCTTATGTTTATGTTTTAATTTTTCAAATTTGACAAAATTGTTTACTACATCTTTAACAATTTTTAACAAACATTACTACTGACGAAGATAACTGTAAGTGTTATCGAAACGTTTAGATTGTATAATTTAAAGTACACCATTAAAAAATCCCAAAAAAGATAAGTATTTTATTAAATAAGATTTGTTTTTTGTTGTTAAAGTATTTTTGTTGTACTTATTCAAAGTGTACAGTGTTAAGCACCAAAATACGAACCACCCCCGTCTTGTTAAGACAAGACCCGATTTGAGCTAGACCGAGGAAAATTAAAATAAACCATTTTAATTCAATTACTGTAAAGCAAAAGGCATTTACAAAATGATACAGTTAAATAAGAAAGACCGGAAAACAGGGGAATTTGTGAGAAAACTACAACCAAAATGTGGGAGCAGTTGACAGGACAGGTATGATGCTGAGTTCTACAGAGTGCGTTTAGAAAAACTTTAAAATGGTACAAGAAACTGTTTTGTCACATTCTCGATCCTTGCGTTTTGAACTGCCATGCCATTATTACTGACTCAAAATCCAGAAAAGATAGCATTAGTAGACTTTCAATTGAACCTTACTCGACAGCTGCTTAAGAGGTAGATGATGTTAATTTTAATTTTACAAAAAATCTTTTATTACAGATATAATATTCCAAAAACTAGGCAGGTAAAGGTCATTACACTAAATCTTCAGCGTCTTACGGAGCGACATTTTCCCGCTACCATACTGAATAACAAAGTTCAGATTCATTGTTTGTTCACAATCCAAAACTCGCAACAAAAGAAGAGACGAGATTCCGAATATATGTGCATAGAATGCAACGTGGGATTGTGCGTTTCTCCCTGTTTTGGCGAATATCACACTAAGGACGTGTACTAAGAATAATGCTTATATTGATTTTCAATTTTCATTTTTTATTTTCAATTTTCAATTTTTTTAATAACTAGGAAGTTATATTTTTTAATTTTACGTTGTATAAATTTGTAGGTTAGTTTTAATGTACGTTTAAAATTTGCGGTAAGAAAAAGTAGGAAGTTTAACTAGGAAGCATGTGCACAACTTTACTTTTCCCCAGTAAGGAATAGGCAAGAAAATTTTCACATACACTTAATACGCGGTTGCCCATGTAGTTCTATTACATACACTGTGTCCACGGATTGAGTTCATTATAGGTGTAAATGACCAAAAATTTAGAATTTCAATACGATTTTTTTCAGATTCAGCCCTGCTACATGGGAAATGAATTTTCATCATATTTTTAATTCACGGCCGCCTTGGTGGTGGAGCAAAAACTATTTTCTTTGCAGGTAAAGTATCTTTTTTGTGTATCATAGAGCAAAATTTTATTAAGAAAAGCTGTTCAGAATCGAAAAGTAAATAAAAGTGCAAAATTTCAAATAATCGGCACAATTTCATGAAACCTTTATTTTTATTTATTGTCATCGATTAGATCTAGGAATCTATGCATACCACATTTCAAACAATACATTGTCATTTCTTTAGAAACAATGTTGATTGTCATTTTATAGTCAATTTTCAATAATACATATTTCAAAGTGTCATTCTGTTAGAATGATAACTATTCAAGAAAGAATTTATCTTGTAAAGTGCTATGGTATTGGGTATGTTTCGTACAGGTATACAATTCAGCTATTTAATGAAAAATATCCAGATGTACCCATTACGGTTAATGGAATAAAAAATTAATAAAGAAATTCGATGAGACGGGATCTGTTGAAGATAAAAAGAAAGCGAAAAAGGCATACCGTGAAGACGACGATACAGCTACTGCCTTACCTATACACTCATTGTTCGAAAATCTCAAGTTGAGTTACAAAGAAGAGCAGCGGAGGTTGGTTTTAGCAAAAGCCGCTTAAATAATATATTCAAAGAAAGCAAAATTGTTTCCGTTAAACCAAAATTTATTGACACTTTAAAAGCTTGTGAATATGACATTAGGATTTTTTTTGTGCAAACATTGGTGAAAAAATTATGGATGGCCATTTTTCTTCACTATAATATTTTATTTTCCGATGAAACAACGTTTACGACAAATGGAGTTGTTTCATCCCAAAACTGCCGATATGTCTTGGGTAGTATTTAATTGAACGGAAAATAATTTAGCAGCTTTAATTTGATCTGATACGTGTTTTTTTATAATAGAGCCTATGGTTTCTATAACTAAATTAACTGTATTATTTGAAAAAAATGTTAATGCACTTCTACGACCTCGTTTCATATTTTTGCTAGTACCGTAGAGTGGGGTTACTTGAAACGGTGGGGTAATTTGGAACAAAACTTCAACTTTTATATTTTTTTATAAAACTGGTAACAATGTGAATAATTATTATGTTGTGTGAACAGGTATACATTACTAGACGCATGTGCTTGAAGTCTCAGTTAAATGAAGTTATAAATATTTCCACACTTGTGTGTTCACCGAGCATAAACTAAAAGGTAACATTAATACAGAAAACTAACATTGAAAAACTTCTCTTAAAACATCTATTCACGTTTAGTCAATTTGTATGATATTTTGTAGGTTATGTATCTTATTTATTATCATTGAGAAACGGTCCCTTCACTTCCGCAATTCCAAGCTGTGTTGCCAAAACTTTTATATATTCCCTAATTTGTATACTTGACAAAATTGCACGAAAACATAGAAAACGTGCTCCAAGTTTTTAGAAATGGTTTTTTTATGATCCAAACATAGTATTTCTTGACAGAAAAATGCCAAGACACCATAAAAAAAATCCTGCAGGAAGAACGTATGCCAAATATTCTTCGGAAAGTCTAGCGGCAGCGGTAGAAGAAATAAAAAGTAAAACTATTTCTATGCGATAGGCCTCCAAAAAATACAAGATATCATTGGCTACGTTATCTCGATAAGTAGCCAATGAAAATTTGAAAGCTGTTGGCCGCCCGACAGTTCTAACAACATATGAGGAGGATTTGATTTTGGAAGGATTGTTTGTGGCTGCTGAATGGGTGTTTCCTCTTACGACCCAAGATTTACATTGTGTAATATATTCTTATTTTGAGGAATGTGGTAGAAGCGAGAATCGCTTTAAACAAAACAAACCTGGGAAGGACTGGGTGTATTATTTTCGCGAGAGACATCCAGAATTAGGAAATTTTTTTGGAGCAAACATCAAACGAAATCGAGCCCAAGTGTCTTCTGAAATGATTACAGAATATTTTCAAAATTTAAAAAAGAACTTGAGAGTATTGGGCGAGACGCCATTATAAACTATAACGAAAGTAACTTAACCTGGTCGTTCTAAAGTGTTGGTAAGAAAAGGGTCGAAATATGCAGAACGGTGTTTAGACACGTAGAAAATGAGTACTTCTATTGTTATAGCTTGTACTGCTAGTGGTAAATTATTACCTCCGTACGTTATATATAAAGCTGAACGTTTATACGACACTTGGGGAGAACATGGGCCTAAGAACGCACAATACAATCGAACCAAATCAGGCTGGCTGGATGCAAACGTGTTTGATGACTGTTTTACGACTGTAATACTCCCATATTTTAAAACTTTAGGACCAGGGCCCAATGTTATGATAGGCGACAACCTTTCCAGTCATCTTGCTCCAAAGAAATGTCAAGAACACAACACTAAATTCATCCTTTTGCCTGCTGACGCAACACAACTTTGTCGGCCTTTGGATGTATCTTCCTTTCGGCCGTTAAAAACTGCATGGAGAAAAACATGACTGAAGTGGAAATTATCGCACCAAGGAACCATTCCAAAGGTTCAATTTCCAGCTTTCTTAAGAGAAACTCTTGATGGCGTGGAACATGATCAAGAAGAAATAATAAGATCATGCGGAATTTATCCTTTGGATAAGCAACAGGTTTTAAAGAGGATTCCTGACCAGAACACAACAGCAGATGAATCCGATCTAGCTACTGCTTTAACAAAATAACTTACGACTATGCGATATGGAAATGAAGTTCAACATCAGCAGATCAAGAAAAAGACAAGACTAATAGTAGAAGCCGGAAAAAGTATTTCCGATCCAATTCAAGAAGTTAACTCGAAAACACTTCTGAATGACTCCCAATCTTTTGCTAGTTCGGTTTCTAAAGCAGAAATATCTTTACATGATTCAGTTGGTCCAGAAACCTTTTTTGATTTTGAAGAAACTAGTGATAATGAGAATATTGAAAATGGTATTCGCACACAAAGTCCAAGCCAAGAACAAGATGTTACAGTGGAGGTTGGTGGGTTTTTACTTGTAGCATTTACAATAGAAGGCAAGCCTCGTAAACAAAAGAAATATGTTGGGGAAGTGACAGAAATAATTGAAGACGGAAATCTGTTTTTGTAAATTTTTGCGTCCAGTAGGACTCTCCAAAACGATCTTTACCTATCCAAATGTAGAAGATATTGCGGACGTTGAACATTATCAAATCATTAAGTGTTTAGAATATCCTAATAAGGGAGAATGTAAAGTGTATTTTAAGAGTATCATTGATATTTAGATTAAGTTTTAAAAATCTGATTTTGTAGGATTAGTTTTTTATTTAAAGAAAGCATGCAGTTTATGTTTTTTTCTTACTTGTGTTTTAAAAAAAATATTCGTTAATAAATTTGTATTTTTCTATCTTTGTCTTTTATTTACACCAATAAAATGAATTAGAATAATCCTATTACTAATTTTTTGCCCATCTAGATTATAATTGTGAATATACATTAAAATACATACTCGTTCCAAGTTTCCGAATGGAGGGAAACTTGGAACACTCCGTATTTTCAAAAAAAAAATCTCTAGATTTTTAGATATGTTTTGATGATAACTGAAACTAGTTTTATAAACCTCTATACAGATTATGAATAACTTAAATTATTTGAAATGTTTTACAGTTTTCCGTAACTAACCATTAAATCTAAAAAGTGTTTCAAGTAGTCCCACTCTACGGTACTAGCTTCTGCTTTAGCTGTTTTGCTTTTATTTATAACGATAGTTAAATTTCTTTCAAAATAGCATCGTATTTACTCAATAAAATAATTAATTCTAAAAAGGTTTCGTGATCTAGATTTGAGTCAACCAAAGTATGTGCTGCTTCATTCCTTTTTCCTTTAAATCTTAGACCTATTTTTCCGATTACTTTAACGGCATCTATTATTCTTTCAATTACTTGTCTTCTCTTCTTAACCTGCTCCTTTCTAAGTGTTGTCTGTTTAGATCACACAACACTTTTTATGCCTTTATTTTTCACTTTCATAAAATAAGCTTGTTTGCAGTTAGAAATGCCGCCAATCGTTTAATCCCGTACAAAATGCACTTTGGTCCACTGACTTGCAAAACACTAAACACAAGAAACAAAAAAGTATTAATGTCATACGAAAACCACTTTCTTTGGGATTCATCTTCGGAATAAAATACTTTATTTGCTATAAAAGGTAATTTTACTTCCCTTTCATAGGGTTGCTGTGGACGAGTGTTAAGAAAAAATTCCATATCTTGGTCTTTAGGTTTATCAAAAAAATTAAATGAACTGTACCGCCACTAGGTGTGTGTACGTCAATATTTTCGCTAACTTTTTTAGAATCACTTCTAATTACTAAACTTAGAAGAGCTTGCACTTTGATCACAAAAAAAAATTGTCTAATTTCATACATTTTCTGCTTCTTCATACAAAAGTTTTCTTTTCACGTAATCTTTCAGCGCCTCCCTTGTGTTTTTTCTCACTCATGTTATTTATTAGCGCAGCAAAAGACACCACACAACGTAAAATGATAGCTGTAAAAGAACTGTTTATACTTTGAGGCACCGCGCCGTTATGTACGAAAAGACTAAAGTATACTAATACTCACTGGTTGGACAAGTTGTGTTAATCTGAAAACTGGTGATAATTTCTGCAAAATTCATTAAGAATTTTCACAAGAATTATATTCATATACTTTAAAAACGAACACTTGTTCTAGTATTGTTCAAGGATTAGGTCAAGTAATGGGTATTAACTAATTTCTGCTCCATATGAAAAAATAAAGTTGATGATGGTCTCTAATCGACGAAACGTCAGATTTTTTCTGTCACCAATCAATAGAGGATAAAAAGTGGCAATGGCAAAGTGTAATTTATGTTTTTATATCTGTTCAAATAAAAGAGATATAGCTAAAAATAGAAATTGTTGATTTTCAGTTTTTTTCGAATATTTTGAAAAATATTTGAGATAGCCTTGATTACAGAATGGCATTTTAGTGGGCTCAAAATTTTCTAAAACTTTCTCCATTTAATCGTCTTTCGATCTCTTATAGTTTCCAAGATAGCAATACTGCACAGACCAATTTTGGTCACACTGTATACTTGTAGGTAATGATATCCTTACGATTCTTTGCAAGTGGCAGCTATCAAATGGATGTTGAGTCTAATGTATTTCTTGCTGTAAGTCAGTCATCAGTGTCATGGTCCATTAATGAAATTATAGATGTTTAAAACACTCCACAAATCTCCAATGAGTGGTACGATTTCCAAGAAATATACAATAGCTGAATACACTAGGTACGTAATGAGTATCTATTAGTGACGATAAATACTTTATTTTTACAAGTTTTATATTAATATAATGATGTTTTAGATTTTATAATAAATTTGGGTTTCCTGGTATAATTGGTTTTGTTGATTGCACACATGTTGCAATTTTCCCTCCTAATACAGATGACAACATTTATCCGGAACACATTTATGGAAATCGAAAGGGTTATCATTCCATTAATGTTCAGTTAGTACGTATTGTTTCAAAACAAGGAAATAGCATAAGCCTTGGATTATAGGTATGTGATACTACTAAAATAATAATTAATGTAAATGCATGCTATCCTGGGTCAACTAATGATGCATTTATTTGGAATAATTCTAATGTGCAACAAATTTTGATCAATTTGTATAGGCAAGGACAGAATAGTTATTATGTCTTAGGTAAGTTGTATTATTCATGATTAATAGCTTGATAACTAAAATGAACTTTATAGGTGATTCTGTTTATCCACTACGTCCATGGTGTTTAACACTATTAGAGGATAACCCACAGCCAAATAGTCCTGAAGAGAGATACAACAATAATCATCTACTAGAACTAGAACTTTAATTGAAAGATGCAATGGATTATTAAAAATCCGATTCCGTTGTTTACTTAAACACCGCGTTTGACATTACTCTCCGTATGTAGCTTCTAAAATGATTAATTCTTGTACCGTTTTACACAACAGGTGTCTTATGCATAATGATCCTTTACCTGAAGAAGAGGAAGTTGATTTAGAAGTACTTGTAAATAATGATGATCGCATTGAACAGGAATCACAGAGAATTAATGCAGATCTTGCAGAAGCCCGACGAATGCGACGTCTCATTTTAAGTTATTTTATAAATTAGTTATTAAATGTCTACATTTATAATTCCTACTATTTTGACAATTATCATAGTCACTATTTTATAGTTTTAAACGCATTTAGCTTTGCGAAAAAAATAATTGACAATACTTTAAATTATTTATTATTTATTGTTATTATAATTATTTATTTCTTAAATTTTCTAATGCTACACCAATTTTTTCTAATATATTATATTGTTTTTCTAATAATTGAAGTTTCTTTGTATAATACTTTTCCTTTATTGCATTCTTCTCTTATTTAGCAGTGAGCTTGTAACAAACTTTTTACGTTTGTAATAAAATTTACGTTTTATTAGGCAACTTAACATGCATTGCGTGCAGCGTGTGTTGCATATCTAGTTGCATAAAGACATGCATTTAATTGTTTTAATTAAAACTCGTACGCATAGCGTTCGCACATCAGTTTGAGAGTAGTTCATGCGAGATTTTGAAGGTGGATGTGGCATCCATGTTGCTCTGTTAAATTTTTTTATTAAGTGCTATAAATTTTATTTTTTTACTTTCACGTTTACGTTTTATGTTTTACTTTACACGTTTAAACACATCTACGCCATTAAATATTTTACTGTTAATCTAAGTTACGGTATTAGTACGATTGATCAAGAGTGAAATTTATTCATTTGGGAATTATTAAGCGTACAAATCCAGATTTATTTCAACCCTGAAGTAATATTACGCAACAGTTACCAAAACGCTGACACATCATGTATCCATTTCGTTATCTACAGAGTGACCAAGATTTAGGTATTCTGACTCCATGAATTACTCACAATATTAAATAATAATTATTCATTAGGTTATAACGTTACTAACATTAGCAACAAGATATTTCTGTTTATAATTAAATATAGGTTGTGTTAATAAAACTTGTAGAAATTTTTTTTAACTTTATTGTATAATGGTTTACGTGTTTATACCACATTTAAAAACAAGTTGGCGTCCGAGTATTTAACAATTAGTTTCAGGAAGAATCAACCCCGATTTTAAACCGAGCATATCTAGGTACATGTAAATATTTTTTGTTAATAAGGCAAATAGATAATTTTATGAACACGGCCCACTTTAATCTACGATTGAGCAAAAGACACCAAATCTTCTTGTTATTACCCAAACTGTTAAGCAGCTAAAATTTGTAGCCATGGGTGTAGAAGTATACGTATAGAAATTTAGGATTACACTTACTAGCTTCAATACTATTTGAGAGTCGTTGAGTAGCAACTTAACATTTTTTTTAAATTTGGACTTCCTTTTAGAGAATGAAGTCCCTGACACTTTTATGTTCCACGAGAGGTAATTTTTCGATGATTGCATTGCTGAAGTGAGCCTCTGACTGTTCTGGCCTTTGAAGAGGTTCTTCAAATGAAACCTCCATCTCTCCAAAATCCTATAACAAAATAAAATAATAATTATATAATAAATAAAACTCACAAACTGTACTTACATATTCAAACTGAGTGGATGACTCAAAAATGTTGCTGTCTCCATCAGTTTCAGTGGGACAAATTAATTCTAAAATTTCAATCTTCGATGGTGTCAATGTATTATCCAGCGGTTTTCCACCTCCAGTCCCACATGCGTACTTTGACATTTTGTATTTCTTTGCCTTTGTCTTTGTACGCATATCATGCCGTGCCTAGTGTAAAGAACATAACATATTATGTACTAACTATGTTACTACTGTTTTATAACATACTTTCCTCCATTGCCGCCTATTTCTTTTGCTCCTGGGATTGCATTGTGTTTCCGCGAAACTTTGCCACAGTGTTTGTGCATCTTTAAAAGTAAAGTTACTTGTGACCTTTCCAGAAACTATGGTACGTTTTTTTAAGTTCTATCAAAGTAGTTTTCTGCGTAGCACTTATATTACCCGCTCTTGCAGACAACTCAAATTTATCTACCACGATCTTACTAAAAATTAATAAATTACTTAACCTACACTTTATCACTAATCAGGAAATTATGTTCAAATATATTCTTACAAAACTACACAAATAATAAAAAATTAAAGATAATTTAAAATTAAAATACAAATATTAGGTTAGAAAAAACACGTTTTGTGAGCAAAGCCAACGCAAAAAGTAAAAGACCCTACGCAAATCCTTATTTCTTATTGGTAAGTACTTGTAAGTGTACGAAGTAAGACGTGACATACGGCAACGTACACGAAGAATAGTTTAATATTTCGTATGCAGTTGGAAAATAGGAAATCAATACATTTGATTTTCGTATGCGAATTTTTTTACACGAACGCGGTAGTATGCGAATTGCAACCTACAACTTCAAGAATTGACCCCCTGTCGTGTCAGTGGTTAGCGACGTTAGCTTAGGGAAAGGAAAAGGGCCATGCATTTCATTCCCTCCCGATGGCGGAGGGCGGGTTGCTTGAGCTTTCCGAGCTCCTTCAGCCACAATCATGGATTCCCAGCATACATACATACATTACGTATATATGCATGGTGGAATTCAGGATAGGCGTGGTAAGGATAGAATCGGATGGAATGGAGTTAGGGTTCTGAGGGGGAAAATACTACCCCAGTATTCGTCTGTAGCCGCACATGGTGTGCATATACGCAGTGACCGTGCCGCTACATGTGTATGAGGAAAACCCCCTGAAAAAACCTCATACAAGGTAATTTTATTCGTTCTCAAATAGGTTGTTTGTTGATATGGAGCGTGTGAAAAAAATGATTGAACTTCGATAGCTCACTGTAGCTGGCTCGAGCTACTTCTTTCTTTTTCCACTCATGTATTTGTAATGTACACTTATGTGGAGATTGTAACACCATTCAATTTTTTTACACTATTTATTAATAACACATACTTTAACAAAAGAGACATATATACATGTATAACTTAAAACTAAAGGTATAAAACATTTGAAAGTTACACGTCTTGCGGGTAAACAAAAAGAAGGTAAAGTGAAGCGTTTCCTCTTTTTTCTTTTAGGGTGGCAAGTAGAGGGGAACTCTAACCGGTAATTCCCACCCAAATTATTCAAACAATTAATGCTAAATTTCTTAACTAAGTTAGGTATATATATATATATATATATATATATATATATATATATATATATATATATATATATATATGTACACGAACTCTAAAATAATGAAAAATGTAAAAAACTAAAAATATAAATTAACAAGATAGGTAATCATTGCGAAATTCTGTTGCGCAGTTTTTTTCATTATAAACAATAAACAGAACTATATTCCTCCTTGTATTACCAGTTAAAATTAACTATCATGGGTCAGCGTTTTCTCAAAATTACGTTTTAGTAACGTAATATAGAATTTATAACACCTATACATAGTTATAACTTTTAATTGCTTCGTATACGTCATACCTCCAAAACAGAGTACACTTTCACAGCGTGTTTTTGTTGTTAAAATTGCTTTTTAGTTTAAAATGTATTTTTCGTATACAATCACCAATCGGATCATGGCTAACCTTTTAATGTACGAAAATCGCTAAATTTAAGGACCATAACTTTAAAATTAAAACCTCACATGAAGTTATAAGTACCTACTCGTTACGTGTAAAACGAGAACTTTAATACAAAATGAATTAACCTTCATGTCTTAAAGTTTTAAAGTAGGATTATGGTTTTTAAGTGATTACTAAACCGAAAGGAATGCTTCATTACTACCACACATCGCAAGTTATTGAGTAAATTTAATGCATTTTAATTTCAAGAATAAAAAATACCTTCTGCCTTCTGGTATCGGAGCATACAATTAAAGATTTTTGAAAATAAACATAATCCATCGTTTTAGTTTTCACCCCGGGCACACGGTCCCGGTCAACAAAAGGATGCCTTCTCAGATGGTACAATAGAACTTAAAAGTGTTGGGGCGGGCCATTCAAAAAATCGTATAAATATTTTCTTTAACTCGATGCAAAGGGTTAAGAGTTCGCCAACTTTGGCTCTATCTGACGTGTGTCGAGAGACTCAATTGTTGACGGCGCAGCGGTCCACCGGGGTTTCGCCGGCGGGCTCCTGGTTATTATTATTTTTCGATTCTGAACAGCTTTTCTTAATAAAATGTTGTTCTATGTTACACAAAAAAGGTACTTTACCTGCAAAGAAAAATAGTTTTAGCTCCACCACCAAGGCGACTTTGAATTTAAAAAATTAAAAATATGATGGAAATTCATTTCCAATGAAGCAGAGCTGAATCTGAAAATAATATTTTTGAAATTCTACAATTTTTGGTCATTTACACTTATAAGGAACTCGATCCGTGGATACAAGAGTATGTTTGAACTTTTTCAAAACTCATTGTACGCAACACACTTTAGTACAATATTTCATCATATCCTGCTGCTTTAAAGTATATTACAAAAATGAATAAAATGAAAACAAACAACCGAAAAGAAGTTGTAGGAAACTTACAAATGCTTTAAATTTAGTTCATTTCAATTATGCAACAAACTGTAAAATCTATTGCTTTCAAATAATTCAACTGTACTCGCGGATTGTGAATAGGTACCTATATAGTAACTAGGTTTATACATCACAATTTCTACTTTTCCGAGTGGTGAAGTTTACGGTATCTCACAATAATGAGAGAGTATTACACTTTGTTTTACAGTTATTGATATTTCTATTATATACGAAGTTTGAAATGATTAACCGCATAAAATTTTCATTATGGTTCCAAAGTTTGTTTACACTTACAAAAGTAGAGCTACACAAAAGTATATCCAATTCAAGCTAAAGTTAATATCGGATTACAGTGAAAGTTCTGCTGTGTCGAAGATACAAGTTTAATTTGATCTAGCCTTAAATATGTTATCAGATTAATTTACATTACTACATTTCCCTTAAACTAATTTAAACGTTCAATTAGCTCATCTCACCACTCATTACTCATTATTTTAGTATAACGGAATTTCAGTGGCAAGGTCATAGATGTTAATTTGTATTTATTCAATGCATACAGTCATTACGTGTTGTATTTATACAAAAACAAAGACGCTTTGAAGGATAGTTACATGATGTAATTGTTGCCCTTAAATTATTCCCTATACCTTCACATCAGGTAGTTCATAAGTCATGGTATGCATTTGCTTTGACGTTCAGTAACAAAATTCTACAAAGGACTGAGTATCCCTTCGGAATTCACATTTCAATTTAGTTTTGTACCTCCATAAAGTGCTGAAGCCGTAAATTAATAACAAAATTATAAAATGTCTACTGATAATAATATATTCTAATACAAATTACGAAAAGGAGACTAATCGGAATACGAATCCGTAACTTGATACATTTTACAGCGAGGTCCTAGTGATTTGTGCATCAACGGTTATAAACTAGAAAAAAAGAAAATTTTTGATGTGTGATTGTAAATTTATCAATTATAAAATGTACTATTACAAATTTAGTCATCACTCGTCAATTACTTATCTATTAATAATGAAGTAAAAGTTTTGGATCTCTTACATAAGTTGTGATACGATTATTAATCTATTATGTCTATGGCATGAAGTTTTAAACGTCCATCTGACGTAGATTCTGTTTTTGTTTTTACAATGTTGCCTATTTTCGTTATGAATGTATTAAAAAAGAGGACGCATAATTATCAGGGACGATCCGAAGACCTTACCGTCAGGGGGGCGTTGTGCTAAAGTTGCCGACTGAGACTAGGTACGTATAGTATTAATTGAAAAAATTGTAATAATTCATAGTTGTTAAAAAAATTGTGTAACAAGTTTTTTTACCAACTTTAGCTTGCTGAAACTTCTTTCACTAGAAGCAGATGACACCGGTAATGATAAAATATAATTGAATAGAATTGCAGTTAGTTTTACATATCTTTCAAGAGGTTTTAAACACTGCACAATATTTTAAAAGGTAGTCCATGACTCAGCTCTTAGTTTTTCGACAAAAATTTCCATTTAGACTTTTATTGGATCTTTGTCCAAGTTTTTGTTTAACTAAATTTAGTACATCTGATATTAAATTGTCATCTACTTTTTCCTCTGGATTTAATAATGATTTTACAAGACGAATAAATGGCTGAGTTTTCGTTAAGGTTGTACATAAAATGAACGAATGAATAACAAACTTTGATGCAAAGTCTTGAGTAGCTTGAATTAATTTGTTCACATCAACATCATTTAACAAATTCTTTAAAACTTGTACATTTTTCGTCTAGCAAATAAACTGCATCTATGACATTAATATCCTCTTTTTCAAATTACTCGGTTAAAATTTTCATTTTATGCATTAAGTTTTTCATAAATAATAGGAAACATAAAGTCAGAGCTCTTCATTTTTGTTACTAATCCAAATATTTTTCGTTTCATTCTATTTGGTACCGTTTTGTCGTTATAGATTTGGTCAAGTGAAATTAAAATAGCTTCAAAAGATATCCAAACTGCTTTAACCGATTCAGCCTTTGCTGTCCATCTTGTTTTGGAAACTCTTCTAAGTGCTAAAGCCCTTTCTACATTAGTAATTTGTTCTGTAAATATTTTATATTGTTTTGTGCTGTCTGTAAAGAAAACGTATACTTCTTCTAAAATGTTAAAAAGGTTGCTAGCCATAGTACTTGCTTTGGTACTATTTTCTACAAAAATCTTAACTTTATGTCCCCAACAAGGAAAGTAAATGACTTCATGTTCTGCTAAATCACTAATATGCTTTGGTACACCTTAATAAGTACCAGACATAGCGGGAGCGCAGTCTGTGAAGCAAGATTTTCAATTGGTAATTCATTTTTGATTAAAAGTGAAAATATTTTAGTAGCAAGCCCTCTTCCTGTTTTATTAGGAGCTTCAACTATTTCAATTAATCGCTCATGTGGCTTAAGATTTTGATATACCGAACTACTCAAGATACACTTATGCGATGAACATAATCGAAAAAAAAAAATTGGAATCCTTAATATCTTTACATATATTTGAACGAACTAGCAAACGTAGAACTTAACTTAACCTTCACGCCATTCCCTTGCGGGGTAGGCAAAACAATCGCTGCTCCTTATTTATTTTTCATTTACAGTTTTTATCCATGCTTTCCTATCTCCGCATAACTCCCTAGCTTCCGCAAGAATCGTACGTTGTCTCCGACACGCCCTTTTATTTTTAAAACTCCTTATCTTTCTTTCCTTTATCATACATTCTACTACCATCAGCCAAGTTTTACGCGGCCTCCCAGGCCCGGTCTTACCTCTAACCTCACCCACATATATTTGTGTCGTTAAGCTTGCGTTGTTCATTCTCTCAATGTGACCAAATCAACATAATGTACTACTTTTATATCTATCCATTATCGTCCTTTCCTCGCCACACTCCTTCGTTATGCACTCATTGTCCCTTCTCGTTTTACCACATGCGCTTCTCAGGAATCTCATACGCACAGCATTTATTTTTCTTTCTTGCTATTTTTGACGTACCCATGTCTCACTTCCGTACAGTACTGATGGGACAAATACGCCATTATAAACTGCTCGTTTCGCAGCTAGGCTCATGTTCTCGTTTCTCATTATCGTCCACATACTTCCAATCACTTTTCTTCCAGCAATGACCCTTCGTCCAACGTCGCCCTCCATTGTACCATATGTAGTAAACATTTTAGCCAGATATACCAGCTCATCCACTTGCTCCACAATTTCACCTTGCAGAGTAAATGCTCTGCTCTCCTTTCCACCGTGCCGATTGAACACCACAATCATAGTTTTGTTCACGTTTACCTTTAGGTCCATGCTCTCACAGACTGTCTGAAATTTCCACAGAGCGGATTGTAGCTCATCCGCACTGTCACTTAATAAAACTGTGTCATCTGCATACTCCAGAAGTAATACATTTACGTCACTAACCATTACACCCTTTGTATCGGTACATGCTTGTCTAACACATTTATCCATGTATATATTGAGTAACCACGGTGACACTACATAGCCTTGTCGCACTCCTTGCTCAATATTAAAGTATTCACTCACACCTCCTCTCACCCTAACACATGCGCGACTACCGTTGCATACTGCCCTTATTCCCTTTATTAGACCTTTATTTACGCCATATTCATTTAATATTTCTCACAGCTTCTCCATATTCACTCTGTCGTATGCTTTCTCCAGATCTACAAACGCACAGTACAGCTTCCTTTTTACACATAAAACACTTTTCGATCACTTGCTGGAGAACAACCATCTGATCGACGCATCCTCTACCTAGCATGATGCCAACCTGCACATCCCAAATCATAGTTTGTGTTTCTCGTACTCTATCAATCAGTGTTCTTCCAAATACTTTACCAGGCACGCTGAGCAAACTTATTCCTCTGTAGTTCTTACAATCACTCTTGTTCCCCTTACCCTTATACAGTGGTACAATGATCGCACTCTTCCAATCCATCGGCACTTTTCCACACATAAGGCATACATTGAAATTCACACATTCTTCGTATAAGCTTTGCACCCCCATACTTTAGCATTTCACTATTGATTTCATTTACGCCTGCTCCCTTTCCGTTTTTCAACCTCCCTACCGTTTTTTCTACCTCATTTATCCTAATATCCTTCTCGGTTTCTTTCACCATTCCTTCTACATTCTCCTTATTTAACCCTTCAGTCTCACTTTCCTCACTACTGTACCCGCTTTCCGAAATATTCTTGGCAGCATTTCCTCACTTCGTTCCATACTATTTCGTTGCTCATATTTATCACTCCTGTAGCGTTATGTTTTGGGGCACGTTTTGTATTTTGGACCCATTTCAAGAAGAATTTTTTGTTTCCCTCAAAATCGTTCTACATTTTCTCTCCTTCCACAGCCATCACTTCCTCTTTACTTATTCTCACTGATTCCTTCGCTTCTTTGTTTCTTAATCTGTACACTTCATGCAATCGATTTTTCTCAGTCTCATTTTTTGCAGCAATCATTGCCATGTACGCATCTTTTTTCTTACATACTGCCTTTTTTACCGCCTTATTCCAACAAGCACAATTTTTCTGTCTACCTACAGTCGCTCTTCCACATATCTGCACGGTACAGTTGACAACACAGTTGTTCAGGCTTATCCATGCACTTTTAACGTCAGTAGATTGCAGAAATTGATAAAAGTTTCCCGAAGTGTTATCGATACCTCTGAATGCAAGTGTTTGTCTAGATAATGTGCGAGCAATATCAAAGAAGATATTAATAATTTTTTGGTTATATAGCTTTTCCTGTTCGCATCGAATAAGTTTCTCCCTATTCCCTTTATCGAAAAGTTCGTCAACATGTTTCTTTGGACCCACAATGTTGCATTAATCTGTTAAGGCAGCCTTATGAGCATAAGAGGAAAACTGTTCTGCTAATTTTCCTTTTTTAGAAGTACTCCTTCCAGGTCCATTTGGAAATAAAGAACAGATTAAACAGAACGCAGCGTCTTTAAAAAGACTTTACTCTAAATGGAGATATTCTACACGGTGGCCCATTAGTGCGAGGAAGTCCAATATCTCGTTAAATATACCACATGTAACAAAATGTTTCAAATAGAAGTTGTAGCAATTGCAAAATTGCACATTTGTAAAATAGTTTCAGGTATACAGGGTGCTCTGATTAGTAGAGGCATTTTAACTACTTTTTTTAATGGCATCCGGTAGTCTGTTTTTATATGATCGAACTCACCATAGCGATCTACATACGTCACTATATTTTCTCGGGAAAATTTTGCCGCGTTGCCAAGTTATTGCCAAAAATATGAAAATTTACTGAAAATCGCTTCATCATAATTGAATTACATAACAGTTTACTAATTACATCTTAAGCACAATGTTTGTATAGTTCCAAAGATAAAGAGTATAAAACGCACGGGACAAAAGAAAATATTTTTTCATACACAGTGTGTTTATTATAAAGGCACAAAGTCATCACACTTTAACGGGTCAAAACTTAATTTTTTTTTATGGAACACCCTATATATTATTCCATGCTTTTGTAAAGCTACTAAATCCCTTCAATTTATGTATACACCATATGATCTCCACAACTAGCATGTTTGGAGAAATGATCCGTTTAATGAAAATTTTACGCTTGTACAATTTCATACTTTCGAATGGAATACCCTGGAGGTATAATATTCCATAGTTTAAAAAATTTCTAAATCTACTTGATCTATCTTAATAACTATGACCTTTAAAACTATTATTTTTTCAGAAATTGTCAGTTTAATGGAAATCTTATTCATTTTATTTTTATCAAGTAGGCTGGTAGTTTGACATTTTAAGATTTCGTTATTATTACTGTCAAGAATAAATATTTTAGTGTCTCATGTACTTCGTGTAAAATACTTTGCGAATATGAATTTTGACACTCAAGAGTTGATAGATACGATTTTTGTTTTTGGGCGAAAGTCACAAAAATTGTTTATTAGCCTCAAGATTATACCATCAAAAATATCCACTTAGAAGGCAGCGTAGAAAAGAAGCATTTGAAAGTGTATGGTTAAGGTTTACACAAACTGGAAATGCTGCGTATCCAAATAGCGAAAGAATCCTAACATTTCGGCTAGAGACATTTCAAATCAGAGCGACATAAGTCGTACTGTTGTCCATCGAATTCTGAGCACAAACAAAATGCGTACATACCACATTCAAAGGATGCAGGATTTTGAAAAAAGAATAAGCTTTTGTAAATGGGCTTCAGAAAAAATTGAACGGAACAGGTGTATGAAACAACAATTTATCTTGTCCCATATATTTTATTCACTCCTTGTCTTTGTAACTATACAAACATTTTACTTAAGATGTTATTAGTAAACTGTTGTGTAATTCATTTATGATGAAGCGATTTTCAGTAAATTTTCATATCGTTCGCAATAACTTGGCAAAGCGGCAAAATTTTCTCGAGAAAATATAGTGACGTATGTAGATTCATATGGTGAGTTCGATCATGTAAAAACATACTACCGATGCCATTTAAAAAAAAATCTCGTTAAAATTCCTCTACTAATCAGAGCACCCTGTATACGTGAAACTATTTTACAAATGCGCAATACTGCAATTGCTACAACTATTTGAAACATTTTTTTACATGTGGTATATTTAACGAAATATTGGACTTCCTCACACTAATGGGCCACCCTGTATACGAGTATACCAGCGACTTGAAAAACTGTTCTGCTTCTTTTTCACTATGCTTGGATTTTTCGGAAATTTGGATAGTTTGGCCCTAAGTCAATAATAAATTGTCTCTGATTAAATGTCAATACTTCATCTCTCTGGGCTGGACCATGTTCAATTTGCGGTTGGTTAACGCGCTTTTCTACTATTGAATTTAAAACTTCTTCGGCTTTAGATGTAAAAATTTTAATTTCTTTTGTAATATTAATGTCTTCCTGTAAAAAAACGTTCCACATCAGGCGTTTCTGAGTTTTTAAACGTTTCTAATAAATAATTAGCCCCATTTAAATTTTTTGTCACAAAAGACAGCTGAGCAACGCATTTAGCCGAGTTACTAGATTTAATTAAAAAAAAATTACTCAAATTTTCACGAACATTCTTTAACTTACATTTCAAGTTTCATCTTGTTCTTTAAGTTCATTTTAACGGAAAATTACTGGGCCATCAGTCTTTTCAGCCAATTCTAAATTAGTCTAAAAATTGGAAACTAAACAGCACAAAGTAAAAACCAAACAAATTTATTTTTAATTGAAATAAATAAAACTAGTCCTTTCAAGTTCTTGTAAATAAAAAATATGTAGCTGTAATGAGCCACAAAAATGAGTAAGATGAATAAATTTTTATTAATTTAAAATTATGCTAATAATAATTTATATAGTAGTGATTACGAGAGCTCGAGTGTGACTCATTGCTTAAAAGCATTTGAATGAAATAATAGAAAACGTATAGTTCTTTTTAATAAAAATTAATGGGCGTGTTTTTTATTTACACTAATAGCTGGAGTAAAGTCTGTTCGAACATTTAGAAATTTACTCGAACTACTATAATATATGTGTGAAAATAGTATAATAAATAAATTGATTGTAAAAATCTTCTCATAACAAATCGTTAAACTAACTCGAGATACAACCCATTCACCAAAAATAGTGCCTTTGTCCCAGTTTAAAGTGGGCCGATTCAATCTTTTGATTTGCTTAATTACCACAAATTTCCACTTAACATCAATATGGAAACTGCCATGTAACACTAATACAAAAGATCTCGGACGCCAAGTTATTTTTTAATTATGCTCGGAATAACTAAACCGAAGTTTACAATAAGAATTTTACGAAAATGTAAAAAATAAAAAATATACTATGTTTATTAACAGTTAAATTAGAATTATACAAAATATATCTTAAAAACTAGTTATAGACTTGAATTACTAAATAATGGTTATAAATACCTGTTCGAAACTTTTTGTAAACAAACTTTTTAATATCGTCTGGTATCTAAACGATTACGGAAATGTAAACCAAAGGTGATGTCATCTTTGCACCAATATTCCGCAATATCTTGAAATAACAATGCTGTACGTTGTAAACCTCACCAAACTGGAATTTTATTTTTTATAAATTTCTCTTCATGAAATTTTGAATCCAATGTTTATTGCATTCTCTCGAAATTCAGATAAAAATTGGGATCTACATTTAGATCTCCATTAAAAGCAAAACGCAATCATAAAATGAAACCGTACGTAAAAGTAAAATTAAATGCGTACTTAAAAGTGGTAAAATTAAAGTGTCAAAGTAAAAAATGAAAGTAAAATAAAAGTGCCTGCAAAAAGCAAATCTTTTTGATTTTAATATAATGCGTTAAGTATATCTTACCATTCAATCAATGGCACTTTTCACAAAATTTAGGTGAAAACCCAAAAAAATGGCTTCCTGCATCTAACAGCGTACCACAAGAAGTGAAAAAATGGACGCTTAGGAAGTCGGATGATGATGCGTTGCGCGAAAATATGAGCAGGAAAAAAATTATTTAAAGAAGTGGGAGTATAAACCTTTAAGAAGACATGCACTGAGGTTACACCAAAATGAAAATTAAGTTGCCTACCACATTTCTATAATTCAATAATTAAAAACTTTTTTCTTATATTTACAACTAAATGAACGAAGAACATAAATTAGGATATATTTTAATACAACTCTAAATGGGTTGTTACACTACTTTAGTTTAAAAACGGGTACAATGCTACGAGTAAAATATAAAACAATGTATAAACATAACCTATATATTAATCATAAAATTCATTCCTAAAATAGCGCAAAAAGGAACATATATAGATTTTTTGAAAGTTGTTAGCAATATTCGTTGACCGTCATAGAAGAACAGCACCTCTTAATACTTACAAACAACGCCGTAAACACAATCACAAATTTGAATTTGAGGATATGTTTTGTGTTCGAGTTTGGTACACCTAGTCTTTACTTTCGAATGTAGGTTCGAACAAAATGGGAGTAATTTAAAAACGACTGACGAAAAGAAGACCCAAAATAAACGTTGCGTAATTTTATTATTACGATACAAAATAAAAGTGTATTACTTCATAAAATATACATCGTACACATCAATAGTTAATTCTTTAATCACTGCCGGCTTCACTGCTGGCACAATCGAAACCTACATTAATAATAATTGGTGGTTGAATCACATCCCATGTTTTTTAGCAGGTCCCACTATTCACCCATAAGTTTCTCTGCATGTGTAATGCACTTCATCCAATATTCTTTGTACACTAAGTGTAAAGATTTTTCCCACATATTTAAAACCTTTTCATCTCCATATCCTTCGCTACCTATGTTTTTATCATAATGACCTTTACATTTTGCCCATATTAATTCAATGGGATTAAATTGACAATGGTAGGGTGGCAGTCGAAGAACTTTATGACCATAAGCTATCATGTCAATTTCAAAAGTTTTGGTAATATTCGCTTCAGATGCAATAAAAAGTAATTCGTTCTTTAACATATCCTCGGTAAATTGTAAATTGTGTTTGATTGAAAATGACTTAATATCATCCTTTTGCCAAGAGGCAGTTGGTAATTTTTCAACTAATTTTGAGTGATATGAGGCATTATCTAACATAATAATGCTTGGCTGGAGCAAATTTAGTAAAAGTTGTTCAATATACCATTTCGTAAATAAATCTGAATTCATGTTATCATGATAATCGTCGGTCTTGGATTTTGAAGAAAATATTAAGGATGTATTTAGAATAAAACCAACCTTATTACCAGCACTAAGAATAATAAACCTAAAGTATATTCTATGCAAGTATTATAATTTAACACGCATTTATTTACCTTTTTACTTCACCTAATTGCTTTCTTCTTATACTTTGTTTATTAGAATCGTGCCAACTTTTTTTTGCTGAACCTCTACCAAAAGTCCATGTTTCGTCTAGGAAGACTGGTTCATACAATGCCTCTCGTTTTTTTTGAAAATATTCTCCTAAAAACTTTGTTCGACTCGCAGCAATGTAGTCTTGTTCAAATAAAGCTCTACGACATCTTCTGTTTTAAAAGAGAAACCGAGAGATTTTAGTAGTTTTGTTAAACTACTAATACTAAACTTTTAAACACGCCATTGTCCTTTAATTGTTTTTGTAAAGTAGCAATCGCAACTGGCATTACTGAAACAAAAATTAACATAACATAACATACAATTTGTTTATCAATACTTACATTTAGAATGCATTTGATAAATTGTTCTCTTGACAATTTCTTTTATGTGATCATCTACATCAACAGACTTTTTGCAAAGACATGTACGTTTTTTTCTGTGAGCTGGTAGGAACCGATTTACCTTATTTTAATGCTTCATCCATCCGTTTCTTTCCTAAATCGAAAAATCCTCCGTCATTTACACGACCCAGCCCTCTAATTACTCTCCAACATCTACAACCAATGCCTAATCCTATCACACTTCCCGACGGACTGGAAATCGGCCTCCACCGTCATGATACCCAAACCCCACGTCGACCTAACCTCACCCTGTTCCTATACACCAATCTCCCTCCTGAGTTGCCTCGGAAAATGCTTTGAGCAGATTCTACCCAGGCGACTCAGGAACCACCTCGAATTTAACGACTTTCTTCCCAACAGCCAATTTGGCTTCCGTTCCAACCGAACGTGTCACGATCCCTTGTTGAAGCTGCTTACAGAGACCACCAGAGCATTCAATCCCAGGAAATGCAATCTGGCCGTGTTTCTGGACATTAAGCACGCATTTGACAGGGTCTGGCACGCAGGTCTCCTGCACAAGATCCGTAACCTCAACATTCCCGACCCCTTCTTCAAACTCCTACTCTCGTACCTGACCAATCGGTCGGTTCGGGTCAAAGTAGGGAAAACCTTCTCAGTTACTTTCCAATCTACAACAGTCGTACCGCAAGGTTCTGCCTAGGCCCCAATCCTCTATATTATCTTCGCATCCAACATTCCCGAAGTCACACAACCCGGGGTAGTCGTTGCGCAGTTTGCGGATGACACCGCCTTCTGGACGGTTAATCGGAACAGCGAAACGGCCTCCTGCCTCATATCCACAACCCTTCGAAACTTCTCCAACGGGGCGAACCGGTGCAGTCTCCGTCAACCCCACCAAAACCCAAACAATCCTCTTCCGACATCCTAATTACTCGGAAGATATGTTCCCAAACCTTGCCTCCAGAAACGTTTCCCTCGCCCTAAACCAAGGAAGACTTCCACTCCAACAAGAAGTCACCTACATAGGAATCATCTTTACTAGAACCCTCAATTGGCCTCTCGATGTACAAAGAACATTTAACAGGATAAGAAACCGCGCAAACCTACTGGGCGCCCTCAGGGGTAGAACCCGAGGTTGCCACCCCAAAACACTACAACACACTTATAAAACATATATTCGCCCTGTTATGGATTTCCGAGCACCCATATACACGAACATAAACCCTAATCACCTTTCCTCTATTGCTTCCGGTACCCTTCAGGTACCCTAGCGACCTCACAACACAACACGCAATATATCAACCATCACACACAGAATCTAACCACTACAGAAAAACTTTGCACATAAAAGAATCTTCGGTGACAGTACCTCAACCAAAGAGATCCTTACCACACCCTACCGTTTTCCCCAATTCCCACGAAGAAAACCTAAAATTAAATTCAAACATCCCCCGCGATCCTTACACAACTCCTTCACGACCTCCCCGAGGAGATAGAAGAGTCCCGAGACAACATCCCATATGCCCTCCGCATCCCCTCGTCTATCTGATGACGACCTAGCAAGAAACCGGACGACGACTCTAATAATCACACTAAGCACGCTACACCCCTCTAAACAACACACTTAAGCCAATTAACGCATTATTAAATATTAAATAAATAAATCTTTTTTCTTTTTTTTACACCAAAAATAACCACTTCTCATGATTGTAAACTATACAATAATAAAAAAACATCGCAACACCAACAAACATGGATTGACCAGGGCTGAAGAGGAGAAGGACTCCTGAACAGTCTACGGACACACACACACACACACACACACACACACACACACACACACACACACACACAAAAATATATATATATATATATATAATATATAATATATATATATATATATATATATATATATATATATATATATATATATATATATATATCTGTGTTATAAATAAGTAAATAGTAACCATAAGCATGAACATACTAACAAAAAAATATTATTCACCACTTCGCCAACAGAATACTTATGTGTTCCTTTGTAGTATTACTACACCAGCGTTCCTGAATTTCTGTTAGAATTTCTCTTTATTCGAGAAAATATCAGATCCTGACCAGCGCTCTTAAAGCAATTTTCGGTACAAATTGAAGCTATTGTTCCAGTATTTCAATATTTCAAAGTACACTTTTTTACAATTCATAAACATAAATAGTTGTACCTGTCTATTCCTCTCACCGAAATCCATTTAAAAATCAATCGAACGTAAAAGAAAAACTAGCAACCTGTATTAAGAGTGGGCTATTTGCTGAGTAACGCCGACGGTAATCCCAATCTTAATATTGAACTCTTTAACTAGCAAACGGGCTTGAAGCTACGTCTGGAGAGCCATTGTAAGTATTTATGGTTGACCGCTTTGGCTGTAAATATCTAGAACCCAGAACCTTACTTTTAGTCATCTAAAGCATCCCTTGGCTATAAAAGATAATAAAAATCCAACCCCCTGTATAAATAATTTCAGACGAACAAATTCTAAGTATTTATGGTTGACCGCATTGGGTATAAATATCTAGAACCCAGAACGTTACTTTTAGTCAGCTAAGGCATCCCTTGGCTATGAAAGATAACAAAAATTAAACCCTCTGTATATTCATATCCTATCCTCATTAAGAACTGCCAGTATAATTAAATCCCGAAAACACTCTCTTATACAACTAAAAGTGAAATTAATTCTAAAATTGAATTAAACAAGTTTGGCTTTGTAATAAAACGAATACGTTTCAATAAGTAGATTATTTAATTTCCTATATAAACAATCTGTTTATGTGTTTAATGTAATTAAAACATAATTGAAACCATCCTTTTTCTTAAAATAAATCACAAAGTATTCTCCGTATTATCGAAACTTTCCCTTTATATAAATTCAATTGAAATAGTTTATTCGCATCAATTGACATCTGTTGCACATTTTGCTTTTGGTAAAATGCAAATAAATTGAGAAACAAAATATCCCGGTATTAAATTAACCGTTTCAAACCTGTATATAAAATTTAAGTTTAAGTAATAATTTAATTTTCTTTTCCCATTATCGTGTGTATATAAGAATTAATTATCCCAGAAATTGTAGTAATTGTAGATACATTCACATTACGCATGCAATCAAGGCGACGCTTATTATGCTGACATTGGCCTAGTTTTGTAAGGGCATTAATTCCCTATTACGATTAGACAGAAACCTATCCATACCGAAAGATAAGAAATAATTAACACCGAATTAATTATTTACCTGTCCACCAGCGGTTCTGTATCAACATTAACCTCAAACCCTGAATTGTACTTATTAAAATCATCATTATAAAAGTAAATAATACTTACCCATTTAATGCAATTATCCAAATAATCTTGAGAAAAGAAATTATATACACACTCTTTTCAAAATAACCCCGTAATAAATTAGAATCACAAAATAACGCGCCATTTTGTGTATGAAAATATTACATCTGGTTGTAATTACAGAAGCAGTACCAATCCAACCTAAAATCCCTAGTGGCAGAAAAGGGACCGTCTACAACTTAGCGAAGCCGGTTGTATTGGGGGATGCCGAAGCAACGGGCGTTCCCAACCAGGAATAAAATTTGATTTACTTTTTTATTGAATTTTTGTTAATTGTTTATTTATATTCATTTTTTAACGTTCCAGAATTGTTTTTATTAATTTATTGTTCACCATATCATTTATGAATATAAGTATAAAACCTTATTAACGGTTATATGAGTCTAAGAATCCACGACCCCCCTCACTGTTGTTAGTATAAAAGGCAAATATATCAAAATCTCCCTTAGAGGGGAATTAATTAACGTAATAGTTATTGCGGCATTACATAGTTAATTAATAGGTACTCGTACTCAGCTTCAAAAGGATTTGCGGGTGCTCCAACTAATTGCACTATTACCCGTTTTCCTCATTGTTTTTTATTTTCCTGCTGCTTCCGGTAATCATCATCAAATTTGCTGTCACATTCTAATCACTGCATTTTCTTTCTTTTCCGTACTATTGACTTCATTATTATTGAGTAGTAGATAAAATTATAATAAATTTTAATCAGCTATATGTACTAAACTATTCGAAACGGTGCAACACTAACACTGAGATAGTCAGTTCGATATATATATATATATATATATATATATATATATATATATATATTTTCAAAAAACTGTATTAACAACTAAATCCTTCAATTACTTAAGCCACGTTCTTGTTCCGAATCACACTGCGAAATGAATCCAAGATGCAGTGAAATTAAAATTACCACATTACTCAGTCTCAGCAAAACTATATCGTTTCTGAATAACTTGATAAAGTAAGTACAAGGTAAAGTATCAATATCAGACTTCCTGTGAAATCATTGTTTTTAAGGCGAGAATTGTTTATAAGCTTATTGTTTATTGGTGTAAATCCGAACACAATAATTTCTTTATGCATCACCGCATTATCTTTGTTGAGGAAAAAATGATGTATAAAAATTCGTAATTCGTTGGTTTTTAATAATCGACTTACTACATATAATGCCGACTCAACCTTAATACCTAACCGGGCGGTTCTATAAAAATCTGCCGGCTGGAAAACCTTTGAGGGGGGGTTGCACCCACCAACACACACTTATCGGATCGTTCCTGATAATTATCCTAACAGAATTATAATTAAAATTATTTCATTTCTTTTAATTTCCATTTGGTAGGTTCGAAGGCAGTATCAGATATTCGTCATTTGATAAAACCCTGTTTATTATTTTGTTATAATGTTATAATTTGGAAAACGTCGGTGTGAAATTTATTAATTAATGAAGCCATTATAATACATCGGGTAGCGCGTTTGTTATTTTAGATTATCGGGCAACTTGATTTTATTAAGCAGTCCTTACAGTATCCTGCGCTTTTATAAATGTTTATGTTAAAGTTTACCATGTTATGGGGTGTTTGGATTGACTATTAGTGTACCTTTGTTGTAAGTAAGAATTTATTTGGTATGCTGGTCCAGATCCTTATCTTAAAAGTCCTAATGAACTTTCCTTAATTATTTCCTGTTAATCCCCGCAATTGTATTCCTACATGTATAAATTCTGTCAATTGCGCAAAAATCCCTCCATTTGCAACTCCCACTAATCCAATTCGCAAAACATTCCCTTGGCTCTCTATAATAAAAAGCAAAACATTCCATGATTGCAATCCTTTTATTAAAAATAAAAGCTTTTCATATTATTGTAATCTTGCAAACGCATTTAAATTAGATAGGTAAATGTGTTGTTTTTTGAAAGTAAAATAACGCTAATTTTAATATTTTAATTTTTGATAAATTATTTTAAGAAGGCAAAGAGTGTGGTTTTTATAATGCGTTGGCTTATAGTGGATTTTCCAAAGTTTAAGGGCGACGCAAACAGATTTTGTTTATAATTTAATATGTAGTTCAATAACTAATCAAAATTAAGTCAAACTTATTTAAATAAATATTAATTCGTAAAGAAAACTTACCCTTTGAATGAAACCCACAAAATCAATGCTTTCTTCCTATAACTAGTTTAAAAATCAATTACACATTGTAATTAATCACAAGATTCTCCTACACTTACACACAAAATTAGTTTTTTAATTTGCCACTTAAATAAACCCACCCAGAAACGTAATTAAACGTTATAAGCATCCTTATATTCAGAAAATGTTCTACCCCAAGTATTTAACTATACCGGTATAAACAAAAGTCGCCGTTTTTGTTTCAGCATGAGTGTTCCTATAAGGACACCCAACAATCCTCCAGATTCAAATAAAACTTTATCAACACCCATTAACTATGTCACGTATGGTTAAAATTTACCGTTCATCTTTATTTTATCGACGATGTTATATGAAGGAATTGCAGGCGAAAAATCTGTGCTTTGTCATTTCAGATTATTGAACATATTGATATATTCGAACATAAATTTTGGAACCACTAATTTAGTTACAAATATTACTTTGGCGATGTTTGGATTTATTACAAAGTGGAGTAGCATTTAGTATCTAGTCTTGTGAATGGTGTATAGAATTTTCGGTTTGTTTGTTCTTAAGTAGGTTTAGTCTTTAAATTACGATTAGGTACCACGCGTTAACGATTGTTAATAAATGGAATTTTATGTGGGAGTTTAATATTTTCAAGTAAATCATGGATAATGCTATTTTTAAGTAATCGTTAATTTTAGTTTAGTTTGAGTTGAAATTACGTCAGTGAAAATTGTTTCCTTGTAATTAAAATACTGTACGAAAGCGTAGCTTGCAGATTTAAAATATTGGTGACGGTATATCGAAGTCATTTCTGATAAATTATTTTAAGAAGACAATGGGTATAGTTTTTATAATGCGTTGGTTTTCCAAAGTTTAGAGGCGACGAAAACAGATCTTGTTACATTATTTTTTACAAAACACCTTTAATACCTAGTGACGTAATTTTTTCAACTCGGTTCCCGAAATACATCTCGCTTTTACAGCGCTTACGATTTGAAGGAGTGTTTTTTTATGATTGTTGATTTGACGTGAAATATATCATGGTGAAATCTGTTAAGTTCTTAAGGGAATGTAAGTCAAGCTGTAGACGAGTTACGTTGAACGCGGGATGGACATACTAAATTTGCTTATCTTCTGCCGGGACTATTGAAGCTGTTGTAGGGGGAGTCTTCCCGTTCATGCTTTTGGGGATTTTAACGAATATTCAGCCACCCCGGAGATCTTGCTGTGTTGTGTATCGATAGTCAGTAATGCATTTATACGGGCCCATCAAAGAGGAATTAGTGTTTAAAGTTAGTGCTATTTCCCCATTGTTGGAATATAATCGCGTTCTTGTGGATTCTTAAATTGCGAGTTCAGTATAATCAGTTGTATATGAAGTCGATCCGCGTTCACAGCTGTTACGACAAATTAAAGAAATTGCTGTAAATGCTCGATTAAATAAAATTTGTGTATATAAAGGCAAAGAACGTTTCATATACAAATTAATGTATAGATATATTAAACCAAAACACACAGTCATTTAATCACCTGGTTTTGACTTAAATATTTTCGTCTTTAAATTTGCGTTAATATAAATCAAAAATGAACGATTCATTTAAATTTGACGACACTGAAGTTGCTATCCTGGGAAGAACTCAGAGTGATCAATTAACGTAAACTAATGTAATTACTTCCATACATTTTGTTTTGTTGGTGATTTTAATAAATTGTATTTGGCAGGCGGATGAATATGCTTTCTTTAGTTCTGTAGTTCTATAGTTTTGCTTAGGAGCACTTTATACGATTAAATTTATTGTGTAAAAATGTATTCACCCGTGTAGGTATCATTTCACATTGTGCGTTATTTTTATTTTATTCTGATTACTGAATACTAAAATTCCATACTACGAAAATTTCTCAAATTTATTTTTTCAACGATATTATTATTCCTTTTGGTGTTATTTAAAATTAAGGTACTAAAATATCTGATTTTGGGAATTTGAACCTTATTTAACTAATAGATTTTACAATATTGAAGGTGTTTTTAACACTGTATCAATACTCTGGTTGATTGTTTTACTTTATGTGATTATCATAATATACGAATACTGTTAATGAATTTTAGGAGTACGATTTCGTACTGAGTGTAGAAGTATATGTGACCTCATTCTTCTGTTATCGGGTATTATTATTTACGTAGTACCAAATTTAAAAGATTAGCTATTTTGATTATTTTCAAGTTACCGAGTGGTTTATTTATTTTAGGGAATTTTGATTTATGCAACTTTACAGCGACAACGTTCAATTATTTTTTTATTATTGTAATGAAAGCTTTAGCGTAACAATTGGTGAGAATTTCTTTATTAGAATATTTGCTATTTTGAGTTTCTTTTAGGTATAAGTTCATTTTAAGAGATGTGTTGTAGATTTAACGTAACGTAAATGTAGAATAAATAAGATCGTTGACCGATCATCTGGTCTATTAGCACGTTACTTTATTGCGATTACGTGCAGATATTTTTATAGGACACATCGGACCGAGGATTCAATACACTAATTTAGCTGGTTTGTGATAAAAGGTAAACAAGTTTTTTTTGTTTGTTTGGCATTTAGGTATTACGACCCCTACATTTATAAACATTCTGGCGCGTATGTTTATGAATTACCCTTATTGTGTCTTACCTAGTACGAGCTACCCCGATCGCAAAACCAGTAACACGACCACCCCCTTTATCCCACTGACCTACCGGCTCCTATCTTATCTGTTACTTCCGATCAACTGCCAGTTTAGCCCGTAACAACCATAAATTAATAATATAAGGAAACAATTTCTTAGATAGGTTATTAGCGAAGATTAATTATATGCTTACAGATCTCAAACCAAAGGGTGAACGCTCGGCGACCTTACCGGTGCCAGCAAGACTGCCTACCGACCAGGGTATAATTCTAGAATTCTTTATACAGAACCATTAACATTTATTTTTACTTTGAAACTTATTAAGAGAATAAAGATCTGTTATAGTTTAACTGTTTTGTACTATTGTATACAAGTTCACATACCCACTACGACTTAGTAAGGTAGTCTCGCGGATTTGCATTGCACGGATATTCGTATGGAATTTGACGTATTTAACAAATTATAGGGGGGGGGGGTCAGATTGTAAAGACTTTTAATTCTTTACGTCAGGTAATCAGATTGATTGTCTTTTAATTAATCATTTTCCTTAATTATTATCGCTTATAAATAATCATTATTTTATCCCCACTACCGTTATTACAAAACCCTTTCCACGTCGCAATCTTTTAATAACCCTCGCCCTTGTCAGATGAATAAGCGTCACTTACGTCACGCCAGGACGTATGTCCGCATAAAACAGCGCATCCCGTTTGAAAAATCGGAGTTTGTTTCAGGATCTGCTTCCGGCATTCTTCCTCTAAATGGCCTGACTAGAACCAAGCGTTTGTTTCGATGACTTTCACCATTATTACAAATATTTAGCCTCTTTGGGTTTTCTATGGTGTATTTTTGTATTAATATCTTACACACATCTAAACGTTTTGAATACCACTTACAGCTATCGTCCTCAGTAGTAATAAAACCTTTCAGAGTTGTTTAAAGCATTGAAACAAATTTATGAAATTTGAAACAGTCAAAACGCAAACATAAGTCTGCTATTAATATAACTGTTATACCATTTTAGTACTACTGAGGACGGTAACTGTAAGTGCTATCGAAACGTTTAGATTTGTGTAAAACATTAATACGAAATACACCGTTGAAAACACAAAAAAGCTAAGTATTTTAAATCGTATATAATACTTACACAAACACTAGAAGAAACTAATCGCATATTATACGCCATCACAGCCAAATTAACTTAAAGTGCAGTGGTTTAAATCAACCAGGTCCAGATAACGATCATTATTTTCAATCAACAAGTCCAGACAGAAAACCCTGCTTCCGAAGTATATAATATTCATCATTGCTTAACGTAAGTTTTCCTGTTTTAAATCATTTACGCAGTTAAAAAATTCAGTTTATCTTAATAGCTCCAGAAATTCATACACACGCACACACGCGCACACGCACGATCACGTACGCTCACGCGCGTGCTCACATGCGCACACACGCACACGCAAAGAAAGTGATCAATGAGACTTAATTTATTACTATTTAACTAAAATTAGAGATTACCAACTGGGAATGTGCGATTTTGTAGACAAATTACCAATAATATTAGATCAATTAATTGACTTCGGCACACGTATCCAGTCAGAACCAACTTTTCTCTTGCACTTGCGAACAACTTAGGTAGCTCATCAAACCGTCGACTGGATATAAAAAACTACAACACCGATTTACACCCGTACAAAAGAACTGTATTTAACTCATAGGAAATGAGACCACTGCCGGTCGCCAATAAGCTTTACCTACATTAAAAATAATAAATTGTATTGTATAAAAAATAGAGCATAATATGATAGATAGTTAGATAACAGTCAGGAAAATGTTGAATTATTATCGAGGAGACATATTGAAATACGAGGCACTTTTACTAACGAGTTCATGATTATTTTTTTTTCTGGAATCGCCAATTCTCATAAAAATTTGTTGTAAAACCTTTAAGGATAAAGTTGTTCTATAAATATCTGGTAGTGCGCTTCACCATTGCTCTGGTTACCGAGGCGACCGAAATAATCAAGTAAACAAACAAATTTGACATTTTTTTATAAAACCTATGTTCTTAAAGCAGCAGTATGTGCGGATTAAGTAGCGATTTGATTTTTTCGTTCCACCTGACGTTAGTGTTACTGCAAAGGCTGGCATCCACGATTTGATGCCGAACAAGTATAAAAAAAGATGCAACAAAACGTTCGAACATTGATATAATTCCAGAAAATTAAAGGAATTACAAAGGTTATTCTTCTTGTATATTTTTCGGAGAAGAGGATTCAGTACGTGTGCGCAGAAAAAGAGACCTAACAAAAGCGCGAAGGAATAGTGGGTGGTTGACAGCGTAAGAGTGAACGCTGGTCAATTCTTAAAGCACAAGTAAGTGCTGCAAATCATCCGTAAACAATTCTAAATAATGGCCATAAAAGTTTTACCGTGAATGAAAGCGCTATAAAATAGTAAAGTTTTAAAGATTCGTTAGTGATATATATATATATATATATATATATATATATATATATATATATATATATATATATATATTAGTGAGTAAACGTCTCTTGGAGAAGTGAACAGCAACCTACGCCTGCTACAAGAAGCCTTTGTCGTTAATTATTCGCCTAGCTTTGGTTTGTTAGAAATTAACAATCGCATCTAGTCAACAATGCAGGTAGCGGCCGTCCCTTGTATGATGGATTGCTTAAGCGAAGAACGAAGATTGCGGATTTAGACAGGTTTTTGCATGTATTTTGTTTTCTTGCTTAAGAATTAAAAAGTCGAGATTATAATCCAGTGAACGTGTTTCCATTATTAAGTTGAATCGGCATGCATCTAGAGGGTTGTTACGTCAGCTTTTGGTTGCATGTTTAGTAATAGCGTTATACCGACGTGCACTTAGTTCACGCATCCTGGTTGTTACAGCTTGCAAAAACTAACTTTCATTACAAAAATACTGGCAAAACCCGACTTTCATCTCAAAAGTGCTGGCTTGATTTACGTTGCAGCTTGGAAAAACCAACTTTCATTTCAAAAATACTATCTTGATCTAAGTTACAGCTTGCAAAAACCAACTTTCATTTCAAACATGCTGACTTGATTTTAGTTACAGCTTAGAAAAACCAACTTTCATTTCAAAAATACTAGTTTGAAAACCAACTTTAATTACAAAAATACTGGCTTGATTTAAGTGACAGCTTGAAAAAATCAATTTTCTTTTCAAAAGTACTGGCATGCTTTAAGTTACACCTTACAAAAATCAACTTTCATTTCAAAGATGCTGGCTTGATTAACTTGACTTAACTTACACCTTTCACCTCAAAAATACTGGTTTTATTTAGGTTACAGCTTGCAAAAACCAACTTTCATTTCAAAAATAGCGGTTTGAATTAAATTACAGCTTGCAAAAACCAGCTTGCAATTAAAAAATACCGGTTTGATTTAACTTACAGCTTGCAAAAACCAACTTTCAGTTCAAAAATACTGGTCTGATTTAACTTACAGCTTGCAAAAACCAACTTTCAATTCTAAAAGTGCTGATTAGTTAATTTGTATCTTAATTCGCTATTTGAATACCGCATAATATACAGGGTGTTGTATTTCAAAACTGTAAGTTAAGTCAAATCGAAAATCAAATTTAAAGTTGGATTTTGCAGGCTGGAACTTAAATGAAATAAACTTTCATAAAGTGTTTGTAAAAAGAACGCAAACATCATAACTACATTTTCAAAGCCCGTTTGCCTTTTATGTAATTAGCTAATTAGTGGGTTTTTCCAAGCACGTCAGAGGTGTTTGAATAGTGAAAGGATGTTATTATGGTTACATAACTGGGGAAATCCGGAAAATAATTACTTTATATTAACGATTGGGAAAACCGTTAAGTACTTTATCTTGAATTAATTTCTATATTACTTTAGGACTTAAAATTGGGTGGTAATTAAAAATATGTTTATGTACTTGATTTGATTGAGATTGATTTGATCTGCTACTTTTAATGAAGTGGTCCCAAACCGGGAGTGAAGACCCGAGAACAAGTACCGGTGGCGTATAGCTGTCTTATGACAAGGGGGCGAAGGCCCGAGAACAAGTTCCGGAGTCCTATAGCTGACTTACGAGACGGAATCAGTCGATTACTAAAATACTATTTCAAATTTCCTGCTATAACAATTAAAAAATGGCCTCCAAAACAAAAATGACCGACAAGCCACGCCTACAAAATGGCCGCCAAAAATGTCCGCTACCCTTCGGTGTTTGCACAAATTCCGACGTATGCGCATGCGTTGACAAAATTCAGACGACGACGTCTGTGCATGCGTCGACTTCTCAGGGGAGCCCACAAGAGGTTCTTTGAAGGTATGCGTTGGTGACCCCCGTCTACTCATTGAAGAACAACAGAAGAACCAATTAATCTAAATTAAACTTTCTCGATTCCTTCTGCAAATTTACCTATTAGCAATGTTTCAAATGTTCAAAATACAGTGAATTTTAAACTGGACCGGATCCTATGCAAAGGTAAATTAATTGACATAAAAATCCATTTTTAACTGTAAAAGGCAATTCAAAGGGCCACGTATTTCATTCCCTCCCCAAGGAGGAGGGTGGGCTGCTTGAGCTTTCCGAGCTCGTCCAGGATCGGAAGGAATGGAGTTAGGGAGCAGATCTACCGCTTAATGTCTTAGTTAAACTTGTTTATGTAATACGCTGTTTTCGAAATATAGGTTTCTCTTTTTACTTTTTCGTATACTACGTATACTAAGAGAAAGTATAGCCATCGAAAAAAAAATTTTGAAATTTTTTCTTGCTAATTTCAACGTTTGTGTGTTCACTGAGACGAAAAACAGCGATTTCACGAAAAAAAATTTTGTGTATGTCTGTCTGTATGTGGCTCCGAGCATATTTGATCGATTTTGATGAGATTAGACATGGGCCCCTATATCTGAAAGTTATGTATAAAACTGGCCTCTCTTAAAAATCAATTAATGGGGGGCGAAATGAAGGTGTTTTTTTTTGAGGGAGCATTTCCAAAACCAGAGTCAAAAAGTCTCTTTGGTGAAAAGTTAGTAACCCTAAACCCCGATCGAACATTTTTTTTTAAATTCTAAATTCAAAATGGCGGCCAACATGGCGATTTTAGTACATTTCGGCGCTTGCATTGTCACTAAAAAACTATAAAAGCTACTAGCAATTTGAAAATCGCAACTTGTAAATAAAAGTACATGCTTTAAAACGGTTTGTAAATATTTTTCAAACACAAAATGTTGCCTTTAATTACGGTGTTAAATTGCCCTATTGTTCAAAATTGGTTTTCTTAGAAACGGCTGTGGTAATTTTTTTTAAATTTACGTATTTCATAGTCACATGTAACGAAAATGTGAGCTTTATGAGACTTATCCAGGACCGGAGTTTGTAACAACTCTTTTTTGTGTTGTATAAAATATACCTCAATTTAAGATTTTTCCTTCATTTAGTTCTAAATACAAGAAAATTTTAATTATTTTACAATATTGGTATGAGGTACGCAACTTAATTTGCATATCTTCATAGGCATACTTTCGTAAAGATTTATATTCCTACTTTCAATTTTTATTCATTTCTTATCTTATAAGCAACGCGTCTGCGATAAGTTATTCTGCTCATATATGGTGCGCAGAACAGCATCATCTACTTCGAAAACCTCCATTTTTTTCACTTCCTGTTTTAATGTCGAAGCAGGGAGCTGCTTCTTTTTGATTTTTGCCTAAATATATATGTGAAAGTGCCATCAAATTGGTGGTAAGATATATTTTTAATACATTTACATAAAATTAAAGCATTTGTTCTTTTCAGGCGCTTTCTTTACTTATTTTTTATACCATTTTTTACTTTAATTACACGTTTATCTTTACTTCAAGTTACAACGTAATGGCATCTTAAGTACGCATTTGATTTTATTGTTGCGTACATTTTTCGTTTTATGATTGCTAATTTTTTTGAATGGATATTTCCAAATAAAGCAATAAGAAGTGGATTTAACAATTTTAAGAAGAAATTTATACGGATTTTATAAAGATAAATTCAGTTTGGGGTGCATTATGTCAAGATTGCACCATGATGACGTAAGAATGACTTCATGCAGGTTAACCGCTTCGTAACCATATTTAGATACCAGAGGTTGTCAAAAAGAAAAGTTTGTGTACAAAATTTCTAAGGTATTTATTTAGTGATTTATTTAGTACTTTAAGCATAATTTTAAGACCTTCATTATTTCATCATTACATTTGATATTTAATAAACATAGTCTGTATATTGTTATTTTTTTACATTTTTATAAACTCGGTTTAATTGTTCCGATATTAAAAAAAAACAATTTGGCGCCCAAGATAATTTCATTAGTTTTAAATTTTTTATTATTGATGGTAAGTGAAAATAATCGAGCAGATCTAGTGGTAATTAAGCAAATCATTTTATACGAACCGGCCCAATTTAATCTACCGACAAGAGTCAAAGGCACAACTATAAGTGGTGTAAGGTTTGTATTTTTGGAGAACTTACTTTTTATTATTATTTAAAATTATGTATACGATATACTCCGTTACACACACTTTTTTATTACACTGGCCCTCGAGCAAGGGACTTGATTTGCTTTCGTTACCAGTTGCTGATTATTTTCACTTTTGTGTATTTCAGTTTCGATTGTTAGTGTTCACTATTTAAAGGTATTGTAACCATTTATTATTTTTATATTTGAATATTTTTATTGTGTTTACGATTAGTGAAATTTCATTATTTATATATTATTTTTACCATGTCAAATTTAGATTATTTAGTGGATGTTCTTCGTAGTGATGAGTTGTTAGTAGAGTTAAGTTACAGGAATGTTAAGGATGCGGAAAGGTTAACCGTAGAGGAGAAACGTAAATTGTTGGGACGTAAATTGAATTTAGAAAGGATTAATCCAAATTTATTTGATTCGTACAAGAGAGTCGAAATTAGCCAAACCTTAGAACTGAAGTTATTACAAGAAAAACTTGATAATATTCAATCGTTGATTAATTTGTTTAAACATAAGCCTTCAAAAGGAGAGTACCTTAGAATTCACACTCGTTTATTGCACATCTTAAAACGATTAAATTACACCACTTTTGATGATGAATTTTTATATTTATCAGTTATTAACTTTATGTAAAGATTCTTTAGAATTTATTGAATCTATTTATTAAAACTTTGAATTGAATAATGATTTACCACAATTAGACACTTCTAATATTTCTATGTCATCTAACGACAATGTTAATCCTTCAGTTAATATTTCTGCTGAAGATTTTTCTAAATTAATTCAAAATTTACAAGTTTCTAAAAGTTCTGTTCCAGTTTATAAATTAAATTTAAAATTTAATGGTAGTGAGAAAGAAGTTTTTACATTCATTCAAAGATGTGAGGAGTTAATGGTTGCACGAAACATTTCAAAGACGGAGATGCTTTTATCTGGTGTTGATTTATTTGCAAGGAAAGGATTAATTTGGTATAGGACAGTGAAACCTTTTATTCAGACATGGGATCAATTCATTTCTAAATTAAAGAGTGATTTTTTACCCGAAGGACATGACGAAGTTTTATTGAATGAAATTAAGAACAGAAAACAGGCTTTTGATGAAATTCCAGCCCTTTTTATTTCTAAAATGGTTAATTTATTTTCACAATTAGATGTTCCTCCTTCTGAAGGTGAACAATTAAAGATTATTATGAGAAATCTACAACCTTGGTTTGCTACTCAGTTAGCTCTAGTTAATGTTTATGATATTTTCCATTTAGTCGAGTTATGTAAAAAATTACAGCAAGTAAAAGCACAGAATTCAAAATTTAAATTTAATTCTTGTTCAGATTCACAGAAACAATCTGAATACAAACCTTCTTCTTCTACATTCAAACAAAATATTAAACCGAAAGTCAATTTTAGGTCTGGTACTAAACCAAAAAATACAAATTCAACCTTTAATATTTCCAAAATTAATAGAGCTAAGTCTTCAACAACCTGTTTTAAATGTAAACAGTTGGGTCATACCTATCACACCTGTGATAAGGGTGATGATAAAATCTTTTGCTTTAAATGTGGTTATTCCAATGTTACCTTTCCTGATTGTCCGAAGTGTAAATTTTCAAAAAACTTGTAATTGGGAAGTGTTCTGTTAGTCGACACATTCCATTTTGATTTTTCAGACGCTGACAAACATGTTTTTAAGGATTGGTTGATTACTGTTAAGGAATTTTATGGAACTCCAAAAATTTGTTCCAAATTTGTTGAAAAGAATAATGATATTAGACCTTTTATTAATGTAAAGATTTTTAATGAAAATTTTGTTGCTTTATTAGATAGTGGAGCTACCGTAACTATTTTAGGTAAGCCTGCTTTATATTTGATTGACAAATATGATTTAAAGTTAAATAGGAATTCACCTTTTCATCATTGATTATTGCTGATGGTTCTTCACAATCCATTTTGGGAAGTGTTGACTTATGTTTAACTGTTAATGGTATTACTAAAACTATTTCTGTTATTGTTTCTGAATTTATTACTACTGCAATTACTTTGGGGGTAGATTTTTGTCATTTATTTGAAATTAAGGCTGGTTTTAGTGAGAATTCTTTTGTTGCAAACTCTGCGGAGACAACTTTTTCTATGATTAAGAGTATTGAAGATCTTAATAATGATCAAGTTTTTGAATTAAACCAAGTTATTGACCTTTTTAAAACATTATCAAATTCCAAATTAGGTAAAACAAATAAAGTTTTTCATTCTATTAATACTGGTGATGCAGTACCAATTAAACAACGTTATTTTCCATTATCTCCTGCTATGTTGGAGCATGCGAACAGAGAAATTGATGATATGCTAGAGCAAGGAATTATTACACCCAGTTCTTCTCCTTGGAATTCTCCAATGGTTTTAGTTAAAAAGAAGTCAGGCGATTTTAGAGTTTGTTTTGATGCTAAGAAATTAAATTCTATTACAAAAAAAGATGCTTACCCTTTACCATTTTTAAATGATATTTTGGATAAATTAAGAGATGCTCGATATTTAACTTCAATTGATTTAAAGAAAGCTTTTTGGCAAATTCCTTTAGACCCTGAGAGTTGTGAAAAACTGCTTTTACTGTTCCACATAGAGGATTATTTGAGTATACTGCTATGCCCATGGGGCTTACCAACGCACCCAGTACATTACAACGATTTATGGATTCAATTTTAGGTCATGATTGATCTCAATCCGTTTTTTTTTTATTTAGACGATATTATTATTTTTTCAAGTACTTTCAAGTAACATGTTACTATTTTAAGAGAAGTTTTTAAAAGGCTTAATGATGCCCAATTAAATATTAATTTAGATAAATGTGAATTTTGTAAACCCCAATTATCATAATTAGGTTTTGTTATTGATAAGAATGGTCTTCACACCGATCCTTCAAAGGTGGAAACTATTACTAATTTTTCTCAACCACATACTTTTACTGAAGTTAAACGTTTTATTGGAATGTGTTCTTGGTATAGACGTTTTATTAATGATTTTTCCACTATTTTAGCCCCGATTAACAATTTATTGAAAAATAAGAAGAAATCCCAGAAAGTTTTATGGAATGACGAAGCGAATGATTCATTTTTAAAAATTAAATCTTTATTAGTTGATGCTCCTATCTTAGCGAGTCCTGATTTTTCTAAAACTTTTTATTTACAGTGTGATGCATCTAATTGCGGAGTTGGATGTGTTTTAACACAAGGTGTCGGAGAGAGTGAAGTTGTTATCGCTTATGGTTCTCGTACTTTAAATAAAGCCGAGCAAAATTATTCAATTACCGAACGTGAGTTACTTGCAGTTATTTTTGGAATTCAAAAGTTTAGACCTTATATTGAAGGTACCCATTTTAAAGTTATTACAGATCATCATTCACTTATTTGGATTAATAATTTAAAAGATCCTTCAGGTCGTTTAGCCAGATGGAGTGTTAAACTTCAACAATTTGATTTTGAAGTTATCCATCGTAAAGGTAAATTAAATGTTGTTCCTGATGCACTTTCTAGAGCCTCTTTGGAAGTTAGTTCTCTAGAATTTTCTGTTGTAGATTTAGATGATTGGTATAAGAAAATGTTAGCCAACGTTTCTAAAAATCTTGAGTTATTTCCTGATTGGAGAGTTGAAGAGCATAAGCTTTACAAATTTATTTCAAATGATTTAAACATCCAATCGAATTTAGTAGAATGGAAGTTAGTTGTTCCGAAATCTTTAAGGAAAGATATTTTACAAAAATTTCATGATGAACCTACATCAACACATTTTGGTGTTTTTAAAACTTTTTCAAAAATTAAAGAATTTTATTACTGGCCAAAAATGAAGTCCGATATTTCCAAATGTATTAGAAATTGCAATATGTGTAACCGAAGCAAGTCTTCACAATTTAATCATTATGGTTTTATGGGTAAAGAGAAAAATGTCTCTTATCCTTTTCAATGTATTTCAATTGATTTAGTAGGTCCTTTTCCTAGATCGAAGAGTGGTAACACGGTTTTATTAGTTATTTGTGATTGGTTTACTAAATTTACTTTGATTCACCCTATCCGCAGTGCTACTGCTAAAGGTATTTGTCAATATATTGGAAATTATGTATTTCTAGTTTATGGTGTTCCCCAAATTTGTATGGTGGACAATGGTCCTCAATTTAAAAGTTCACAATTTAAAAATTTAATGAATTCTTACAGAGTTCAATCCATTTGGTTCAAGGCAAGTTATATCCACCAAGTTAATTTTGTTGAGAGAGTTAATAAAGTAGTAAGTACTGCTATTAGGTCTTATATTAAAGATGATCACAAAGAATGGGATGTTGAAATTCACAAAATTGCCTATGCTATTCGTAACGCTGTACATGAGTCTACGAAATTTTCACCTTCTTTTTTGGCGTTTGGTCGGACAGTTCCAATTTCTGGAGATTTTTATGGTCGACTAAAAGATTTTAAAGAGGATGATTTATTTATTACTAACCGTGAACAATTAGTTCAAGATTTAAATGAACTTTCACCTGTTTTTAAACTTGTTAAGCAAAATTTACATGCAGCTTACGAAAGAAATTCAAAATCTTACAATTTGCGACGGCGTCCATTGAAATTAAACGTCGTCGATTTAGTTTGGAAAAAGAATTTTACATTATCTGATGCGACTAAAAATTATAGTCAAAAGTTAGCTCCAAAATTTATTGAAGCGAAAGTTGTTGAGGTGTTAGGTCCAACTACGTACCGATTGGCCACTCCTTTTGATAATAAACCATTAGGTGTTTTTCATGTTAAAGATTTAAAACCCCATTAGTTCTTATTTTTTCGTTTTCTTTCTTATTATTTTTCTATTTTTAGTATTTTTGAGATTTTTACATTCTGGTTTTCTTATTTACATTTCTATTATTATGATAATTTTTCAAAGTAATTTTATTTTTGTGCTTACTTCGCACATTATTTTATTTTTATATTTTGTGGCTTTGCGAACCACTTATTTTATTTTTGCTACATTTGTTAGCATGATGGTTGATATTTAGTTTTTTTGGGACATTAGTTCTCGGGCAGATTATCTTCTTTTATTGGATTTACAATTTGCTATTTTTACAATAGTAAAATTTAAGATAACCATTTTGAGTTTACCTCTGATCGTTAATTTAACGTGTAATTTTCAAACTTTTAACCGTTGATAAGAAAACTAGTAATGGTTGTTTACATTTTATTTTTTATTTGATTTAGTTATTTTAGTTTCCCTGAAATTGCTTTCGAAATTTTAGCTTTTGACTATTTCTGATTTGTCTAGTGTTACTATTCTTGGACGGTGCTTGAGGACTTCGGTTCGCCTCGTGTCAACCTCGATTAGTTCACTTCCCGATTGTGACTTCCTGATTATGACGTTTTGGTAGTTTTAGGAGGGGGTTGTTGTGTTCGTAAGAGTGCATCATCTTTCTCTTTGCTACCATACCTAGATTTCGATTTATTTACAAACGTGCGTGTTAGTTAGGGGTATGTTTAGTCTTGGACGACGACTGTGGAATAACATGAAACCTGAATCTCGTGAAGGGTAGAGTGGCCTCTTTTGTTCTCCACGACGAAGCATCCTGAGCTAATTTGCCATGGAAATAGTCGCATCGTGGATTTACCGATTTTGACGTACCGAACGTGTCTGTGGTGGTTATGTGTGATGTACCTAGGAGGCTTGGTTTGAGATCAAGGTAGGGTAATGGAACCGCTCTCTTTCGGCCTCAAATCTCGCGATTATTTATTTATGGTTTGTCCGGAAGGATTTCTTTAGACTTGAGTGGAGTGGCATTTTGCCGTGATTTTTTTAACGTTTCACCGAATACTGTTCCCGGGTTCCCCGCCCACTGTCCCTTCAGGTCATGGTTCGTTTCCGTTCTTTTTTACGTTAGCTTCAAATTTTTTTTCCGGTTTTTTGCATTTTGTTCTTCTGATGGTGGTTTGCTTCACAAACCCCACCAGCTAAAGTTTTTACTTTATTTTAAGGTTCGGGTCCTTTATCTCGACTAGTGGCGTGTGCGGGTGGTAGCGCGTCAGTAGCTTTTAGGTTGTTGCGAGGGGTCTTTCCTGACCAACATCACCACATTTTCTGTACTTCTTCGTACATTTCCTTTTCATCTTCTTTTACATTTTGCATAGATTTAATTAGCTTAACATTTTTTATTTTTTTAAATTTTACTAATTTCATTTATTAGCTTAGTGTTTGGAATCTCCGCTTTGGTGATCTCCGAGTCCAAATTTTAGGAGGGGGTGTGTAACAACTCTTTTTTGTGTTGTATAAAATATACCTCAATTTAAGATCTTTCCTTCATTTAGTTCTAAATACAAGAAAATTTCAATTATTTATAATATTGGTATGAGGTAGGCAACTTAATTTGCATATCTTCATAGGCATACTTTCGTAAAGATTGATATTCCTACTTTCAATTTTTATTCATTTCTTATCTTATAAGCAACGCGTCTGCGTTAAGTTATTCTGCTCACATCTTGTGCGCAGAACAGCATCATCTACTTCGAAAACCTCCATTTTTTCACTTCCTGTTTTAATGTCGAAGCAGGGAGCTGCTTCTTTTCGATTTTTACCTAAATTTATGTGAAAGTGCCATCAAATTGGTGGTAAGATATATTTTTAATACATTTACATAAAATTAAAGCATTTGTTCTTTTTAGGCGCTTTCTTTACTTATTTTTTATACCATTTTTTACTTTAATTACACGTTTATCATTACTTCAATTTACAACGTAATGGCATCTTAAGTACGCATTTGATTTTATTGTTGCGTACATTTTTCGTTTTATGATTGCAAATTTTTTTGAATGGATATTTCCAAATAATGCAATAAGAAGTGGATTTAACAATTTTAAGAAGAAATTTATACGGATTTTATAAAGATAAATTCAGTTTGGGGTGCATTATGTCAAGATTGCACCATGATGACGTAAGAATGACTTCATGCAGGTTAACCGCTTCGTAACCATATTTAGATACCAGAGGTTGTCAAAAAGAAAAGTTTGTGTACAAAATTTCTAAGGTATTTATTTAGTGATTTATTTAGTACTTTAAGCATAATTTTAAGACCTTCATTATTTCATCATTACATTTGATATTTAATAAACATAGTCTGTATATTGTTATTTTTTACATTTTTATAAACTCGGTTTAATTGTTCCGATATTAAAAAAAAAAAACAATTTGGCGCCCGAGATAATTTCATTAGTTTTACATTTTTTATTATTGATGGTAAGTGAAAATAATCGAGCAGATCTAGTGGTAATCAAGCAAATCATTTTATTTGAACCGGCCGAATTTAATCTACCGACAAGAGTCAAAGGCACAACTATAAGTGGCGTAAGGTTTGTATTTTTGGAGAACTTATTATTTCATTACTTTATTACTTAACTTACTTTTTATTATTTTAAAATTTTATACACGTTACACACACTTTTTTATTACAAGTTTTCAAATTTTAAAGTTTCAATCCCTCATAACTATCCTTCTGATAAAAATGAAATCTTGGAGATTATATAGTAGACATATATAGCTGCTAAACTGCTAGACTGAAATATTTTTAGCGCTTCCGGTTTTCCCGAAAATAACAAAAGAAAGTCATTTTTTAAACTTTTTTTTATATTTTATATCAAAGTTTCAAAAACAAATCTAAAGTATCTTAAAGCTAATTTCTCATGCTATCCAAATACGTAAAAATATACAGTGATTTGCAAAATATAAGGTGAATAAGAAAAAAGTAATATTTGTAAGATAAGTATATCTTATTTATATTGAAGTTATAGTGACTGGCCTATCAACGTATAGCTTTAAATTTACGTATTTTATAGTCACATATAACGAAAATATAATGAACTTTATGAGATTTCTATCTTATCCAGGACCGGAGTTAGTAACTTTAAAATTTAAAAATTTCAATCCCTTAAAACTATGTTTCTAATAAAAATGAAATGAAGGGATTACATAGTAGACATACATAGCTATTAAACTGCTATATTGGGTTATTTTTAACGCTTCCTGTTTTGCCGCAAATAAAAAAAAATTATTATTTTAATTTTTTTTAAATATTTTATATCAAAGTTTGAAAAAAAAATCTAAAGTATTTTAAAGTTAATTTCTCATGCTATACCAATATGTAAAAATATACATTGATTTGTAAAATACAGGGTGAATAAGAAAAAAATAATTTTGTAGGTCAGTATATCTTATTATATTGCAAGTTATACGGAGTTAGGAATTACTGAAGCCAACAGTTAGTTTCCTTATATGAGAACGTGTTGTACCGAAGTCCATCAGCCAGATTTTTTATATGGATATACTTTTTTGTAACGCAGAGCCGCCCATTACCTAAAAAACAATTTACGCCCAAAGCTACATTCCTAACAAAATACTACGGCTCATTTCGAGGTTGTTTTTACAGATATAAAATATCTGCACCAGTTTCCAACCAAGACTTCAATTATTTATCAAAACGTGAAGTTTCTAAACATATGGTTTTAATTCTTGTGAGGCAAAATTTTATGCGACCGGTAACTATCAAGTAGAGGGGACACCTATCTAAACTTAGTTTAAGATATATTAACTTCACTATTTAGTTTATTACGCAGTTAAGTTTTATAATTTGTTTAAACAACCATTTGTGATAAAATTATTCAAATCTATTGATACGTCACAATTGCAAAGTAAGTAGCACAGTTGTACATGGTAAATAAATACGGATTAGAAACTAATTGCAGCTCATCATGAATACGATTACATAATTTCGGAACTACGAAATAAAAGCAATTAAAAATTACTATTTGGTTTATAACTGTCAATTATTCAGAATAACTGACTACAGTTAGCATATTGAGCAAATAAGAATCGAATAGAGACCTAAATCTAACTTTGTAATCAGCATCAATTATTGTTTTCACAATGCTAGTTCCAAAATACTTCAGTCGTTAAAATTAGTTTCTGTCTAGATTTATCCCTTAATTGAGTAAGACTGTAAACCAAAGAGACGTGAGCGATTGTGTTGAATTATTAATGTACAAAAGATATTTTAATATTTATTATTAAAGTGTTAATTATCGAGTCAAGCACTTATTTAAATAATATTATATTTAAAAGGAATTTACGGTCAAAACCAATAGTAATTAAAATCATTGCGACGAAATGTTAAATATCAAGTCAATGGCATTAGGTGCATAAGTCGCACTACGTTTAATATAATTAATTTATTGAAATCTGTACTTCGAAGTAAACAGAGAGGGAATTATACTTTATGGTAATAGTTTGTAAATTGTTTTATGTAAAATCTAACACTTTGCAAATACGGAATGATCAGAGCCGTTCCGACGCGGGGGTGGAATGAGTGCGGACAAGCCGAGGGGCGGCGGTAGATAGCCGGTTACAGAAAACTTCGAAAAGCGACAAATTATAAACAACTCTGGAACAAACATAGCATGCAAGTAGTACATGCATATTTCAGAACCTAAGCAAAAAAAATATAAGACTAGCTTGATCATTTCAAGTGAGCCATTTTTGATTCGCTTAAGATAATGTTAGGAGTGCTTCTCCTACATCCTAGGTTTTGTCTAAGCGCAGCGTATTGAAATCTCCAAATACTCTTTTATTCTTTAGGTAATAGGCACTTATGCCATATTCCACAATAGATCTAGACCCCTTTAATGCCATGAATTAATTTAATTAAATTAATCTCGAAGTCATTTTTTGTTAACGTGTAGGAATATGATTTTTTCCGGGACCACGACTAAACCACTGCCCACTTCAATTCATATGAATATCATTTATTACTTGCTCTTTTACTATTTTTAGTAGTTACTATTGCGTGTAAATCTATATCGTCAGCGAATTGTGATTATCATTGAGTTACGGCGGCTCCAAGTTTATTAAACGTAAGTATACTTTATGGTATATTTTTTTTACGCACGGTTACATAACTAATAGGATATATTTATTTATCTAGATGACAGATTCTTGTAAAAAAAAAACGCAAATATTTTTTAAATGCTTTAAAACACAGCGTTAACTAAAAAACCACCAAAGGTATACACTTCTATTTATCAGAAGGAGAAATTAAAATACAATCGCTCTTATGCAAAATATTAAATCCAATTCAACCTGCCGAAACAGCACGGCATTGTTTTGCAAGGATTAGTCTTTATCGGAATGTACACAAACATTTAAACTCTTACATTACGATTAGTGTGTTGACACTTTATATCATAATTAACTTTATTCTAAATAGATGTCTGATAAACGGAAAAAGCTTTCTGGAGCTCAAGAAAATTTTGATCTCTCAAAAAGTCGGAAGAGGCAACAGATGACAAGATTACAATGATGAGATAGACGAGTCACAGGAAGGACCATCTTCATTAAACAAAATTTTGAAGGAAATTGATTTAACCGAAGAGACAAATCCTAATAGTTGAGTCTGTGGTCCAGTACAAATCAGAAGGCCAGTGTTCGTTAGAAGAAGTAAGCGTGCATAAAGACAATATCTCAAATTGTTTCCCCAACTGTATTATCATCGTTTAAAAATGATATCAGTCGTTATTCCGTTTCTCCACTCCAGCCTTCTCCCTATATATAACCGCTCCTCAGCCATTATATGAGATTACTTTGCTTTTACTTTACCTCTTAGTATTTACTAACATTGTGGTTATGCCTGACCTGAAACAAAATACATTAGACATTCCATATAATTATTATAACCTGTGTTACAAATTAGACCCTGACCGGACAACACCTTCATCCCCTTTGTTCCATTCCCACCACCCAAGTTACCACCAGTCCTGATCCAAAACCAGTTACTAGACACTGCCAATCCTCTCTCATACTTTCCAACTACCCTAGTCGTAGGCACATTGATATCCAACGTGATTGGCTGCTATAGCCCCGAGCTCGGGATAGGAAATTGTTTAAAGTACGTAGTAGGCGAATTGCAGGAGGTACTACCTCGTATTTTCACATAGTGCGTCCTTGGCTATTCGTTATATAATTATATCTTTTCAACACAAAAGCGAAAAGCGATCTAAACCAATTTTAAAATTTTAAATTACATTGTTGGCTGTTCTGCACCAACTTGAAGGATTAAAATATAAGTCCAGAAGCGGCTATTTCACCGGAGGTTCACGCCCCGAACAAATAGTCACACCTGGGTCAATCAATCAACCCTAAACTATCTCAACATCCCTACAACAGGTAAACGGAGGTTTCGACCCCGAATACACGGTTTCATATCCCCACGGTCCCAAAACCACTTTCTGCGCTCTATTATCAACCCCATAGACACTCCTGATTGTTTACTACATCCACTCACACATCCCCTAGGCTTACAAATTCAAATTTGTAGAAACACATGGTTGGTGACCACCTACATTTATTACCAAAATTGAATATTATTGAATAACTTACCTAACATAACGGACCATATATCCCGGTAGCACTTCACTAAATTCTGAATACAACAGACGGAACATTAGTGGACTAATTAACACTTGCAAAAATCATCCAATTACTAATCGATATTCTACAGCATCCTCCAGAGATGGCGATACGGGAGGTTTGGAAAATTGACAGTAGCGTCCCGTCCCGAGGGTCCACCAGAATTGTTGTTTTATTTTTCATTAATTATTAATTTTCTTAAATACCTGAGATTTTTTTAAGTTTATTTTTATTAGTATAGAGAATTACTTTTATTTTTAAATTAACAGTATTGAATAAAACTTATGTAATCCCATTGAGTTCGAATAAGATTATATACACAAAGTAGAAAGGTGGTTTGACCCGATCCTGAAGGTCTCATTGCATACACACGAGCTACCAGAAATTTGATTTGTTGACGAACGTCACAAGTTTAGTGGAATTAGGTATAACCCAACTTACAGAAACAGATGTAAATTTTCCCTTGGATAAAGATTACAGAAGTTTCTCTGCATATTATAAAAGAGGTTAGTAACGGGGAAACAATTCCAAGAGATTAGCTAGTCTATTCTACATTAAAAGATTTCGTACTTTGTTTTTCTTGTAAAATATTTAAAACCTTTCCTAGTGCCCTTGTTGAAGGGTATAACATTTATCCCACGCTATAGAGCGTCAAAAAAAATTAAAAAGTCACATTTGTAACACAAAATCTGATTTAAATAAATCGATTCAATCTCAAGCCACTAATGATTCGCTAAATGAGAAATTGTTAAATCAGGAAACAGATGGGTGGATATCGGTGTTAAAAAGTATAATTTATACTGTTAAATTTTTGACCGGTCAAAGTTTAAGTTTTAGAGGTAAAAATAATAAATTGTACGGGCAACAAAATGAAATTTTTTTAAAATTAATTGAAACAATTGCACAGTTTAATGATACTATATCAGATCATATCTCTAGAATTAACATAAATCCAACCATTATGCGTCACTACTTGGGTGTTCATATTCCAAATGAACCATATCCCGGTAGCGTATTTACCAAACCTGCTCCGTTACAGTGCAAAAGCTATTCCAAATACGGCCAAGTATGGGGAAGGAATAATCTACCCACGTTCAACGCCGACAAAACCCAGTGTTGCCTTGTATCCGTCAAGAAAGACCGATCATTTCCTGCTGTAAATATGAATGGCTTAGGTCTCAATTTTTCAAACTATATTTCCAGGTTAGGAATGTCCGTATCATCGAACCTTTCATGGGTTGATCACCTTTTGTCAGCCAGCAAAACAGCTGCCCGTAAACTGGGCTTTCTATACGGCACTAAACAGTACTTCACAACGCAACAACTTCTTTTGGTATATAAGGCTCAAATTCGATCTCATCTGGAATATAATTCCCACCTCTGGGTTAGTGCTTCCCATAACATAATCGTTGCATTTGTTCACACAATTTATTTCGCCGATCATCTTCCGACTGCGCGTGAAGTAAACATATCTTGTAGGGATGGAACTCCTCTCTTTTAAACACTTTATGCACAGTATATCGCGCCACACTAATATTATTAGCCCTTTCCGTAATGG